>JAJKFI010000112.1:1067585-1108762 GCA_029204185.1 Lerista edwardsae | reverse complement strand
GTGTGTGTGTGTGTGTGTGTGTGTGTGTGTGTGTGTGTGTGTGTGTGCACCCACAGTTTCTGCCCAAATGGAGCAACCTAAAACAATAAAGCAAGAGGTAAAACAACCATGTGCAAATGCAACTACATAAATTAAGGTAGGCCAGTATACAGTACTTAGGCTACAATTCTACGCACATTTGTTTGGGAGTCCCATTGAACTCCTCCTACGTGCTATATTTCAGATGATAATAGAAGCAAGCAGAAGCTCAAAACCATCTACTGTATATGCCTAGAGTTATCAGATACAAACAGGGACAGAGTGGCTATAACCATTGTATCCAAGTGGGAATTTGGGCAGGTGCAGCTTTTTAAAACCTTCCATATTGAGCTGCCCCTGCCAAAATTCCTTCTTCTATACCAGTGATTCTTAACCTGGGTTCAATCGAACCCCATGTTGTGTATTTGTGTAAATAGTAGCAGAGTTGGTGGCTTGGAGACCCATTCCAGCGCCTTGCCTTAGCGCTCCGAAGCGAAGGATTGAAGCAATCGCCACATTTCCATAACAAAGTCTCTTTATTGTAGCGAAAGTGAGAAAGGTACAAAGGTTCAATCTGCCGGCTAGGAAGCCGGTGAAGTCTATGCCGCTCGCAGGCGGCCGTTTCAGTGCAGCTTTACATCTTAAGCACACACAGTGAAAAACTCCTTCTAACAACAGAACAAAGGGATGCAGCCAGAGTATATCTGGTAGGTGGATACCTGAAGACCCCTTGTGCCCCATCTTACCCAATGGGGTGACCCTTAGAACACTATGAGCTCATGGGAATGTGCAGTGTTTTGCAGCCAGGGCTTCCCGTGTGAAACTGCCTGCTTATGTTACACTATCAGAAAAGGAGTACAACTACTGTTCAAGCTAGTTGCCCTAACAAGCTGGGAAGCTTCCTGCTGAAGGACACACAGGTGTTTATCTGATCTTGAGACGGAGAGACGGAATGCCAGTTTCAGCCAGTTCTGGACTGTGAGATGTGAAACTGCAACACCTCCCCATTTCGTCTCGGAAGTCTTCCTTTGGCGCCAGGTCCAGCATTTGAACTGCCTGTTTGAACTGTGGCGCAGGAAGAGCTTTGGTTAGAATGTCCGCGATGTTCTCCTGCGATGGGCAGTAAAGCACTTCAATGTCCCCATTTTGGACTGCCTCTCTGACATGTTTGTGCTTTATGTCCACATGCTTGGAGTGCATCCGGACTCGTTCTGACCCAGCAACCTGGATGGCAGACTGGTTGTCCATCCAGATTCGGATTGGATTTACCTGTGGAGCATCCAAATCCGACATCAATTGCCTGAGCGTATGTAGGTAGTTGGTCACAAGACTCAAGGCTGTGTATTCACTTTCCATTGTCGAACACGCAACAGTCTTTTGTTTGTGTGAACCCCAATCTACCACGCAATTCCCAAGACGTATGGCATAGCCAGTTGTAGATCTCCTGGTGTCATCTCCCCCAAAGTCACTGTCTGCAAAAACCTCCAATTGCAGTGCTCCTTTTGGGGCGATGTGGTACTTGTGGGTGCTTGTCCCTTTCAAGTACCGGAGAATACGCTTTAAGGCTATCCAATCTGCCTGAGTGGGATTTGCCGCCTTCCTGCTCAAGTGATTGACTGCAGCGCCAATGTCTGGACGCGTCCAGCACGCAAGATGTGTAAGTGAACCCAATAGTGAGAGGTACATATTCTGGTTTGGAAATGGTGCAGACTCTTCTGCTTTCTCCCCCCTTCCAACCACCATTGGAGTTGCAACACTCTTGCTGTCCTGCATGCCCCATTCTTGAAGCAGGGCATGGATTTTACTCTCCTGGCTGAGGAGAAAACCAGTACTGTCAGCTGTGCGTTCAACCTCCACTCCCAGGTAACGATTGACAGGACCAAGACACTTTAGGGTGAATGCCTTTTTCAGTTGTTGTGTGACCTGATTGATCTGTTGTTCCGTTCGTGCAAGAACTAGCAGGTCATCAACAAAACACAGAAGAACACACAATTTGTCCCCTTTTCCTTTCCTGAAAAGGCATGGATCAGCTGTGGAGGGTGTGAACCCCAATTTTTGCAGCTGCTCCTTAAGGCATAAGTACCAGTTTCTTCCACTTTGCTTCAACCCATAAATCGATTTCCTGAGGCGAAAATGTGAATTGTCACATTGCACCCCTGGTGGAATTGTGATGTACACTTCTTCCTGCAGTTTTGCATGCAGGTACGCTGTTCCCACATCAAAATGATGCACTTGAAAACCTTTGCTGGCTGCTACAGCAAGCGCTGCTCGTAGCGTTGTGGCTGAGAGCGTGGGGGAGTAGATTTCCTCAAAATCTACACCTGGAATTTGCTTACAGCCACGAACCACCAAACGTGCTTTCTTTAAGGGCTCAGCACCTTCCTGATCTTTTAGAACAAACACCCATCTGGAATCAATTGCATGCTTTCCAGCTGGTAATTTTGCTGGTTCAAAAACCTCCAGGTTGTGCATTGCCCTCAATTCAGTTTGAATAGCCTGGAGCCATCCTTCCTTCTCGGGTTGCGGTAACTCTAAGACATCTTGGTATGTCTGGGGTATTTTCCCCACCTCCACCTGATAGGTTAATCTCTGAGGTGGTACCCCACGCAAAGCCCTAGGAGGAAGGATGCGTCTGGTTGGAACAGTTTGTTCTGGAGTGGTTCCCTCTGAGGAAGTGCTTGTGTCCAAGCCTGGACTGGCTTCCCCCGCTCCCCCCCCTTCCAGCAGCCTGTTAGAGCTTGCTGGTGTGGCAGGACTCTCTGGAGTTCTCTGAGGTGATGCTGCCGGCTGATCAGGACTGCTTTCTAATCTTGCGTCCCCCCCACTTTCTCCAGCTTGACTGGGGATGCTGACGCTCCTGTCAGCATGATCTGACAGCATACTTTGCTCAGAGAAATCATAAGAGTTGGAAATGGTGACCGTTCTGTGGTCAGGATTGAGAAATTTGAGCGCTTTGCAATTTGGTTCTACTCCAATGAATTGCAGCCTCTTGGCTCGCGGTGCGCCTTTCCTGCGTGTCTCCCGATCTGCATGGACGAAAGCATGTGACCCAAACGTCTTTAGAAATGCAAGATCGGGTGGTTTACCGTATAGCTTGGTGTAGGGGACCCCTTCAATTGTACGGTGATACACACGATTAGAAATGAACACAGCATATCTCATCGCTTCTCCCCACAACCCTTTGGGCAGTTTTGATTGCTCCATCAGCGCTCTAACCATGCTCTGGAGCTCCCCATTTTTTCTCTCCGCCACCCCATTGTGCTCTGGGGTGCGAGGAGCGGTGAGTCTGTGAGTGATGCCCTGCCTTTCCAACCATTGAGACATCTCCCCACTGAGAAATTCACCTCCCCGGTCGGTTTGAATTGCCACTACGGGATGCTCAAACCGTCTCTCCACCCACCTGACCCAATTGCGAATTTTATTAAACGCCTCAGACTTTTGACGCATCAAAAATGCAAAGCTGTACCTTGTAGCGTCATCCACAATGGTAAGAACATATTGTGCCCCCCCAGCTGTCTTTTTCAATGGCCCAATCAAGTCCATGTGCACCAGCTGGAAGGGAGTCTGGGTCTGGCGTGTGCTGAACTTCGGGATGCTTGCGCGATGCGATTTAGTGATTTTGCACACCTCACAATCCACAAATGCGTCGCAATCTCTCAAGTCCATTCCGCGCACAAGTTCAGCTGTCTTCTTCACGTAGTCATGGTTCAGATGTGCTAATCGCAGATGCCACAAATGCGGGCAGAGTCCGTGCTTCGGTTGATTGAAGTACGCACTTGCCTGCTGCTTCTCTGTCGCCTGCGCTCCAAGCACAAACAGCCGGTACACTCGGGGAACGGCCACGCAGAGACTCCCCCTTTTAAGAGTGCAGGTGTTGTCTTGGAAAGTAATTGTAAATCCTTCTTCCTGGAGGGTGCCAAGGCTAAGCAGGTTCCTGGACATCGTTGGCACGCACAGCACATTTTTTAAGGTGGTCTGCAGTTGAGGCAGAAACACGTCTCCAGCGCAGCTCACTGACGCTGTTTTCCCATTTGCGAGAGCAACAGTTTCACGGTCTGTCTCGCGCCTACTCGTGAGTAAGTCTGCAGAAGTCACAATGTGATGGCTTGCTCCCGAGTCGAGCAACCAGGATTCTCGCGTGCGCACCCCTTCCGCTGAACTCACAAACGCGATGCTCGCTTTGGGTTGCTGTGCATGAGGCTTTCCTTGCCCTGTGCCAGTGCTCTGCTCACCCTGGGGCTTTTTCTTCTTCTTGGTTCCTCCTTTCTTCTTGGGACATTGGAGGGCAAGATGGTGGATGGATCCACACACATAACACTGTCGCACACTGGCGCACACCTGCGCCTGGGACTCATTCTTGGGAAGCGGCTGCTTTTCTCCTTTCGGAATTCACGCTCTCGCTGATTGTCTTTCCTTTTGTCTGCTTCCTCGAGAAGCCGTGCGACCACAAAGGTGACAGTCAATTGCACTGCAGGAATGGATTCCAAAGTTAGGGTAAACATGTCCCACGTTTCATCCAAGGAATTGAGGATCGCAAACACTTTGAGTCGTTCCTCCACACGTTCCCCGACTGCTTCTAGGTCTTTGAGGTTCTGCTGCATCGCTCTCAGGTGGACTCGCAAGTCGCCTCCCGGTTCTAGACGCGCCCTCCACAGTTTGCGTGTCAGAACCATGCTGGAGGTGAGGGATGCCCTGGCAAACAGCTCCTTCAAAGTGTCCCAATAGTGCTTAGCGTGCTGAAGATCCCTCACGTAAACCAAAAGATCTTCAGAGATTGCAAGCCCGATAGTGGCTTTCGCCTTCCTGTCAGCTGCCACTTCTGCAGGATTTGCGGCTGCAGGAAGCGCTTGAGTGCGTTGCCACAAGTCCTCTCGTTCCAACAGCAATTGCATTTTATGAGCCCACTGCACATAATTGCTGTCGTTGAGGAGTGGAACTGGAACGCCAAAGGGCGCCGTCGCGGCGGCGGCGGCGGGGGGTTGCTGCGCCATCACAATCCCGGGCGCAGCGGGCTGCAACGGTGGTATTTGAGGCGGTGGCAGAGGATGGAAAGCGCCCTGCCCGGGAACGAGCGGCGGCGGCTGCGGGGCGGGCGCTTGGCCGTCGGGAGGCCCCGCTGGGGGAAGGAGAGGTCCGAGATCGTCGTCTTCCGACTCGCCCTCTCCGCTTTCCTCGCTTTGCTCGGGTTCCCCTGGGTCGCCAACGTCCTCTCCCTCGGATCCGGCTCCGAGGTCTCCTTCCTCCTTCACTCCACCGGTCGCTCCTTCCTCATCCGACATCTGTCAGGGTGTCGGCGAGTTGAAGGATGCAGCCGCATTCACAGTTCAGTCTTCGCTCCGCGGATTGGGTCCTCGGCGAGCCCCTGCAGGGTTACGGCTGACTCTTCCATAGCGTAGCGTGCTCTGGACACCATAACCTGTTGTGTATTTGTGTAAATAGTAGCAGAGTTGGTGGCTTGGAGACCCATTCCAGCGCCTTGCCTTAGCGCTCCGAAGCGAAGGATTGAAGCAATCGCCACATTTCCATAACAAAGTCTCTTTATTGTAGCGAAAGTGAGAAAGGTACAAAGGTTCAATCTGCCGGCTAGGAAGCCGGTGAAGTCTATGCCGCTCGCAGGCGGCCGTTTCAGTGCAGCTTTACATCTTAAGCACACACAGTGAAAAACTCCTTCTAACAACAGAACAAAGGGATGCAGCCAGAGTATATCTGGTAGGTGGATACCTGAAGACCCCTTGTGCCCCATCTTACCCAATGGGGTGACCCTTAGAACACTATGAGCTCATGGGAATGTGCAGTGTTTTGCAGCCAGGGCTTCCCGTGTGAAACTGCCTGCTTATGTTACACTATCAGAAAAGGAGTACAACTACTGTTCAAGCTAGTTGCCCTAACAAGCTGGGAAGCTTCCTGCTGAAGGACACACAGGTGTTTATCTGATCTTGAGACGGAGAGACGGAATGCCAGTTTCAGCCAGTTCTGGACTGTGAGATGTGAAACTGCAACACCCCAGGGGTTCGGTGAGTCAGTCTCAGGGGTTCCACAGAGAGGTGTGTGTCCATTCCATTCGCTGGCCTTGATATCTGTGCTGCAGGGAACTTGGTGCGCTCAGTAGTTGTTGGGATATTAAAGTAAGGCCTGGGAATTTGCAGGCCTGAATGGTAAGGCTTATCACTGAGGCCTAGCAGACCAGCAGAGGGTGTGGGGTAGTTCTGACTTAGGTTCTGCCCAGTAACAAGACCATGTGATCTCTGGGTAAACGTTGCAAGTTATTTAGCCAATCCCAGGAACACTGGTTACTTGTCTGTTCAGCTCAGTGAGTACGTGTGTGTTCAGTCCTGTCCTGATCAGAGAGCTCTTCTGTTCTACTTTCTGTTTCTCTGAGTATTGCTGCTGCTGGATTTACAGATTTACTATGTCGAGCAAAATAAGCAAGTGGTCGGATGAATACGTACAATATGAGAGTGGCACTTGCCAAGGTGAAGCCATGCATTACTGAACTCTCTAAAAGGCAACAGCAAAAGTCACATTGATTTGCAGTAAATATTCATTGAGTTATGTTTTTGTGTGACATTCATGTTTTGTTGGTTTTGTTCTTTGAACACAGTGATTTTATGTGCAACTGATGCATGGTTCATTTTGTGCACTAATAAAATATATATCTCTGTGTTTTGAATTTGAAAAAAAACCATTTTACTTTTCCAACTTTGAAGGGTTCGGTGAATGCACGTATGAAACTTGCGGGGTTCGGTACCTCCAAAAAGATTAAGAACAGTGATGTTATGCAGGGGGTACGCGGGGGTACGTGAGTACCGGTTTCTAGGATTATGGCTGGCCCCGCCCATTCGCCCGCCCACTTGTCGACTCCGCCCCCTGCAACATTTGAATTTCCTGCATGTTTGAGTTGCCTGCACGTTCTCAGAGCCAGGCAGGCAGGCAGGCAGGCAGCGAGCGGAGCCTTGCCTTGCCTTGCCACTGAAAAATGAGCTGCTCTGGGGTTTTGGAACTGTTGGGTCACTTTAACATGATGCCAGGCCTCCTTAACATGTTTTGGGGGTGCTGTGGAATACTGTTGCAACTGTTGGGTCAGTTTAAAATTGTCTGAGGCCTCAAAAAGGGCTTTTTTCATGTCACTTCCTGCCACGACCTCACTTCTGGCTTATGATGTCACTTCTGGTGGGCGGGTCCCGACACGTGCCAATCAAAAGTGAGTACCTGTTCTTAAATCATTTAGATGACACCACTGGTTAAGAACCACTGTTCTATACAATGGTTAAAAGGACAGGCTCTGGTATCTGTATCTGGTAACCCTAAACATGCCTAAACACTAAGGGTGCAATCCTAACCTGGAGTTAGGCCAGCAAAGTTTGGCCAGCACAAGGGACACTGTAAAGTAGGTTTGGATCACTCTTGGAGTCAGAGAGGCCAGCCAGTACCGGAACTAGGGCAGAGCCAGAGGAGCACCCACTCCAGGCACGGAATTAAAGGGGGCGCAGGATTTCCCCCAGTTCTGCCCCAGTTACGGAGGTGACGTTCACTGCTCAGGATCAGAAAACGGAGCGAGCCCAAAAGGAGACAGTCGTCTGTGTTGGGGAGAAGGAGGCTTCTCTTTGTGGCCGGGAATCAGGTCAAGGCAACCAAGCAAGCTAGCAAGGGTGTTTCTTGCTTTGGCTCGCTTGGGGAGTTGCAGGCAAGGAGCCAAAGAGGCTCCTCAACTCTTCTCCCCACCCACGATCGCCTTCATTGCCACAGTAGTGCCACTCGCTCTCCTCCGCGAAGGGCTCGCCTCTCTCCCTGCCCTGGAAATAAGAGGCTGGGGGATTTGTAGGAGTAGCAACTGCTCATGATGTCAGCCCTAAAATAAAGAGGGATAGACTGCAAATCCACCGCTAAACTTTCCAATCCAGCTGTAGTGGAAAATGCAGACGATCACCCTGAGGAGGCAGTGGATGGTGGATTGGTTAAAATGAATTACTTGACAAAAAAAACCTTGAGCCTGAAAAAAGTTCTAAGCTTAAAAATAACACAGTTACATGATTTTGGCCGATTTTCATGGTTTGCGGCTGCCATTTTGAAAATAACCCACTTCCGGTTGTCAGGTTTTGGTAAGTTTTTTTCCTGTCACTCAGTACACCTAGTACTGACAAGAACAGTTGACAGACCTTTTGTTAGAATTAGTCCCGGGTCTAATGACATATTGACTGGACTATTAAGAAAGGTGTTAACAGTATTATTAGAAGAATACTAATTACTAATACAGAACCCAATGCTGAACTCACTGACTGCCCGGAAGAGTAGTGGTACTCAGGTGGCTACTGACACATCCCATGGCAGCCAGGCAGCTGCAGGAGTCTCTGCAGGGAAAGGGGATGTTCAGCCCTAGGTAAAGGTTTCCCCACGACCGAATGGTCTAGTCGTAACTGACTGTAGGGGGCGGTGCTCTTCTCCGTTTCAAAGCCTGTGGAGCCGGCGTTTTGTCTGAGGACAAGCTTCCGTGGTCATATGGCCAGCATGACTGTACGCCAAGGTGCACAGAATGCCGTTACCTTCTCACCAAAGTGGTACCTATTTATCTATTCGCATTTTTATGTGCTTTTGAACTGCTAGGTTGACTCTACGCTGTAGCGCACGGAACACCTTTACCTTCCCACTGAAGTAGTCCCTATTTATCTACTTGCATTTTAGGTGCTTTCGAACTGCTAGGTTGGCAGGAGCTGGGACAAGCAACGGGAGCTCACTCTGTCGCGCAGTCTTGAACTCCCAACCTTCCGGTCGGAAAGCCCAGCAGCAGCAGTTTAACCTGCTGCGCCACCACGTCCCGTCAGCCCTAGGAAAGGGCTATTTAGCTGGCACAGGCCTCTACTAAGGCCCCACAGCCTTACTTGGAGGTCGGGAACCGCCAGCAAGAGTTGCCGACGGTCCCATCCCCGCTCCACCCCTTCCTCCCACCCCAGAATGCTCTCCTGCCCCACCCCAAAAGACTGCATCGTCGGTGAGCAGAGAACTCACACTCCCTCCATGGCATGCACAACCAGCGCTGCCAGGGCACTGCCCCAGCACAGGTAGCAATGGTTTACCGCTGACACTGGAGGCGCTTTACGGCTCCATGCGCAACAGTTGCTCAGGAGGTACAAGCATACTGCCTGCATTAACAGGTATAGGATTAGGCCCACAGTATGACAAAGACACTACCTTTCCTTTCTGTGTGTTACTAGGGAGGCTGTAGATGTTCTGAATATGTCTGCCAAGCACAAGGCCTATCGAGCAGTCTTTCTGACTTCCTTGAGAAGGATGACGCCAACTGGGACTCCCAGGGGACTTACAAAGCCTGTGGTGGAAGCTAGAAGGCCTTCTGCAGCAGCTTCAGTGGGCAACGGAGTCAAGAAAATAGAGCAAGACAGAAGATTCCGGTTGGACATCAGGAAAAATTTCTTGACGATAAAGGCAGTTCGACAGTGGAACAGATTGCCAAGGGAGGTGGTGGATTCTCCCTCACTGGAGACCTTCAAGCAGAGGCTCGCCAGGCACCTGCTGGAGATGCTCTAGGAGGCAAAGTGCCTGGCTACAGGCAAGGGGTTGGACTAGATGACCTTGGAGGTCCCTTCCAACTCTATGATTCGATGAAAAGCTGACTTTCAGGAGCCCTAGTCCCAGATCATTATAGTCTCTTTACAGTTCAAAGCAAACACCTTGAATCGGGGTTAAAAACAGTCTGTAAACCAGTGTGGATCAGACAAGACAGGAGAAAAATCCCACCCTGGATAGCAGGCTGCATGAGATGGCATTTGTGAACCCTCACATTGCAAAGGGACTCTGCTTCTGGAAACAATGACCAAGAAAAATCACTGGAAAATGACTCTCAGGACTAAAGATTGTTCGCAGCCAGAAAAGACCACACAACAAGCTGCTCAGTATTTGCAGCCAGTGGCATAAACCATGAAACACAGAAAATGATACCAGGTTCAAGTGACTTCATGCACTGAAGCGATGAAACCTTCCACTAAATCGTTCTGCAATGCTTTAAGGGCACAGCTTCTGAGAATATGTTATGATAGTTCCACTGAGATCAATGAGCTTTAAAAGGCAGGGCAGGCACAATTGCCACCTTATATAACCTGCTACATTATAGTCAGCCCAGCCAATTCACTGTGTCAGTGGGGCACAGCAAGCAGGCTCTCGGGGGACTTATTTGATTTATTTATTGGAATCATGGGCATTAAATACCTCTTTTTCATTCATAATAGCCCCTTATTAATATTCATCAGCAAGCTGCCTTGAGGACTCTTCGAAACAGAAAGGCAGTATATAAAAATCATTTTAAATAGACACAAATTGGCTGTATGTGTTAAAGAGTGCAATCTTAACCTGGAGTTAGGCTGGCACAGTTAGGCCAGCAATATTTGGCTGGCACAAGGGACACCATAAAGTATGCTTGTACGACTCTCGGAGTCAGAGAGGCCAGCACACAAATGTGCGCCATCCTCCCTGGTTCTGAGAGTGATCCAGACATGCTTTACGGTGGCCCTTATACCCGCTAAAATTTGCTGGCCTAACTCCAGGTTAAGATTGCACTCATAGTTCTATAAAACAATACCTTTAAAAAAAATTAAGCATGTGTTGCATTGTTTTTAGAAGCACTCTTCACTTAAATCTTATGCATGTTTACTCTGAAGTAAATCTCATGGTCTTCAATGGAGTTGATTTCAGCATGTGCAGAAAGCATGTTTAGTATTGAAGCCTTACTCTCAATCAAGCTTTTTAAAATATAAATAAGCGCATGAATCAATGCTGCATTATAGTTTATGTGAGTGATTTTTTTTTTCCACATGAAGGCGGATGTTTGCTTGGACACATAATTCCATCTTTTCAAACAAGAATAATGTCCACCCTGGGTTCTTTTTGCTCCTGAAATTTCAGCTGCCCATAAAATTAGGAGGGGGAGCAACCTTATTTTATTTTTCTCGCTCCCACTTCCCTTTCCTGATGTGGATGTTGTTTCTTGTCATATTTTAGTCAACTGAGAGCGCAATCCTATGCAGGTCTACTCAGAAGTACGTCCTATTATATTAAATGGATCCTACTCCCAGGAAAGTGTGTTATGTAGAGGATTGCAGCCTGAGAAGCCTATGAAAGGGTCTTGTCATGGCTGTCTGTATACCTTCTTCTTGCGCAGCTGAGAAACAACTACCAGTCCTCTCAGTAAGGTTCCACGCAGACTGTAGCTTCTACGTAACTCTATGTAACTATTAATAACGATCATCATCATACCCCTCCGCCGTCGGCGGCGGCTCTCCCCCCATCTCTCGCCGTCTCCTTCCGCGCGGTGTGATTTCCAGGGCGACAGAGCAGGCGCTGCTGCTATGCAGACTGCCGCGCGCTGGAAGCCAACCCCGCGTCCCATGGTGCGCGCCTTTTTCCAAAGAGGAAGCCAAGCGTGGCGAATGGGACACAGACTGCCATTGTCCCCGCGACATTTTAATAACCTGCACCTACAATATTCAACCTGTTGCTTGCACAGGGGACAACCCCGCGACACAAAAACGCCACCCGAGGGGGCGGCAGGCGAAGCGCCCCGGCAGAGACTAGGCGCACCCAGGCGCCACTGCCCCGGCGTTTCCCCTCAGCCAAAGAGCTCCCGCGCGGCGTGGGCGAGGAGAGGCGGCAGCGATAGCGCGCGGCCAGGAGGGAAAGCGCTTTTCCTCGACAACCAGCCGGGCGCTTTGCCCAAGAGAAGAGCCGAGGGCGCCTCTTGCCTCCACCACGCATGAGAACGACCGGGACCTCCTCGCCACTATCCCTGCTCATGAAAAGAAGGGAGGGGGGAAAAAATGCTGCCGCAGCAGGGGACCGCTTGTAAAATGCACTGGACCACAATGCAATGGGGCGCCTTGGTCAGCCCTGTGTTGGGAGCAAGGGTTTGGGAAAGTTTCTTCATCATCCTTTTCTACACTGCCTGTGTTGGAAACGGCGTAAAGCGTCTCCTATCATGATTTGGAGTGACCAATGACATGTTAATGTACCACCACTAAACCTATGAAAATCAATATAAGATGCATTACGTCTAGGATCACGTCACTGGATTTCTTTTATATTTATACTGGACAGTAATAGTATTTACCTCTAATAATATTGTCTTCTTTTATGCTATGAAATGCCATTTCTTATTGTGACCAATAATAAAAGAATTTCTCTTTCTGGAACATTCCTTTTTCATAGGAAGGTTGTAGAAATAAGATGGGTTGGTTGAGTGGTATTAAAACAGCCAGACACACTCCCACAAGGTTGACTGCAAATTCTTGGACAAATTTTCACCAGAGTTCAAAAATGATGCATGTTTGTTTGCCCAGCTGTGACCCATCTGGGGGGTGAACATCAGTAACTCAGGAATGGCCAGTGTGAGAGAATACGGAAGAAATACGGTGCACTGGAACTATAGACCAGTCTTGATTTAAAACAACTATCTGCCATCTTTCAGTCCTGTTAAGGACCATCAAGACAGTTTGCAAATATCAATGAACACAAATCATTCAAGGACAATAAGTACTGCATCCAAAAGCAAATAGAAACTGGAGCAACTACATTACTACTACCAATATGTAAAAAGAAACACCAATCTAGCTAATGAAAGGCCAAACAAAAGTGAACTTGTGGGTATTATATATTTGGATTTTCAAAAGGAGTTTAACATAGTCCCTCACCAAGGGCTGCTGAGAAAACTCCACAGTCAGGGAATAAGAGGGCAGGTCCTCTTATGGATTAAGAATTGGTCGAGGACCAGGAAACAGAGAGTGGGGGTCAGTGGGCAATTTTCACACTGGAGAAACTGTCCTGTCCTAGGACAAGTGCTTATTCACAAATGACCTGAAGACAGGGCTAAACAGGGAGGTGGCCAAATTTGCGGATGACACTAAGCTTTTCAGGGTGGAGAAAACCTGACGGGATTGTGAAGAGATCCAGAAAGGTATCTCCAACTGGGAGAATGGGCAACCCAATGGCATATGTGTTTCAATGTAAGTTCAAATGATGCATGCTGGGCAAAAAAAAAATCAAAACTTCACATATAAGCTAATAGATTTTGAGCTGTCTTTGATAGATCAGGAGAGAGATCTTGGGGTGTTGGTGGACAGCTCAAGGAAATTGTGAACCCAGTATGCAGTGGTGGTAAAGAAGGCCAGTTCTGTGCTCAGGATCATTAAAAAAGGGCTAGAGAATTAAAACAGCCACTATTATAATGCCATTGTACAAACTGAAGTTCAGGCCATACTTGAAGTATTACGTACAGCTAGGCAGAGACAAGGTTATGGTCGCGGGCCATGGTTGGAGAACATCACATTGGTAGCGTTGAAATGTGATGGCTTCATATGCGCCAGAGTAGTCTGAGTCAAGATCAAATGCTGGCTCTACTTTGAAGGAGGGAATGACAGGCTAGAAGCAGAGATGGAAAAGGAGGATTGTAGAATAGGGACGTAGTGGCACTGCAGGTTAAACCGCTGCTGCTGGGCTTTCTGACCGGAAGGTTGGGAGTTCAAGACCACGCGACGCAGTGAGCTCCCGTTGCTTGTCCTAGCTCCTGCCAACCTAGCAGTTCAAAAGCACATAAAAATGCGAATAGATAAATAGGTACCACTTTGGTGAGAAGGTAACGGCGTTCTGTGCACCTTGGCGTACAGTCATGCTGGCCACATGACCATGGAAGCTAGCCCTCGGACAAACGCTGGCTCTACAGGCTTAGAAATGGAGATGAACACCACCCCCTACAATCAGTCACGACTAGACCATTCGGTTGTGGGGAAACCTTTACCTAGAGTTGAATAAGAAAGCAAAATGGATAGAAAGGTAAGTCTGCCTGTTCCATATTCAAGTCTCTAATCCAGCACATGCAATCTAACTATGTGAACTAGGGGTTGCTTACTTCGAAGTGAGCCAAATTGAGCTCAGTCAGTGAAGGTGTGCTCTCATGCTTTTATTCAGAATCTTCTTGGTCAGCTTTTATTTCAAGAACTGTCTTAGAGCACAATCCTAAACTGGAGTTAGGCCGGCATAAACTAAGCCAGCAAAGCTTGGCCAGCACAAGGGCCACTATAAAGCGTTTTTGGACTACTCTCGGAGTCAGGGAGGATGGCTCACGTCTGTGTGCTGGCCTCTCTGACTCTGAGAGTAGTCCAAGCATACTTTACGGAGTCCCTTGTACGTAGGAAGTTCTAGACAGTCGTCCAGGAAATGATCACCTTGGTCTTGACAATGTAGCAGCAATCTTCCCTTAGACCATTCTCTAGTGAAATGTATTGGTTTACTTCTAGCAAAGATTCTAAGGTTTCGGTGGAAACATAGCAGATGATAGAAGGCATCTAAGATGTCATCTAGCAAACGTTAACTAAACAGATTGATAAAATTCTATTAGGTAAAAATTCATTTAGGTCAAAAGCCAAACAGCTCTACATTCATTTAAGCCATTTGAATTTCATCTTCAATGAGAATAACAATCCTAAAACTTGCTGTGCCTGCCCATAAATACTTAGGGTGAGCTGTAAAAGGAACTACACAAACATCTCAAAATGTACTGCAATTTTGCTAATACAAATTGTTGCTCAAATATTATGAACTATTCAACATGAAGCTTTACTCATTGGAAAATGGATTAAGATTGCTCAGAAGGCATTTTTGACAAAAGAGCTTCAATTTTAATAATTTGGTTCATGCCTCCAACATTAGGTTCAATTTCACATTTCATTACTGTATAAAATACTGTGCAATATATGGTTCAGTTTCACATTATAAAATACTGTGCAATAAAGACAACAGAAACAATACTGCTCTGCAATGATGCTCAGTTAGTTTATTCCGAGTACTCAGACTTGAATAAGGAATCCAACTGTAAGAAGATTAAGGCACAATTGACTACTACTGAGTAGCCATGCATAGGATTTGGCTATAAGGCTCCAATTCTATACACATTTACCTAAACATAAGTCAATGAGACTTACTTGTATGTAGATATGAGCAGGATTGTGCAGATAATTATTGAATTATTAACTGAGCATCAAGAACCCTTTGGAAAAGCTAAGAATAAATGATACTAAAGTTGTATGGACAATTTGTGTGCAATATTTCCTCTTTTGGTCCTTTTGAATTCTGTGTGATCTTCCAGAATCCACTCTTCTAAATTCAGTGACAATTTGGCTTGTCATTCACTCTGATCCTGCCTAAACTTGATTTAACTTGGAAATATGTCACGCTAACGTCAGTGGAAGTTGTTTCTAAATGCGCTTGGGATCAAGATGCTTTAACAGTAAGAATATCAACAGTTTCATTTTATCTGGGTTTCCCCCCCCCCTTTAACTGCACTGATGAGTCTTATTCACCTTGATTCTGTAGAAAACACATCATGAAGCCTTGGTTCATGACATTCTTGCTATTATACAGTGACTGTTCCTGAGTGGTGTGCTTATATTTCCGATTCCTGTGAAGTTCTCTCTACAGCAGGGTGTACCCTGAATCACATCAAAAGACCCAAGTCCAACAAAAGAGAAAAGAAACTCAAGTAGGCTTGAACATACAAAGAGAGGGGGAAAGAGAAGAGAAAAGAGCCAGGCAGTGTTGAATACCAAATGAATTCAGCTAACCCCAGGAGTTCTTCATCACTTACATTTATCTTATTCTGGGAGAGCTGAGCTAAACCTGGCCCAGACAAGAGTCACCTACTGCCTTTGACTTTGACTCTCCATGTATGGGTAGCTAGCAAAGGGTATGTGTGTACATACAGGGCGAGGGGTTTCAATAAAGGATTAGTTTTGCTGCAAGAAGACACGGTTAAAAGAAGCAAGTGTGATTTTTTTAAAAGGTACAGGAAACCAATCTATATTTCAGCAGTCCGACAACTTGGAAGTTGGATTTTTTCCTCCTTTCTTTCATTCACGGAACTGACAGCACAGCCCTATAGAGACCAAAGCTGGAGGTCTCAACCCATTTACTTTCTATTCTTGTAAAGCAATGAAGTCCCTTTAGGATCACAAACTTGCGGTCTGACCCTAATCCTATTTACTCAGCAGTATGCCACATTTAGGTCAATGAAACTAACTGACTTGGGAAGAACACTTTTATTCCACTCAAGCCCTTTTCATTATAGCCCTTTTTTAAACTAGATTTAATAAATAAAATAAGCTGCTGTCTCTACTGTACACAGAAAGGTTTGTGTGAGTGTGCATGCATGTGAATGTTCAACGTTTAACATAAACTTTTTTCCTTTTTGTGTACAATAGAAAACTGCAGCCTATTTTCTTTATAACCGAATGAAGGGGGTATAAAGTAAGATGGTTCATTAACCACTGCTAACTGGGCAAGAGGCACTTTTTCAAGTGGTGTTCCTCTTCTATTTAGCAGGGGAAGAGTAATTGTCCCTCTTCACCCTTGCCCAGTGTCTTTTCTAGTGGGTGTTGCTGGTGGTATTCTGCAGTTTTTTAGATGGTGAGCCTTTTTAACTTTAACTTTTTAACTTTAACTTTAAGGGAGCCACTTTGTGTTGAAATGTGGTATATAAATACTGTTGGTTGGTTGGTTGGTTGGTTGGTTGGTTGATTTAAAAGGATACTTTTAGTTATTGCTTATGTTTATTTTAATGGATTAAAACAATTACCCAGTTCAAACAAATATTACAGCGTCTCAGTACAAATTATTCTACACTGCAGTTATAACGATACACATTAACAGTGATGTGGCAGAAAGAGGATGCCCCCATCGAATTCCCTGCCTGGAGTCTTATGCCCACTTTAGATAAATAGCTTCCCTTCAATCCCCCAAAACATCCCAAAGGCCAAATCCTTTCCAATTTTCCAGCCCTGTTGTAGCTGTCCCAATGGGATATGTGCTGCATTGTGTGGGAGGGGTCAGTCATGGAGGCCTCCTCAAAGGAAGAGAGTGTTTGTTGACTTACCTTGGGGCTTCATTGCAGCTGCATTGGCACCAGAAAGTTGGATAGGATTGGGCCCTAATTCTGTGCAAAGCGCCACTGAAGGCAACATAAAGGCAAACCATATGAAGGCAACCATATGAAGACAAAATGCAGTTAAACTTGCCTGCTCAAGCTGCAAATGTCCTCCTTCCCCAACTCCAATCAGTAGCTCCTTGGTTCTCAGCAGCTCCTGGGGCAGGGCAGAGCAAACGTGACTTCAACATTTGGGGTGCCCATAGCCACACCCCCTGATGTGGCATAGCCAGACCCACACAGCAGTAAAATAGCTCCTTTAAATTAAATTACATAAATCATATGCATAATCTAAATATATGTGAAGACTACATGTATTCTGGACACAGATAGTATATGCATCATTTCTCCTCCCCCCATCTCCTTTTCCAGCCCTGAATATTGTCAGTCCTTCTAGGCCAGTGATGGCGAACCTATGACACGCAGTATAAGCCCTACCAGTATGAACCATTCTGAGACAGAGATATCGCCAGTCTTACATCTCTGTTTTCTAAATATTTCAACAGATCAGGCTGAGAGACAGTAATAGTCATGTCATGAAATGAATAATAATAATAATGGACAAAAAATAAATACAGTGACTATTGTCCAAAAAGCAATGGATGCACCTCAGTGCTCACCCCTACTATTGCTCCCTGCGCATAGTACACAGTGACAAACTGCCCCTGCATTTGGAGGTTCAATATTCCCATAGCCATCAAGGATATTGGATAATAACCACTGATGGACTATATCACAAACAGTAACTTCTCACCCATGTACACTGCACTGGAGAATTTATGTGCAGGAACTTCTTGAAAAATAAAGACACAGATCAGAAACATCACCAGAATACCCATCACAGTTTATAACCTGTAATAGACTTTTCCTCCAGAAATCTGTCCAATCCTCTTTTACAAACCAAAGCCAGTCTAATATAAGCACATTCAAAAAATGGAGGGAAAGATCGACAGTCCAAACCACTATAATAAAAAATGGAGGTAAGGGGGGGGGAATCTCCTGCTGAATCTTATCAAAATCCAGTTCACAGGATCTATTGCTCACAGGGTGTAGGGATCTCAGAGCCAATGGGGGGGAAGGAAACATTTTCCAATTAAAGCAGATTCAAACCTCACACAAGCAGCAATAAGTTTACATGGAACAGGGATCTCAGAAGGCGGGCAGAGGAAAACTTCCCAGATTGCAGCAAGCCAACATTAACATACAGCAGAGTTAAGGATCTAGGAACCAAGGAACGGAAGACTCAAACTCACACCACCAGCAGCAAATTAACGTGGAAATAGAGATCTCAGAACCAAAATTGGGGGGAGGGGGGGAGGGAACCTTCCTGGATTGTGCGAACACTCACCCAAGCAGCAAAGCAGAGGAATGTCAAGCAGGCACTTTATAAACAAAGCAAGAGAAGGAGCCTGCTTCAGCTCAATTGCCATGCATGGCTCAGACTTAAAGTGGAAATGGTGGCTGGGGAAAAAATGCACTCCACGTGCCAAAACAGTTAATTGCCTTCAGCTGGAAGATCCAAGTACTCCTTTTCTGCCTTGAAAGAGAAATTTAAAAGGGAAATGGTGGCTAGGGAAAAAATGCACTCTAAGTGCAAGAAATAAGGGTGGGGCCCACTAGCACACTGCCCCCTTAAGAGTGAGGCCCAATGCCAATTGGCCTAAAGCCGGCCCTGGGCCCTGGTAGCGTGGATATGGGGGTGCTGTGCTCTTTGGGGGTGCCAAACATTGTGAGTGCAGAGCACACATTACAAATTATTGTGGGTGCTAACAGCATACCAGTAAGCAATACCCATGGCAGGCAAAGGCTCTGGGATTACCCTTTATTTCCCAGGCCTGCCTAGACAAGGAACTACTGCTGACACCATACCCTATCTCCTCAGGGTAATCTTCTGCATTTTCCATTAAAGAGGCTTGCACCACTTTGACTACCATTTCATGTTAGGTGAGGTAGGTGCTATGCATATCAATTGCATCCCATTGCTAAACAGTCTTCAAAATGTACTGTCAGTGCACAGACCCACAGTCAGGTGCATATCAGTGATGTCATGCAGGGGGTACGTGGGGGTACGCGAGTACCGGTTTCTAGGATTACAGCTGGCCCCGCCCATTCGCCTGCCCACTCGTCGACTCTGCCCTCTGCAACGTTTGAATTTCCTGCATGTTCTCAGAGCCAGGCAGGCAGGCAGCGAGCGGAGCCTTTCCTTTCCTTGCCACTGAAAAATGAGTTGCTCTGGGGTTTTAACATGATGCCGGGCCTCCTTCACATGTTCTGGGGGTGCTGTGGAATACTGTTGCAACTGTTGGGTCAGTTTAAAATCATCTGAGGCCTCAAAAAGGGCTTTTTTCATGCCACTTCCTGCCACAACATCACTTCTGGCTTATGACGTCACTTCCGGTGGGCGGGTCCCAACACGTGCCAATCAAAAGTGAGTACCTGTTCTTAAATCATTTGGATGACACCACTGGTGCATATGTGATGCAAGTTGCCCCCAAAGTACTGCCCTCCACACCACACGTTCCTCAGCCATACAATAACGTACTGTTCCACCACCAATGGTCATGGATTGGACAATAACACTGAGGATGCAATCTTAACCTGGAGTTAGATTGGCACAGTTAGGCCAGCAAAGTTTGTCCAGCACAAGGGACACCATAAAGTATGTTTGGACCACTCTCAGAGTCAGAGAGGCCAGCCCAGCACACAAATGTGCGCCTTCCTCCCTGACTTCGAGAGTGGTCCAAACATGCTTTACAATGTCCCTTTTGCTGACCAAACTGTGCCAGCCTAAATCCAGGTTAGGATTGCGCTCTCAAAGTAAGAACATTATCCGATTCTGATGTTTTCATTTAATCTTGCTCATGCTAAGTAAAAACTGTCAATGAAAAACTTGTTTTAAACATATAGTAGCATCTGGTTTGTAGGAAAATTTAGGAAAGGGGGCCAATCAAGCATCTTCTCCTCCCCCGTGCCAGCTTTCAGCAGCCCTGGTTATACTGTTGTAGAAGATATGCCTAGTGTGTGGGACTGGTGTCTGAGGTGGCAGTCTAAGCCAGTGAAGACTGTGAAGCTATGTATCCTTTACTGAGGCCTACAGATTGCATTAGAGACGTGGTGGTGCTGTGGGTTAAACCGCTGAGCTGTTGACCGGAAGGTTGGCAGTGACCATGCAATGGATTGAGCTCCCGTTGCTTGTCCCAGCTCCTGCCAACCTAGCAGTTTGAAAGCATGTAAAAATGCAAGTAGATAAATAGGTACCACTTCGGTGGGAAGGTAACGGCATTCCATGCGCCTTGGCATATAGTCATGCCGGCCACATGACCACGGAAGCTTGTCCTAGGACAACCATCAGCTCTTCGACTTATGTATTGGAAAAGGCAGGAGACACCCCGAGGATATAGGGAATGGTATCAGCAATGGCCCCTTGTCCAGGTAAACCAGGGATTATGGGGTTAATCCCAGAAATCCTGCAGCAGGAACACAGCTGCAGGCTGATAAGGGCTATGAAGGGAGGTTAGCACTGGTGCAGATGGGTGTGGCTGATGAATTAAAGCCTGCCCGCTGATTGGCTGGCCTCAAGTTGGAGGCAGGAGCTGTTGGAGAAGGCCCTGGATGGAAGCACCGGGGAGCTGCTGGACGGATGGAGTGCTGGCTGAACTGCCTACCTAAAGGACTGAAGAAGGTAAGGTTATTATGGGGAATAACCACTGGGAATTGTGCTATGGCTGCCAAGCCCCTGGCCCCACCAAGTGGAGGAGGCAGTTGTAGCTTAGGCAAGCTGACTTATTGTTTGGTGGTGGGGTTTGGTGGTGTTAGACTTAGGGTAGTGTGGAGCTAAGCTAGTGATGAGGGAAGTCTGGAGGAGGCTGACCAGCCAGTGATCCCAAGCAAAGCTACTAGAAGAGAGGAGGCCCAGTGGGTGACTGAACCCCCTCCCTCTGGCCTATCTCTGAGGCCGCTCTGGAGGGGAAACTAGTTAGCCTAGTGTGGGCATTGGGGCCCTTGGGGAGGCCCAGCAGAGAATTTGGCAGAACAACTTAGAAATGGAGATGAGCAACCCTCCTACAGTCAGTCACAACTAGACCATTTGGTCGTGAGGAAACCTTTACCTTTACTGATTACATTAGAACCTCCATGCCAACATATCTAGGATTGAGCTGCATGTGGATTTAGGCCAATTGATTCCCACTGAAGCTATTTTGCAGGGTAGCCCAGTCCAATAGCAAAACAGTAACTATCTGGACATTCTATCAACAGGAAAGAATGAGCAGAAAGTAGATCACCGCTGAACACTGGGTGGGCCATCTTGCACAATTCAAATCATTGAGGGCCATTTTCCATCTTTGTGAACCCAACAGCTTCAATATTATTGCATTTTTAAACTCAGACTTTCTTTTCAAGCCATTCTCTCTTTGTGTCCTTTAAGAGTCTCACTGAGTGCTTCATCTTCACTATAACAGTTAACGCTTGAACCTTTCTTACCACCCTGGACTTCACATTTCACTGCCCTGCATGCTTTCTTTTCTCTACCATTATCAGCTTTCCCCCCCATTTCTATCATCAATCCACAGGTGGTGGGGTTTGTTCTTCATTCTCTACTTTTTCTTCCTTCACATTCTCCCTCCTTAGTTCTGTTCTTCCCTCCCTACTTTACTTCTCGCTGAACTCTGTGGCAACTGTGCACAAGCTTTCAGAGTGCAATCCTAACCTGGAGTTAGGCCGGCACAGTCAGGCAAGCAAAGTTTGGCTGGAAAACTGTAGTTTGGCTGGGCCACTGTAAAGCACTTTTGGACAACTCTCAGAGTCAGGGAGGATAGCACAGGTCTTTATGGTGTCATTGTGCTGGCCTAACTGTGCCAGCCTAACTCCAGGATTGTGCTCTAAGGAAGATTTTGGCTAAGGGAGACTTCACAGGATTTATATTGTAGATGATAAGGCATTGCATGTTTGGATTTTTTGGGCTCTCAGTCTCCCAACATTTCATACAGTGAGCAGGTCTCAGGTGCAGGCTGACTGCGCAATGTGGGAGGGTGGCTGTAAGA
Source organism: Lerista edwardsae (assembly GCA_029204185.1). Classification (NCBI taxonomy): domain Eukaryota; kingdom Metazoa; phylum Chordata; class Lepidosauria; order Squamata; family Scincidae; genus Lerista; species Lerista edwardsae. Next base: position 1,086,727 of record JAJKFI010000112.1, on the reverse strand, counting down.
GAAAAAGCAGGGAAGGCCATAGGTAAGCATGCCAAGTATTCGATCCATGGCAGCACCAGTTTGAAGGAGCTGCTCAAGTAACAGGTGCTGGGAACAGGTGCAAGACCCTGCCTGAGATATTTGGAGAGCTTCTGCCAATCAGAATATATGAACCTGGGCTAGATGCAGAGGCATCACTAGGGCTTGTGACACCCAGTGTGAGAGCTCATTGTGTCACACACACACCCCATTATGGGCCTCTTCCAGACCGTACAGAATACATTACAATATCATATACACAACCTAAATACTGTAGGATCACTATTGGTTAGTGTAATCCCCATTAACAAAGCTGCTTCTCGGGGCAGCCAGGCATGCTCCGCAGAGCCTCTCTGGGAAGTGGCCGTGAAGCCACACATGGCCACTTCCCAGAGCAGCTGTGCTGCGGATACCCCAGCAAAGCCACTCTGCAAGGCAGCCACATGTAGTCACTTCCCAGAATGATGCAGCAGCACTTAGTTGCCGTGTCATTCTGGGAAGTGACTGCACATCTGTGGCTGCTTTCTAGAGTGGAGTCCCCAGGTGCCATTCTGAAAAGTGGCCACAGGCAGCTTAAAGAAGCCCCACATGGTTGCTTCCCTGAGTGAGAAGCCAGGAGGCATCACCTGTGGGTGGTACACCTTTGGTCATGTGCCTTCAGGTGCTGATCCCCCCAGGTTCGCCTCTGCCTCGGACTATGGGTCAGGGACATGAATACCTCCAGACACAGCCAGAAGCTCCTTCCAGTTGCATCTGGAGATGTTCTGAGGACCAGAGAGACCTTGCATGGCCTCTCTGGGACTCAGAATGCCCCCCCGCCCGGAGGTTTTGAAAGGACACATGGTTCTAGTGAAAACTTTTCGGTCACATCCAGGAAGTCCTGTGTGGGTCCTCCAGCCACAGGTTCAGAAACCATGGTGGGTCAAATCCACAGGCTCCAATCCCATGGATAGAGAGGACCCACTGGATGAAAACTGTACCAATTACCATACTAGGGGCCCAATCCTAACCTGGAGTTAGGCCGGCATGGTTTGGCCAGCAAAGTTTGGCCGGCACAAGGGATACCGTAAAGCGCATTTGGATCACTCTCAGAGTCAGAGAGGCCAGCACACAGGCATGCACTGTCCTCCCTTGTGCCAGGAGTGGTCCAAAAGCGTCTTACAGTGGCCCTGGTGCTGGCCAAACTTTGCAGGCCTAACTCCAGGTTAACACTGTGTTCTTAGCAATTGTACAATTAACTTTAAGCATATTGCACTGCAATCCTACACCTTTTCCTGACAATAAGCCAGGTGGCAATTACCTCTCAGTAAACATGCATGGAATTATGCTGTTTAGCTGCCAGAATTCATGTTCTGCCTGTTTGGCAATAATTCCCCAAAACATTTCTGTTGCTAGCCTTTAAACACAAGCTTAAAGCCAAGAAGAGGTAAAGAAGCTTTTTATTGAGTCACTTAAAATGACGTGTGGCAACTGCATGTTCCCTATATAATAAAAGTTGTGTAACTTTGATAAGAAAGTGTGCATATGAGGGCAGAGAGACGCAAGTTGTCTGTATGAACTACTGGCCAATTCTATGCATGCTTACTTGGTAGTAAGACCTACTCCCACTGTGTGTTCAATTTTTTTTCTGAGTAATTGGGAAAGCATTCTAAACGCAACACCCATGACTCAGTAGAATGAAAAGAAAGCAGGATTTAACTGAAAAATTATCAGTGGATCTGTAGTCAATTTAGTAATTCCAACAAGATTAGTTGATTGATTTTTCTATCCACATAAAAAACCATGCTCCATTTTCACTCATGGATATTCTGCTAAGGAGCTTTTTTTCTAGGCTTACTCAGGGAGTTTTTTTAGTCATTGGAATTTGGAGATGATCCTGAACAACCATGCAGGTGAATGAGTAAGAATTGCACAACATGACCTGTGACTGGATTATTTGGAAGACCCACTGTGTTCACTGGAATTTCACAGTGTTCAGTGTTCACTGTGTTTCACTTCCAAGTAAGTGAACAGGGAGATCTGGGCAGCAATCCCATACACTTTCATGGGAGTAAGAACCATTGAATGCAACAGGACTTACTTCTGAACAGACAAATCTAAGATTGCACTCTTTAGCACATTCATTGAGAAGGAAGCCTCATCGTGCTCAGTGGGGCTTATCCCATGCACAGCACCATAGATGTGGGGCCCAATGTTGTTTATGCAAACCTGACTGATGCATACTAGTGGACTTACTCCATTGGCAGCGCCAGACAGGAGGCACCGCAGGAGCAAATGCCCCCTGCCAAATTCCTCACCGTGCTGTTCTGGACGCCTGTGGTAACTTGAAAGGAAACCGCGCCCCGCGGGACGGATGGAGAGCAGGTGCCCCTCACGGCCTCACTTCCATTATGCTTAACACGGCGGGGAAAGGAAGCCGTGTTCCTTCCTTTCAGAAAGCGAACTCCCAGCCCAAAGTTCTCCTACTCGGACGCGCATTTGCCGCCCGCTGTTGTGGGAGGGTTTTCCTGGTGCGCTCGAGCGACCGCGTGACCCTGCGCAGGAGCCGGCACAGGGCGAGCGTTCCCGCCAGACGCTGCGCACAGACAAGCGAGCGCGCGCCAAGAGGCCGGCCGGCGCTCAGGCTCAGCCCGTTCGCTGAGCGGCAGCAGAGCGGGCGGCCTCCCTTCGTCCACGCTGCTGGCCGGGGAGGGGCCCAAGGAGTCCCTGGGGGCCTCTCAGTCTCTCGCACGCGCGCGGCTCCCTCCTCCTCAGCCCAGACCCGTTCCAGAGGCGCACTCTCGCCTCTCGCACCCTGGCCGGGTGACGTGCGCCGACACCGCCGCGGAGCTGACAGGAGCCTGACTTTTCGCCTGAGCAGAGAGCGGGCCCGGTGGAGCTCCCCGCGGGCAAGCCCACAGGAGGGGAGCCAAGGCACTAACGGGATTGTCACTGAAGCGGGTGCTGCGTCTCTCAGGGCCACTCTTAACGCCGTCTTCAGGGCGGACTTGCTTAAAACAGAAAAAAAAACCAGACGCCACCTTCTGAGGGCGACTCTAAAGAGCGGCGGTCTTCCCGCCAGCCAGGTGCCCTGAGGCGGCGGCCCTCTTGGCTGACAGGAATCTGGCGTTTTGCGCGCGCACGATTCCAATTCGAGACACGCGTGCGTGCTTGCGGCGTTCCTTTTTCGCAGTTTGTATTGGCACACTTCACTCACACACACTCCTGGGGTGCTGCGTGGTCACAGGTGCGCGGTAACGCCCCGCACAGCCTGCCACTCATACGACTATTTCTCTTAAGTCCGGGATATCGCAAGAGTTTCGGAGACACTCCTCCGTTCAGTCCTTTGTGTACACTCCACCCCCCTCCCCGGTTTCTTTCTCTTCCTCCCCTCCACTCCACTCCACTCCAGCGCGGGCCAAAAGAAAGAAAGCCCAAACAAACACCCAACCTTCACTCTTTTGCCCATTGGCTCTCCGCACGCGACAAGCCCCGCGCGCTCCAATGGCTGAGCCGACACGCGACTGGCGCGAGGAGGGCCGGAGGTGGAGGGTGGGGCGCTGAGGAGGGGGGTGTGCATGGAGGGAGGAGGTGAAGAGGGTGGGGGACCCCGGCGCGTGCCGCTTTTTAAAGGGGGCGCAGCGCCCTCCGCAACCGGAGAAGCCAGGTTGCACGCGGGCCGTGTGCGCACAGAGAGATAGCGATATTGTCTGAGCGCACGCGGGACAGAAGGAGCTCGCGAGCGGCGGGGCTCGGGAGTGGGGCGGGCACGCGGGGAGCGCCCGAGGCGCGTGCGGAGAGCGGCCCCTCTTGCGCCGCGGAAGTCCACCTCGCCGCCACCATGAGCCACCTGCGCGCGGGGACTGCGCCTAGCGACTGGGGCGACGGCAGCCGGGAGCTGGGCTCGCAGCAGTTCGAAGACAGCCTGCTGCTGGGCGCGGAGCCGGCGGGTCGGGGCAGCGCCTTCCCCTCCACCTGGTTGGGCCTCTGCTACCCCGGCCGCGTCGCCGCCTCCCCCAGATACCTGCTCTCGGGAGCAGCCGAGGAGGAGGAAGAGGAAGACGACGACGAGGAGGAGGAGGACGACGAGGAGGAGCTCCTGGACGCGGGCGCAGCCGAGCACCTGGGCAGCGGCGGCCGGAGTTCGAGCGGCGCGCCGGGGAAACCGTGCGCGCTGCAGCCGCCCCCGCAGCCGCCTCGCCCGCACCACCACCAGGCTGGGGGCGCCCCCTGCGTCGAGACGCCGCGACGGCCCCGCGCGCCCTGCCCCGGGCCGCTCCGCCAGGCGCCTCCGGCGAGCGGCGTGCAGAAGCAGAGGCGCCTGGCGGCCAACGCCCGCGAGCGGCGGCGGATGCACGGGCTGAACCACGCCTTCGACCAGCTGCGCAACGTCATCCCCTCCTTCAACAACGACAAGAAGCTCTCCAAGTACGAGACGCTGCAGATGGCGCAGATCTACATCAGCGCCCTGGCCGAGCTGCTGCACAGTCCGCCGCCCGCCGAGAGCGCCCCCTGCGGCAAGGGCACTCTTCAGCCCGCTACTCAGACATACGATGCGCGGCCTCGCACCCCGCCTGTAGGGGGCGCTCTGCAGCAACAGCCGCGATCCCAGGCCTCGGGACACTGCAGGACGCGTTTTGCCCCAGAGCAGCCCGCCGGGGGCGGAGGGGGCTATTCGGTGCCACTGGACCCGCTGCATTTTCCTTCCTTCACGGAAGGCGCCCTGCTAGGACAGAAAGCCCCGTCGCCCTCTCAGCTCCTGCAATCATCAGGCCAGCAGCACGAGCGGAGAAAAACGTCGCCGCCAGCACATCGCAGCGATGGGGAGTTCTCGCCCCGATCCCACTACAGTGACTCCGATGAGGCCAGCTAGGAACGCTGTCTGGCAGAACGGAGGCAGGCAGGGACGGTATCCGCTGCCTGCCTGACTTATGCTGAGCCGAAAGGAGGGGCGGGGGGGGGACATTCTCGACGAGCGGGGAAACAACCTACAGACAGGGCAGGGCAGGTTCTTGGCCAAATAAAAGCCAAGTGGGAAAGTGGTTAGGATGGAGGTCCTGATAGACGGACACCCTCATCGTTCAAAGCCGGCTGAGGACACTTTGGGCACAATCTTATGCATTGCTACCCGGAAGTAAGCCCCATTGTGTTCAGTGGGGTTTACTCCCAAGAAAATGTGCATAGGATTATAGGATTCACTTCAGCACAACTTCCGTAGTAGGACCCATCTGCAGGGGTAGAAAAATCCTTACTTCTGGGAAACTCACGTTTTCAAGCACATTTATTCGTAAGCAAGTCAGGACCCAATCCTATCCAACTGTCCAACGCTGGTGTAGCCGTGCCAACAGGGTGTGCACCGCATCCTGCAGTGGGAGTGCAGTCAGGGAGACATCCTCAAGGTAAGGGAACATTTGTTCCCTTACCTTGAGGATGCATTGCAGCTACACCAGCACTGGAAAGTTGGATAGGGTTGGGCCCAATTGCAAAACATCTTGCTTTTAATAGCTGTGCCAGAATTCTAGCCTCTGAGGGTCTCGCTAGAGAAATTTTTCTCTTGGAAGAGTAGACCTTTTTTATTTCATTCTCTTCCCTCCCTACTCGAAGCAGTTGAATTTAGTTATCAAGACAGGAAAATAGGTTTTGGATTGGAGCCTCTGGGACAGTGGGCACGATCCAGCCAAAGTGCTTAAGCGTTCTCCAAGAGTTCCTGGGAAGTTTGTCCCACTGAGGCCACAATCCTATGCACACTTTCCTGGGAGTAAGCCTCATTGAACACAATGGGGCTTACTTTTGAGTAGACATGACTAGGCTTGCGCGGTGAATGAAGTTGGACGATGAGTTCAATGCGTATTGCCGAGGTTTTCTGCAATGTCTACACAGCAATCATGTCTCCTGAGTCAGAAGTCCTGACTGAGTACTCAGCGCTGCAGTCCTAGGAGGGCATTTCTATGTACACTTACTTGAAAGTAAGCCATTGAATAATACAATGGAGTTTTCTTCCATATAAACATCCTAGGATCAGGCAGTATTTGTCCGCGTTGAGATCTTAGCCATAGTCACTTCGACATATAATCCATTGAGATCTGCTGGAGTTGACTCCAAGTAAATGTGTTTTTAGGATGGGGATTGTCGCTTGCCAGTTCTCGATCGTCCGCCACCGATTTAAACAGAAGTGCTTGGATTTATGCCCTGCTCAGCCCCATCCCAAACACAAGTCCGCAGCAGTAAGTGCTGTTGATCTCAGTAGAGTTAACTTTAAAAAAAAAAAAAGTCTCATCATTACGGTCAGAGATTCGATGGAGTTGCACTCCAAGCTCATCTCCTGAACTGGGGGGGGGGGTGCGTCATTTTCCAGTGGCTCCCAAGTCTGCGCTATCTCCCTAAACTTCAGTGCAGGAATCTGGCAGTCAGTGGCTGGAAGACTGTAGCTTTACCAAATGCTCGGAGTTTCCTCAACCTCATCAACTTTCTGACTTGTGGGTCCTGCGCCCTCAAAGCACTAGCCCTCCATTTTCCTGTTATGTCTCTTACATCCTGACTGCAAGGAAGGGCCCAATCCTATCCAACTTTCCAGGGCCGGTGCAGCAACAATGCAGCTCTCAGGAAAGGGAACAAGCATTCCCTTATCTTGTGGAGGCTTCCACGACTGCCTCCTAATCTCAGGATGCAGCGCACACCCCATTGGCACGGAAAGTTGGATAGGATTTGGCCCTAAGCCACTTCGATGCAAGGGGACTTCCTTCCTTCCCCTCACTGATTTGAGCTTCCTTCCGAATCTGAGCGCGAAGGAGGAGCACGAGGAACGTTCCTTGGAATTCCCTTGTGGGTGAGGGAACTCCGTCGACGGCCGCGCGTTCTGTTTCTCTGCCTCTCCGCCCCTCTTAACTGGCCCGTCAGCCAAAAGGACGCTTGGCGAGGCGAAAGGAAAATAAGATTCCTTAAAACGATGCCAGGGACCACCCCGGGGCATCGAGTCTGCCGAAATGCCGAGTCGCTCTGCAGTTTCGGGGGGCTAACGAGACTCGGGGTCGGAGGAAGAAGCGTTCTTAAATGGCGATGCGTTTTCCTGTGCTGTAAATGGGGTGGTGGTGGGTTTTCCCCCCTTTGGTTCATTTTCTTCTAAGCCGAATATTGGCGTCTTTTTGTAGATGGGATTTACTTGGCGCAAGCACTTTATAAGCCGCCTGGAGACTGAGTCGCGGCTCCAAGAGAAAAAGCGCCTCGCTGCCAATTGGATTATGCCGATGTTGAATTCAGCCATGTTTATCATCTTTTATCATTTCCCTTATTTACAAACAAACAAAAGCGGGAGTGGGGAAACGACCATCTTTATTGGTTGCCGTGTCAAATTCTTATGTCCGTTTAATTTTGCTTTTGTGATGTTTTAGGTCAGGAGGATTATTTATTATGGAGTGTTTGCTACTCGTTCTGCTTTTATCTTTTTTTATTAGCCTTTTTACACGAACAGATTATTTTTAGCAAAACCAGCTGCCATTGTTTATGTAACTTTTTTTCGAGAGCGAGAGAGAAAGAGGAGATCAAATAAAAAAGTTTTCAAAGATAGTTTACTGAGCTGATTCATTTTAAAAACTATTGTTTTTGCATTATATAAATAGAAATTGTATTGTTGAAATTGTATAAGCAGAAAAATTCCAGAAGTTAACACTTCAACACATAAAGTTGGGCGGCACAGCGATAACGAAATTGATTGGTTTATTCCCCCCCCACAACATTACTTGTGTGTTAATGTATCACATGGACCTTGAAGACATGTTATTGTTTATTATCGTTAATAATTATGATTGATGGAAGTTGGACAACCGCTCGAAAATGTGCTGCTTTGAAATCCACTGGGGAAGGCATTTCGCTGAAATCAAAGGAATGTTTACGTTAGCATTCTGTGCTCCAGAATGATCTGATGAGTCACTGTATTCGGATTACGCTCCGAGTAAATTCCGCGTAAGGAACGCAAACATCTTGGAGATTCCATTTCTCGGCCCAGTTATTGTGACATTCCCATATCCGCGGGAGAGGAACACTCTCTGCGTAGAAGCAAAGTCACTGTAGGGAGTCCATTTATCTAGTGTAGTTGTGATTTAAACTCCACATGTCACAGAGCTGGGCTGATAGTCGTGCGTTTATGCAACACCGCATGACCTTCAACTGAACAGTATCCATTGAAAAGTACTAAGTTTGAATACTTTGTAGGCAGTAGTTATTAATATGCGAGCTCAGCTCACTCTTATTTCTAACTGGACGTGTCCCCGCAAAGGGTTAAATCTCTCTCTCTCTCTCTCTCTCTCTCTCTCTCTCTCTCTCTCTCTCTCTGGTGGGGGATCAATCAATCAATCAACAGGTACTTATATACCGCTTTTCAACACGAAGTTCACAAAGCGGTTTACAGGCAAATAGTAATAATAAAGTTAAATGGCTCCCTGTCCCAAAAGGGCTCACAATCTAAAAAAAGGCAGATCGCCAGCAACAGCCGCTAGAAAGACTGCGCAGGGGTGAAGAGGGACAGTTACTCTCCCCCTGCTAAATATAAGAGGAACACCACTACACTGGAAAAAGTGCCTCTTGTCCAGTTAGCAGGGATGGATTGAGAAGGGATGTCTCCATAAACTCCAGTGAAGCAGAAGTCAGTCTGCTATGGAAACCACAACTCCACATTTTCCAGACCTTAAATGAATCACAATATAATTTGAATGGCCAGTACCCCCCAAGTAATAAATAGGAGGAGTTCTCGTTTCCGTGCAATGCAATGGGGTGCAGCGTACAGAAGCAGCGTGCAATGGGTTTATCTTTCAACACAAATCCCACGCTGTTCATCGTGCTTAGATTTTCCAGAGGCGTAGCTGGCCTTTCAGAAAGCAAACTTTGGAAAACTATACTGCCAGCATCCCTCCTTTGAAAACTTCGTATGGTGGTGTGACAGCTCACTCGCTTTTACTCCAGTGGGAAGAGATTAGAATCAGACTCCCAACGTCCACCCGATGAGACGACCGCGGCGCAGCGAGTTCTAGCTCGCCAAATCTTAAACGCGCATTTCTTATTGGACGGACATCAGGGATTCGCTGACATGCCTTTAACTAACAGCATGATTTCCGAGCCCTGGGAGCCTTTCCCGACACAGGGTTAAAGCCCAATCCTCGGCATGTTTACTCAGAAGTAAGCTCCGCTACAGTCAATGAAGCTTACTCTCAGTGCGGATAGGATTGCAGCCTTAGGCTGTAATGGGACTCACTTCTGAGTAGACATGCAGAGGATTGGGCTGTTAGTCTAATCAGGTGTAGGAAACGCTTAATGTGACCGGTCACAAAGTTGGGCTTTGAACTGGTTTTCAATGCTGGATTCACCTCGGAAACACGGAAAACTAATAATTAGGAAGGATAGGAGTAAATCTCCCCATGGAAAGAGGGTTTTTGTGTCATCACGGAGTAACAAAGAAGCGCTTCCAGGACAGGAAACATGACTTGTCTTGCAGGTAGCTTTCCTTAGCGAAGCGCATGTTTTATTTTAACCCGTGGTGGCTTATGAGCCAAGGCAAAAAGGTCCTACGCATGCTATAATTTAGATCTCCAGATGATACTACGCAGTTTGGTCCCCAGGTCCTATGCACGTTATAATTTCCCTACCAACCACTGTAAATTCAGCTTGGCCAAGAGTCTCAGGGCAAGAAGAGTGCGGTAGACAAACAGGGAGAACAACAAACCACCAATGATAAAACCGCGGAGCCATTCAGAAGACAGCAAAATGAACGCCCATAATGGTAACTGAAACCAGTTTTAAGATCCTGACACCCTAAAATATTTAACTGGTTTGGGGGATCCTGCCTTGCATCAAAGCTCACTTTCCAGCCCACTGAAAAATTATTAAAACCAACAAAAGTATTTTATATTTCCCACTAAACGTTTCCTTCCCTTTCCTGCGTCTTCTTCCCTGTGTGGAATTTTGGATTGTAAGCGCCTTGAGGCAGGGGCCTGTCATCTTATACATTGTGAATACTGCATCTTATACGCCATGCATACTGATAGTATATATGTACATAATATAAAGTTATAGGAATACTGTTGCTGAATCCAAGGAAGGGTCTATCGTCCCCAATAACCTGTTTCCAAGAAGCAGACAAGCTGAGCCTACAACTTTTCCTCTCTGTTTGTTCTTCGAACAACGGGTACACTGCCTCTGATCATGGAGGTTCGTTTTAGATACAAGACCTATCGTCCGTGGCTTTGTCTAACTCCCCTTTTAAGATCAACCAAGCTAGAGGTCATGTGTTGAAATTCTTGCTTTTTATCTGTCCAAGCCAACTGGGTGAAGCAACGTGCTGTCAGTTCAACATCCTATTTAATTCCCAGCAGCAGCGATCACCCTGTTGCTCCCGGGAAATCCGCAAACCAGGCAAGTCAACTCTGCATGGCTGAATTGAGAACTCTTCAAAGGGAAAAGGCCCTGATTCCAGAGCAACTCTGAGCTAATACCCAAATCCCTGATCCGAAACGTCTAGAGACGCCATCCCCCCCCCCCAAAAAAAGTGCGAGTTCTGACATGGTCTTCAAAATGCGTGCACTGAACTGCACTCGTTGACTACCTGTAGCGCTGCGGAGTTCGACTTTAGCGGGACACGAAGTGGCACATCCGCCTTCACGCTTCGACTTCATCCTAATCCAGCCTTTAGTTTATCCCACGGCAACCAGCGGGAGCGCCAGCACCCCAATTCTAGGCACTTGCCTACTCAGAAGTAAATCCCATTGCCTTCAATGGGACCGACTCCCAAATAAGTGTGTAGTGTACAGGATAGGATTGCAGCCTGTTTCGCCAAGGCAGATCAGAGCCCCTGCCCGCAAGCCCCGACTTAGACCCCTTTTATAAGTAAATAGGTATAATTTTATTCCTGGCGTCTAAGCAGGACCAACTAACAGCGAGACAAACTACCAAGTTTTGAGATCCTGGGAATTCGCAGCGAATCTGGTGTCGTCGTCCTCCCCCCCCCCCCCCCAGCACGGCTTCTTGGAACTAAAGAAACTTCTCTGCAAAAAAGGCAAGGGACTCATCTGCAGCCGACAGAAAGCGACCTTCTCCGGTTTCTGTCTAGTCTCCCCTTTCAAACGGGGCGTGAATGCCCGCGTCGAGGAGGTCCCCGCGCTGTCCCTGAGTTGATACTTGAGGCGGCCCTTTGCCTCGCTGTGCACGGACGGGAGGAACAGTGGCCAGCCCGAGGACCGTACATCAGTATGGAAACACGAAGGCGTCCTTTTGGCACTGACCACACAGGCCGATCTACAGGACTCGTGGCCGGAGCGTTTCGACGTGAAGTGTCTCTATTACGCTGGCGCGACTGAGGTTGCGCGCACGCACGCACGCGCGCACACGCACACACACACACACACACACCGCCCGGGGAGCCAGGCCAATCGACTTACAGTGCAATCCTACGCACTTCTACACAGAAGTAAGTTCCATTATGTTCAATGGGGCTTACTCCCAAGAAAGCGTGCATAGGATTGTAGCTTCAGTGGACTCGATCCAAGCTTCCTCCGCTGGTTTTGGGAGGACCCTCTCAGCTGCTTAAACGCACACACACACACACACACACACACACACACTTGCCCAAATTTGCCAAACCCATTTTAAGTATCATGCTTAAGTGTGGTTAAGGGGGGTTTAGTTGTCCTCCTCCCTTTCAGGAAGTGTTAGCGGCGAAGCGGACTTGTGTCTCCTGTTTAGTTCCTGAATACAGAATGAAGGATAGGAGTGATTCTGGATTGCAGGTCCCCCCCCCCGCCCTGCTGTTGTTCCCCTGCTTTTAGCAGCCGCCTGTCACATCGAAATCTCTCTCTCTCTCTCTCTCTCTCTCTCTCTCTCTCACACACACACACACACACACACACACACACACACACACGATATGCAAGCCAATAAAAGTTTCATTTGCTCTGCTTCTGTGACTTTGGCTATTGTTGAATGCGCAGAAGCAGGACCATATCTTTTTTTTTAAGAAGTTGGCAACTCTGGGGTTCAACTTATTTCAGTTCCAAACTAGAGTTTGAAAGGGGGCAGTTGTTGTGTACGATGTAGCGCAAACGACGCTGCAGATTAGAAAATAAGACAACCTGACACCAGGAATGTCGGTAAACATTTGCATTCCTCTCTTCCTTCAAGGAGCAGCCCCCTCTCCCCCGCCTCACAAGAAACCGCGAGGCTAGGGGCTTGTGCTGGGGGTGGGGGAGATTCGAGCCAGATTCTCAGCCCCATCCCACGAAGCAAGGGAGGTCTTCGGCGCTGGTCCTTGTTGGGGTTCTGTGGCGTTTCTGGGGGGGGGGGCGGAGAATGCAAAGTTTTGCAGGAGCCTGAGCTCCTGGGTAAAGCACCCCCTCGTCTTCACAGCCGCTTTACCCAGGAGCTCAGGCTCCTGCAAAACTTTGCATTCCCTCCCCCGAACGCCACTGTTGGGGTTTACTCCCAGCTGGAGAAACACGAAGGCGCTTGCGGCCCGGCCTCAGCTCGCCCCGCATCTCCGTGGGCAGCCTCGGCAGCTCACTGCAGCACCTCGGGCCGGCTGCAAACTCCGCCCGCGGCGCCGGCAATCAAGCCAAAAGGCCATCCGGGAGGCTCCGCCGGCGGCGAGGCGGCCGCGCGCAGGGAGCGAGCAGGTGAGAGTGTCACTTTCCCGTCCCGAAACAAAGCACCTGCTGCCCCCACGATAACCTTTGGCCCCGCCGAGTTTGCGGGCCGGAGATAAACATCGGGCATCTTCGGGTTACTCGCAGCCCTCGAAGCTGCCGGCTGCTGCTGCTGGGAGGCTGAGCCGGCCGCGGCCGCCGCCCCGGCGTTTGTTGACGGAGTTGCGGCTGCCTCCTTCCCGCGACAGGGTGAAAAGTTCACCAGGAGGGTCAGCTCGCAGGGCTCGCGGCGCGGACGCGCAATGGAGCCAAACACACCCCTGCCGCCGTCGGAGCGCCGGCTGCCAGGAACGAACAAGCCCCGTCGAACTTGGGAGCATTTCCCACGGGGTGACGGAGCAGAAGACCGGGCTTCAGAGCGGCAACCCAGGGCACTCTCCTCATCTGGGAGGAAGCCTCCCCCTTGCAGTGGCGTTCCTGGGGGGGATGGCTAAGGTTTGCAGGGCGTGAACTCCTGGGTAACGCGGCCCCTCCCGTGTAACGCGAATGGCTCGGAAGACGCCTTACGCAAGACTTCAAGCTCCTGCAAAACCTAGCGTTTTGGCCCCCCCGTAAGAACGCCAATGCCCCCTTGAACTCAGCGGGGCTCACTTCTGAGTCAACCTGCCAGGTTATAATTCCCTTGAATTCAGTTGAAATTTCTAAGAAAACATACTTAAACATTGGGCTGAAATTCTCTGGGAGCTTGAGGTGATGACTCGTTTCAGACGTTGATTTCTATAGGGATATGCCTAAAACGGATGTGAGGTATTCCGAACGATAAAAATAACGTGTGAATGCAACAGGCGCGCGTAAAACCATGTGCTGTATGTCGTGCGTCAAACCGTGCATGTCGTGCAGTCGCGCAAAATCCTGCGCTAAAACTGGCTGGCGCTCCTCGTTTACTGTCACCCCAAAGGGCCCCAACTTAGACGTGACTTGGCTTAATTTAAGGGGGTTAAAAGCGAGCCAGGAAGCGAGTCCCGCGGGCGCCAACACGAGGTGGGCAGTCTCCGAACGGCATCTCTGCTCAGAAGGAAATTCCACTGGGTCTAGCGGAGCTGACATCCTGGAATGCCCAAAGGCTGCGATCCTGCGGGCGCTTTCATGAGAGCAATTAGTGCTGGGCACAGTGGAACGTACCTCTGAGTACATCTGCAGCGTGTTGTGCAGCGGCTTCTGGGCAAAGATGCACATGGTTGCGCTGCTACTTACGACTGAAGCTTTCTTTTCAATCCTACAACAATGGGGGTTACTCCTAAATAACTGTCAGCGCAATTCTATGCCTGTTTATTCAGAAGGAAGCCCCCCCCGTTTCCTAGGACCCCCCCTCCCCATGTGCATCCTTAGTTAATGCGGTGAGGGGGCACGTCTGCCAGGCACAGATCCCAACTTCCCGCCAGGTTCAGTCATCATCTGTGACTCGGAAGTAAAATCCGCGTCCAATGGGGCTCGCCTCCATATAAACCGCACCTTTGCACCTGCACAAAAGCATCGATTTCAATGGGGCTTGACCAATCGAATGCTTATCATGGCAACCCTAAATGCTCTCAGGATCGCAGTGCTGTAGTTTCAGAGCCTCCTGTTCCACCCGGCTGAGATGCAACAGACATTCTGGGCAAAAGTAAGAGTGTGGAGTAACTTACGCGGGTGCGAGGATTCCGCCAGGGTATCTTTTAGTTTTACAGCGGGGCGGGTAAATTCCTGTTCCATCCAGATCACATCAGATCTTTACGAGCGACCCAGAAAACAATCAAATCTTCTATTTGTATACTTTCAAGGGGGCGGGCGAGTGATCGCGCTAACTCGAAAATTCTACAGTACACTGTCAGCAAATCTTCTTCGCTTCAAAACCCGACCCTATGAAAGCTTACTCAAAAACAAGCATCACAAGCCCGCGCGCTCGCCCAAAGGATGTTCAATTCATCTCAGCCCCAAAGGAGCTTGGCTAGCATCGTAGCTTTGGAACGGCTTCAGATTCCGGTTTCGTGCCCCTTTCAGTGTAAACCTAACCCTGCAATTGACTAGAACTGTATGCGTTGTGTTTTATTGTGCTGATTAACCTCTGGAGCGGGTTTATAGCGAAAGACGGCCGGGGTGTAGACATTTTACAAATAACTCCTATGCACGCTTGCCTGAGAATAAACTACACTGAACCTAGCAGCAGGGCTTAGTTTACTGTGAAGAAGTTTAGGATGACCTTTGAGCTGTAAGCTCCTTGGAGGCAGGGACCTGGGGTTTTAGAGCCATTGCACCGGCGACAAGGTCTGGATGCATGATGATGAATGCAAAATGACGCCGGATTGCAGCGTGCTTAGGATGTGCTTAGTTCGAAACGCAGTTGTGGTCCGCAGCTAAGAAGAGGCTGAAGGGGGGTGGGCAGCCGCAGCCATATATTTGGGTTGTCTCTCTTTAATGGGCACATTTCCATTCTGCCCGGGCGTTTGCATAACAACCGTTTGTCAGTCCCCCCCCCCCCTTGCGCTCCACTAACAAGCTGTAACGCGGAGCTGCAGGTTGCTCTAATCTCATTAATATTTTGGAAACGTGAATATTGAGCGTTGGAGGCCGCTCATTCGCCATATGCCGGACCACTCCCGCTATGCTGGCTGGTTCCTTTCACTCCATTATTAGCAATTAGCTTCTACCTTCCCAAGTCGGATCCAAGTATCCAAGAGACTGGGCGAAGGAATCAGTTATGTGCGCGCGCGAGCGAAGCATGCTTAATGGCCCTGCCGGCGAACAAAGAGAGGGCACCGCGCGCCTTTAATAAGTCATTGGCACCTCCCCCAAAGCGCATCAGCTGGGAGGCAGCAGCTCCCTTGGAATCAATGGACGGGCTGAGAAGCGCCGCCAAGGGCTCCCCCCGCCCCGCCCCCGGGGAGAACGACTGAAGTGACATCTCAGGGCCATTTGGCCAAAGCCTACTGGGGTCAGGATCCAGTCAAATTGAAGCGTGCGTAAAAATCCCACCAGTTTCGACGGAAGAAAGTGGAGCACGTGTTTGAAATCCTCGGTGGGACCGAACGTCCGCTCGGAATTACGCGGAAGCAAAACAAAATCCGGTTTATTTTGATACAATTAACTTCAGGGAAAGCAGTGGCGTTCCTAGAGGAGGGCAAATGCTAAGCTTTGCAGAAGCCTGAGCTCCTGGGTAGAGCGGCCTACCTCGCCTTCACAGCCACTCGTGGCTCCGCGAATGGCTGTGAAGGCGAGGGGGAGGGGCCGCTTTACCCAGGAGCTCAGACTCCTGCAAAACTTGGCATTTTGTCCCGCTCTCTAGGAACACCACTGCGAGAAAGTGAATTTAGGACTCGCGGTGTTCAATGTACTGTAGTTTGACTGAGTCTTTCCGAGTAGCAGCTCTAGTGCGTGCTCGCTTATTCGGCAGGAACGAGTTTAATGAGACGTGCTCTGAAGCACGCGTGCACAGGATTGCAGGCGCAAACATTTTTACTCCCAACTCGATCAGGCTTCCTTGGAAGTCAATTGCTCGAAAGCACTGGAACGCGACAGGCTGCGATCCTCTCTAGGTGCAGACTTATTTGGGAGTAGTCACTGCTGGGATCGATGGGATTGCTGCTGAGTAACCATGCATAGCATCGTGCGACACGCTGAATCAGGTCCCCGTGTTTTCTAGAGCACAGGGTATGACGACAAGGCTTTCATCGATAAGGATTCGGTATCTTGCTCACTCATGAACAGCGTTCATAAATAGATACCCAACTGATATCTCATTGTTTTCTTTTAAGTGGAGTCTTTCTTTTCAATCAATGAGATAGAACGTGTTTGGGGCATGGTGTAGTGGTGTTAACATTTGGTTGAGCGGAACTTATGCACCGGGGTGTGAAATGAGCCGGGGGACTTTTGTACCGCTGTGAAGCACTCGGTCTTTTATTGATTGACGCCCATTTCTGTGGTTTGTGGGGAAGGGGAAAGTTTTGGGATTGTTTTTGATCTTGGTGGGTGGGGAAGGCAGCCCTCCTTGGCAAAATGAATTTATCTGCTACAAATCAGGACTGATCTACAAAGTTGGCATGAAAGATTTTACTTTTTCCTCAATGCAAACATTAGGAATACGAGTCTTCAGTCCAGTTAAATAGGAGTGCTTGGAGATAATCTACAAAAATCATTTCAAGGCTGTTATCTAATTTGGAAGTGGAGTTCATTGAACCAACTTTCCAAGAAATGCCCTAATCCTCTTCCGTACCTGGGGGAGCAAACACCCTTGAACATAATGCAACAAGGAAAGGATTTGGTCTGCATGGGTGACAGAAGGTATCAATTCCCTAAGATTTCACCAACCACCTACTTGAGTTCAGTAGCTTGGACATTGCCATCTTAAGATCCTGTTAGACTGACCCCCTCATTTTAAATCTTTTCCAAGTGCCAGTGTTTCATTTTAAGGAAGCTACAACTTCGCTATACAGAATGGTCTTGATCCACCTTTAAAAAAGAGTCTATGTCTGCCTGTGGCAGACAGACATAGATGGGATTGTAGATGGGACTGTTAGCATGCAAGCACCATCTTAACCACTGCTAGACTTCCTATACTAATTCTTGGCTAAAGAGTGACCATTAGCACTAGCTTTAGACCAAATTCAGTTGGGGCTATTATGTTATAAGAACCACAAATTCTTCTTCTATATTACCTCAAGAATTGGCTTGCATGTGCAACTGGATTTGACCCACCCCCTTGACAACCTACTGTACATGCAGAGGGTTGCATTAAGTTGCTATTGAACTCTGGCCTGGTCTACACATCTAGTGACAGGACTTCATTATTCCAGACTGCTGGTGTGAGACAGTGTGAAATTTTGTATGCTACCCTTAACTATTTTGAAACTCCCTGCAAAAAGAGAGCCAGCACTTCAGGCACCCAGCTGGGCTCCAACTTTTCTATCTGCTATGCAAGTTTTCCACTGGAAAGGAGGGCTCTATTTCATGAAAGATATCCAAAAAGTGGTTTCTGCCACCCGTAGTCTGAAGTGTGTAGCCCATTTCTACCATCTAATTCTCATATTATGCTGCATGAATACAGCCAGTCTCAGTGGGCCTAAGGCTACAATCCTATACACATTTTCCTGGAAGTAAGTCCCACTGAAAACAATGGAACTTACTTCTGAGTAGACATGCATAGGATTGTGCTACTACTTCTAAGAAAACATGGATAGAATCAGGCTATATATTTGCAACTTGATGCTGTGGACCAGAAAGGGGGGGAATCCGCCATAGAAGTAAACTATGTAAGTTTTACTGGAACATTTTAAGGAAGGATAAGTCATGCAGCCTCTGAAGTCATTCCACTGCCTTCAGTAAGTCTAAGGTAAAAGGTAAAGGTTTCCCCATGACCGAATGGTCTAGACGTGACCAACTGTAGGGGGCGGTGCCCATCTCCGTTTCAAAGCCTGTAGAGCCGGTGTTTTGTCCAAGGACAAGCTTCTATTGTCATGTGGCCGGCATGACTATATGCCGTAGCTCACGTAGTTACCTTCCCACCGAAGTGGTCCCTATTTATCTACTTGCATTTAGGTGCTTTCGAACTGCTAGGTTGGCAGGAGTCAGTAAGCCAACACCCCCATGAATATACCCAGGACTACAATCTTGCAGTGCAATTTTATGCATGCTTTACTTGAAAATCAGTCCCAAATAAATTCCATTTTGTTTACGTTCATGGGAAGAAGCCCCATAGAATAACCCTGTACAAGCAAATTCCAAATGAAATCCACATACACAGAAACATGTTTTCCTTCAGTTTTAGAAACACAGTGTCACCGAGAGCAACCTTTTGCCATTGTTTCAAAGTATTTTACAATATTGTCCACACGTTGAACACAAGTGCCTTGAACTCAGTGAGATGGCACTCCCAAGTTATCATGAGCCAGATCTGCTTGCAAAACTCCCACAGGATTAGAACAGTAAATCAGGAGCTTATCCCTACACACATTTTTTGTGTGAGTAAGCTCCACTGAGTGCAGTAGGTCTGCCATGCATAGGATTGCTCAATTTTGGCCTGTTGATTCCATTGGGAGTTAGGGTCACAGCCTTCACTTAAGTACTCATCAAATTAGGTATACATCTATTTTAAAAGGGGGTGGCTAGTTGTGGGGAGAAAACGCTTGAAAAGTGGCACTGTGCTCTAAATAATTGTAACTATCATACAGTATTTAATTAAAATGGCAACCCCATAGAAAACCCTTCCCAAGCACCGAACCCTGCTTGATACCACGGAACATGCGTCTGAATAAACATGTACAGGCATGCACCGTCTGTGCCTTGGGTTTTGCTGGTGTCTTATTTTTGGCTATAACCAGAGATGTCACCTACTCCCCAGTAGACGGTTCGCTGGGCGGGAGTAGGAGTGATTGACAGCACGTCATTTCACTTCCGGTATCTTCGCGCGCCCAGGCACCCGGCGCCCCCCCCACCCATCCCCCATGGCGAGCAGGCGCCCCCTCCGAGGCAAGGGAAAGCCGCGCGGGG
>JAJKFI010000112.1:1035773-1067485 GCA_029204185.1 Lerista edwardsae | reverse complement strand
AGGGCGCAATCCTAAACTGAGTTAGGCCGGCGTAAGCTAAGCCAGCAAAGGTTGGCCAGCACAAGGGACATCATAAAGTATGTTTGGACCACTCTTGGAGCCAGAGAGGCCAGCACACAGACGTGAGCTATCATCCCTGACTCCAAGAGTAGTCCAAACAGGCTTTATGGGGGCCCTTGTGCTGGCCAAACTTTGCTGGTTTATCTTATGCCGGCCTAACTCCAGTTTAGGATTGCGCTCTAAGATGCATTAAATACAATGGTGCTTGCTTATAACGCTTACTTATAAGTAGACATTCCTAGGACTGCACTGTAAACCTGCACAAACGCTGGGCGAACTTCGGCGGTGAACCAGTGTTGAAATACGTTCGAACGGTTGCCACTACCTGCCCCTCCTTTCTCGCTTCCCTCCAAGCCAGCCAGGTTTTGGAGAGAATGGAAAGGGTTAATATAAGTCGAAGGGGATACAAGAGGCGCGCGGATTGGGGGGGGGGCGGTAGAAAAAGAGTCGCCGCTCTGCGCCAGCGCTTCTTAATTAGCGCTGCCCAGGTGACAGCGAGTGGGGGCGCGCGCGCACCTCCTCGCGCCCGCGCGCGAGTTGCTGGTTGGCAGCGGCTCCTGGCCGCAGAGGCCCGGCGTCTGGAGCGGGGCACCCGCTGTCAGCTGGTGAGCGGAGGGCCCATTCAGGCAGCCCCTCAGGGAGCTGCGGCGGCGCATTGAACGTCCTCCCCATCATCCTCTTCATCATCACCTACCCCCGCGGCCCAGCGGAGCACAACAGCCAGCATTAGTCAAGCCCCCCAGGAGCCTCACAGCAGCCAGGCGAAGGCTTGCCTCCCAGGAACCGGCAGCACGCGAGGGCCCCGGCGGGGCGCACGACGCGAAAGAGAGCGGGCGGCGAAAACAAAGGAGGCGGGAGAGGGAGGAGGGCGCTCGCGCCGCCGCCGCTTCCTGCCCTGAACAGAGCATGCGCACCGGCGTCGCCTCGCTGGAGCTGCCCGGGCTGGACTGGGCCACTTGGCGCGAAGGCAGGGGGTGGGCCCTGCGGCCGGACTCAAGCCGCGTCTCGAAATGTCCCTCTGTGTAAAACACAACAGTCCCACTGTCTTGTGTGTTGTGTACCAGCACATGATTCCCCTAATGTGCAAGGGCGCGCTGAGTGCAGAGAGCATTCGGAAGTGGTCTTCGCCTTCTCCCTCCCTCACCTGCTGCTGGCTGAACTTCGAGCACCGTCCCACTTCTTACCAATTGATAAAATAGCTCTGGAGGAGGGAAGGCAAAGGAGGAGGAGGCCGCGGGAAAAGCACTCAAAACATGGAAAAAGAATCCATACAGTGCAACTTTTTAATGCAGGGGAGGGGGAATAGTCTTGGGGGCGGACTGGTCAAGGGGAAGACAACTCCTGTTGTTGCCATTGGGTATACAGTATTCCTGTTGGAAGTTCTTGTAGTCTGAGTGTAAGCATGTTTACTTAGAAGTAAAGCACTGAGATGAATGGGACTTATTTCCTGGTACGTGTGCACATCATTGCAGCCGAGCAGCACAAGCCTGTACAGGTCTACTCAGAAGTAAATCCTATGGCATTCAATAGGACTTACTGCCAGGAAGGGGGAACAGAATTACAGCCCTATGGCCCAATTCTCACATATGATTTATGACACTGTCCCACAGTTGTAAACTGACTGCCAATGCTGTGAGAGCCCTTCAGTGCAGGTTAGCCTATGTGGGGAGGGCAATTTGTGGGTGGTGAGAGTAATGTCCAGGGAGGAACCAGGGCAAGGAAGGGGAAGGAGGGTGGATCCACAGGCAGACATACACACTGGATCTCATCTTTTCAAAACCTATCTGCCTTATGGAAATTGCTGAAGATTAGGGATACTCCAATAGGGAATGGTATCATCAGTGGACCCTTGTCAGACAGGAATTATGGGGTTAATCCCAGAGTCTTCGCTGCAGCTAGGTCACAGCTGCAGCTAATTGGCGGTGACAAGGGCCCTGGGGATAAAAGTAGCTCCTGGAGAGAGCAGTTTTGAGAGAGCAGGAAGTTTGGAGTTGTGGAAGGAAGGCGTTTGCAAGTGTGACTACTGATTTGGATTGGATTGGCTGGAGATTGCTGTTGGAATTAAGGTTATTGGAGGCTAGGGAATTATTGTGTGGCTGTCACGCCCCTTGACCCACCGAGTAGAGGAGGGCCGGTGTGGCTCAGCAGGCAAGCTGACTGCCTTTGTTTGGTGGTGGAGTTTTGTGGTGCTTTGGTTGGGCTTAGGGTGCTTTGAGCTGCTTGTTTTGTGGTGTAAGGGAAGCTAATTGGTCTGTGGATATAAGACTGGAGAAAGGGAATTTTGCATGACACCCCTTAGTATGGCTGCAGGCTATAGTGTAGGACTGGGCAGTCAGGGCCAAATCCCATCCAATTTTCTAGCCCTGATGCAGCAGTCCCAGTGGGGTGTGTGCTGCATTCAGTGGTGGTGGGGAAGTCAGGGAGGCCTTCTCAAGGTAAGGGAATTGTTGTTAGCTTACTTTGGGGCTGTATTGCAGCTGCATTGACACTATAAACTTGGATAGGATTGGGCCCTCAGTGTCACTGAAATCCAAAGATGAGGCCAATGTGTAATAACTCTGACCAAGTATTCTATATAGGAGTGCACCTAATTAGTGTTAAATATCGTGTGCATGTGTTAGGCGGGCCTGCAGGGTAGAGTATTCCTTTTTGAATGGTTCGATGAAATCAATTTTGGGATTATGGTGATGATCAATAATTCTGCTATTCCTGCTTTCCTTTTGCTTTCCTGACTGGAAAAGCACATTATCATCTGCTGCTGTCACGTTAACCCTTGACTGCTGTAACGATAGCAACTGGGTGTGAAGCCAAGAAAAATCAATTTGAGGTCTGACATCCCTTCTGACATTCCAGTAAGAAAAATTGGCATTGCTGTGGAATCTGTTGCTAAATCAGCCGGTTTGCTCTAATGCCAGTAATCCACAGGCTTGCTCCAGTACTGCTCCCTCTCAATCCCCCAAGATTTTGCTAGAGTATTATGAGAAAACAAACATTTCTGAAGATCCTATTGCACTTTACCAGACCTGAGCATTGATGTCCTGACACTGTGTGACAGAAGCCTGCTTTCAAATTCAGTTAATCTGCAGTTATCATGTAGTCAATATGAACTCTGCATGTTCTCATAGGCAAATTATTACTGTGGCATGAATTTCAGGACCAGGGCTGGTCCATCTATGGCCTTGCCTCAGGCAGCAGACTGATAGGGGGAACCATTTCTGCCCGCTAACCTGCCCCCACTGCTATTCTTTCTCCCTCCACTCCATTAACTGGAAAAGGGGGAGTGGGACAGCAGAAGCAAAGCCAGAGGAGAGTGGCACAGTAAGTACAGCAGGTGATACAACATGCCTTGTAAGTAGCCCCTCTCCTTTGCCATCAGAGCCATTTGAGGTAGCAACAGCAACATGCCTCGCACTGCTGTCGCTGCCCTAAATGGCTCTGATGGCAAGGGGGAAGGCACGCTTACATGGCATGTTGTGGTGCGTGCTGTACGTCCTGCACTGCCCCGGGCTATGGTTCTGAGGGGCAGAAAGGAAGAAGGAATGGGATGGGGAGAAGGGTGCTGATCTAGAGCAATGGAGAGTGGGAGGAGCAGAGGCTGGCACAGTATCTGGTAAGAGGGGCAGTACGTGGCGTGCCATCTCAGGCATCAGAGCTCTAGCATTCAAAATAGGCCGTCTTCTAACTTTTTTTTTCCCATTACCTGCTAATAACACAGGCAGCAGGGGTATAGCTAAAGAAGTGCAGAGGGTGCAATTGACCAGGTGTATTGGAAAAGGCAGGAGATACCCCGAGGAGATAGGGAATGGTATCAGCAGTGGCCCCTTGTCCAAATAAGCCAGGGATTACAGGGTTAACCCCCAAGGTCTTTGCCTGCAGCAGGAACACAGCTACAGACTGATGAGGGCCCTGGCTAGGAAGGGTGATTAGCCCAGGTGCAGATGGGTGTGGCTGATGAATTAAAGCCTGCCCAGCAACAGACATCGATTGGCCTGCCTCAGTATAATGTTGGAGGCAGGAGCTGCAGTAAGTTAGCACCAGGTAGGTGCAGCACTGGGCAGGTGAAGGAAGGAAGGAAACTGGCTATAGATTGACTGACTGATGGATTGGTGGATAGACTGACTGGATACTTGGTTATTGGAACCGTGAGTGGGTTCCTATGGTACCTTGGTTGGAGAATTGTTGTGTGGCTGCCATGCCCCTGGAGCCACCGAGTGGAAGAGGCAGGTGTGCCTATTGTTTGGTGGTGGGGTTTTGTGGTGCCAAGGTAGACTTATGGGATCTTGAGCTAAGCTGGTGATGAGGGCAGTCTGGAGGAGGCTGGTGAATCCAAGCAAGGCTGCTGGAAGAACTCCGTCCCTCTTGCCCATCTCTGAGGCTGCTTAAAGGGGAAACTAGTCAGCCTAGTGTGGGCATTGGGGCCCTCGGGGAGGCTCAGCAGGGAGAATTTGGCAGAATACTGGGCAACAAGCTTTAGGGGGGCAACAAGCTGAGCTTGATACTATTTTATTTATTTGAAGAATTTATACCCCACCTTTCCCATGCCGAAGCAAATGCCCAAGGCGGCTTACAGAGAACAAACTCTAGTTTGTTTGAGAACACTAGTGGACAAAATAGTGAAAACCTTGCTATGTATGAATAATACCATCATGTTATACGTCATTGAAAAGGTAATTTAATGCAGAATGCAATGAAACAAACCACAGTGTAAGTAATATCTTCATTCTATCAAAAGGTATGGCCAAAAACGCAGAAAACAAAAATACAACTATAATGTCACTTCCTGTTGTGATGTCATTTGGGGGACATTTGCCCTTTGCACCAGGCTACATTTTCATTACCTATGCCACTGATGGGCAGAGTACATTTTTTCCTCCTCAGAATAACTGCGTTCTGCTCATACATTTCTTTCTTCTTCTTCATAATACAGGACTTCTAATTAGAGGCAGTGGCATTCCTGTGTGTGTGAAGGAGAGTTTGGCGCGTTAGGGGTGGACACGTTGAGTGACCTTTAGGTTCTTCCAAATAAAGATGCGGAGACTTGTTCTAAACAGAACTTTGTATTTAGAACATATTTACAGATAACAGCTTTCAGAAATCATATCAAGCTCTCTCTCTCTCTCTCCACGCATCTAGCTCCAAAGACAGCTCCTCACACACTAACACAGACTCACTGACACACAGTCCAGTTAAAGCCCGTACATAATCGCAACATTTACCTGTACACATCACATGATCAGGTTCCCGCCTAAAAGCTCAGTTGCTAACCCATTTCAACTTGCAAATTTACACCAGTGTTCCAAATCACATCCCAACACCCCTCCAAATTTCAAGTTGAAATAATATACATTCATTCTACATAGTACATTACACACAGTACATTCCATAACTATAAATTTTAAACTTTTCACATCATCTGACATATCTAGCAACTTGCACATAACATTGTGCTTAAACATATCCAATGTTTCTGTCATGATGTCAGCCTTGTCCTGTCTTGTGCTGCAAGTTACCATCATACAAAACCTTCTTCCCAGGTGGTAACTGGCACCTCACAAACACTTTATTGTCCATCATGGATTGCATCTCTTTATCCATGGCAGTTCTCCATCTCAACTGCTCTGTTTGTGATTGCATTAATATTTCAACATAGCTCTGTGGCTCACATGTTACTTGGCACACAGAAGCAGGTGAATAACGTACTGGTGGCACACCTTTGTTAAATCTATCAGATCTTCTAGGAGTCACAGGTAGCTCTGGTTGCTCACCTTCACCTTCTTGACTATTCACAATAATAGGAAGATCCAAATTGTCTTTTTCATCATTGTCTAGAATCTGTGCTCCATTGCTAAATTCAGCCTTTTGCTGTGGTGTCTGGGCACTAGAACTTTCTGGCAAACACACTGGAGAATCCTTCACCCTTTCCCAGTTCTGCTCTATGAAATTTGCAGATCTTGAGAATGTGATTCTGCCTGAGCCAGGTTCTGTGAAGCGGTAACTTTTCCCACCAGGTTCATAGCCCAAAAATATCATCTTTCTAGCTTTGACTTGACCTTTTCGTCTAATGGCCTTAGGTATATGGACATAAGCACTTGAACCAAAAATTCTGAGATGGGCTAGGGAAGGCTGTCGCCCATACAAAACATAATAAGGTCCACAATCTGTTAACCAGATAATTAGCAGTCAGGGCCGCCTCTCCCCAATACATTCTGCTAAGCCCTGAATCAGCCAGCAAGGAATTTAGCATCACTTGTAGAGTTCTATTTCTCCTCTCAGCTACCCCATTTTCTGCAGGCGTATATGGGTTAGTTTTACGGTGCTGAATGCCTTTCTGCCTCAGCCAACCTTGGAAGGAACCAGACAGGAATTCTGTTCCTCTGTCTGTCTGCAGAGCACCAACCTTTTGATTATATCTCCTCTCTGCAAAATTTACCCATTGTTTGAATTTGATAAAGGTCTCATCCTTGCTCTTCATTAAATACACAAAACCATATCTTGAAAAATCGTCAACTATAGTTAAAATGTATCTTGCACCTCCCATGGATTTGCTTAAAGGCCTGATCAGATCTGCATGAACCAATTGAAAACACCTTCCAGAATTTCTTTCACTTTTCTTACTTACAGGGTATGCTACAGATTTTGCAACTTTGCAAGTTGCACAGTCCAAATAATTGTTGCACTTTTTCAATTTTAAACCCTGTGCACATTCAATTGTTCTTTTTAGTGCTGCAAATCCAGAATGTCCTAATCGCCGGTGCCACAAGTGGATACAATTTTGGTGCTCAGGGGTGTTTGCAAACACACTCATACACTCCTGAGTTGCATTGGTCTTAGGAACATCTTGCAACATGTATAAATTATCAATTTCTTCACCTTGCACACACACATCATTGCCCCTCATAATGTTGCACACATTGCCTTCAAATTGCACCTTGTACCCTTGCTTGCAAAGGCAAGAAACACTGAGTAGATTGTGTTGCAGCTCTGGAACACAAAGAACTGCTTTTATAGACTCACCCAGGCAAGGCATAAAAATTTCTCCCTGGCCCTTCACTGAGGTGCACACACCATTAGCCAAACTGACATGGGCTTTTGGTGTAGGCACCAGCTTAGTGAACAAAGCAGGGTCAATTGCAACATGCTGGCTAGCACCAGAGTCCACTAGCCAAGTCTGTTGGTCACTGTCTTGGGTCATCTTGACCACGGAGACTTTCGCTTCTTCCTTGCCCCTCCATGAGTCTGATCCTGTCTTTCTTCGGGGTCTTTCTTGTGTGCAGTCACGTTGCAAATGATTCTCGGATCCACATCTGAAGCACTTTCTGATGAAATGCACGCTTGAGCTTTTCTTCTCAGTGTTCTGGATCCTGCTTGCTGCTGGGTTGCTGCTGCTGCTGCTGGTGGCTCTAATCTTCAAATTCTCTGACCTTTTCTCCTCTTCCTCCAACAAACGCCCGGTCAGGAATGCTATGGTCAGTTCACTCTCTGGCATCGCCTCCAGAGTGAGCACAAATGTGTCAAAACTAGAGTCCAGGGAGCTCAGCAATATACAAGCCCTTTGTGGCTCTGGAAAACTCATTCCTTTCTCCTCCAGCACTTGGAACGTCTGCCTCATAAACTGCAGGTGTTCTTTCATGCTGCCTCCTGGTTGAAGCCGTGCTCTGTACAACTTTCTGGACAACATGATCTTGGAACTCATTGTGTCCCGCACGTACAGACTTCTCAAAGTCCTCCAACACTCTTGGGCTGTCTTTATCCCTCTCACGTGCACCAGTTGGTCATCCTCCAGGGACAGTATCAACGTGGCCAGAGCCCTCTCATCTTGTCTGGACTTTGCCTCGTCATACTCAACTGGAGGGTCTTGGACGATGGTCCACAGCTGTTCTTGACGCAGGAACATTTCTATCTTTGTGCTCCAGGCCATGTAGTTATTCCCTGACAGACGGGTCAAGGGAAAACTCGCCATGCTGACGTTGGTCTGCATGCTGACCTCACAAGATTCTTCTTCCTCGTCTCAGCTTCCTCCAACCTGGAACTGGTCACTGCTGGTCAACTCGATGTCCTTCTAACGGCCTGCTGGGCCCATAACCTGAAGGAGAGTTTGGCGCGTTAGGGGTGGACACGTTGAGTGACCTTTAGGTTCTTCCAAATAAAGATGCGGAGACTTGTTCTAAACAGAACTTTGTATTTAGAACATATTTACAGATAACAGCTTTCAGAAATCATATCAAGCTCTCTCTCTCTCTCTCCACGCATCTAACTCCAAAGACAGCTCCTCACACACTAACACAGACTCACTGACACACAGTCCAGTTAAAGCCTGTACATAATCGCAACATTTACCTGTACACATCACATGATCAGGTTCCCGCCTAAAAGCTCAGTTGCTAACCCATTTCAACTTGCAAATTTACACCAGTGTTCCAAATCACATCCCAACAGTGTGTAAGGGGTGTACGTGTAAAATGCTAAGCGTTGCAGGAGCCTGAGCTCCTGGCTTTGCTCTCCAAGCTGTGAATGGCTCTGGAGGTGAGTGGGAGGATCGCAGGGTCCCGGAACGCTTAACATTTTGTCCCCCCCTTATGGGAACACCACTGATTAGTGGGCATGAATTAAAGATGGCTCAGTTGCATCTTTCTTTTAAATAAAATGATCAGTTGCATCTCTCTTATAAAGAACTCCAGGATTCTAGTTTTAGTGACAGTCAGAGGTATAGTGAAGGATGAGCGGGGAATGGAGCACCATGAATCTTCCTACAGATGGAGCAATGACATCATCCTCAAGATCTGAGCCGAGAAGATGCATCAGGCTCAGCAGGAGGCAAATTGGAAAATTTGCCTAGGGATCATATGTTAATGTCTAGGTCACCCTTTTCCAGAGGGCTGCCTGAGAGCTGGCGCATAGCTCATGCTACATCAAAGCTACAACCCTATGCGAATTAACCTACTGAACATAGTTCAGCAAACAAGCATAAGCTAGTACTTTATAGTTATCTGGTTTATTTATTCCATTTTTAAAGCACTTGTTTTAAACTATTGCTACCCACTCCTGGAGTTTGGAATAACGTGAACTAGATCAGGGCTTCCCAAAGCGTGGGTCAAGACTCACTGAGCCCATGCGTGGAGGATCATGGCTGGGCTCTCCCACCCTTGCTGGCGTTTATCTCCAAATTGGAACAATTCTAGAGATATTTGTTGTTGTTGTTCAGTTGCTAAGTCGTATCCGACTCTTCGCGACCCCCTGGACCACAGCACGCCAGGCCTCCCTGTCCTCCACTAGCTTCCTGAGTTTGCCCAATTTCATGTTCATCGCTTCGGTGACACTATCTAACCATCTCATCCTCTGCCGCCCCCTTCTCCTTTTGCCTTCCATCTTTCCCAGCATGAGGGTCTTTTCTAAAGAGTCCTCTCTTCTCAGGAGGTGGCCAAAGTACTTGAGCTTCAGCTTCAGGATTTGTCCTTCTAGGGAGCAATCAGGCTTGACTTCCTGGAGGATTGACCGATTGGATCTCCTTGCAGTCCAGGGGACTCTCAAGAGTCTTCTCCAACACCATAAGGCAGTGATCCATGAAAGGGTTCTAGAGATATACATAAAATTAATTATAGGCTTTATATCCCTGTGGTAGCATGGAAAACAATCAAAATATGCACTATAACAGTGCATGTGAGTAATGGACCAAATGGATCTCATTTTAATATAAAATTGCATGCAGGATTTGAGTAGATTACTCTAGTGCGGGGGTCGGCAACCGGCAATTTTGGAGCCGCAAGCGGCTCTCCCCGCCATCTCCTGCGGCTCTGAAGTCCGATGGGAAAGTGGCAAAGGAGGCTCTTCTTTGCCTCGCGCTCATTATCTCCTCTCTCACCTGGTCATCAGCGTCCTCTCTCTGCCGAGGAGCCTCATGTCCATGGTGTGAAGCGTCCACCTAACCGAGGCTCGGCTCGGCTCCTCCTCCTCCCCCCTTCCTTTCCTCTCCTCTCCTCTCCTCAGCCTCGTTCTCGTCCCCCCTCCCTCCCTTCCTTTCCTTTCCTCGTTCTCGTTCTCGTCCCCCCTCCCTCCTTTCCTTTCCTTTCCTCGTTCTCGTTCTCGTCCTCGTCCCCCCCTCCCTCCTTTCCTTTCCTTTCGTTTCCTCGGCCTCGTTCTCATCCTTGCCCGTGGCGGCGTGCTCAGGAGTCGCAAGACTCATGGAAAGCGAAATAAGAGCCGCAGGGAAAGCAGCGCTAACGCCCCGCCAGCGCCGTGGTCACGTGGAGCTTCGGCAGACATGCGGAGGTGCTAGAAAAGCCTCTGCCATCGACGCCCCGAGAGCTGGCGCTGAGTGGGAACCTGCAGGAGCAGCCCATAGAGGTATAACACTGCTCACTGCTCTTTGCGTGCTGGATCCGGCCCGCGCGCCAGGCTCTCATCCCGCTCAAGATTACTTTTGGGGGGGGGCTCATGTGGCTTTAAAGGCGCAAGTTCCCGCTGGGCAGGTGCAGCCCACTGAAGGAGGTCCGGCTGGAGAAAGAGGGCCTTTCGCGCGGACGGGAGGCGGCGCGAGCTAATGGACGGCTTTGGGGAGAGTCAGAGGGCTGCTCGTGTCTGCGCACGCTGGATCTGAGTTAAGTCCCAGGCTGCAATCCTAAGCACCCTTCAGAGCGTGCTTGGCCACTCTGAGAAGCCACTTCTGTGGAAGCTGCTTCCCAGAGCGACCCAGACCTGGGGACAGAGATGGGCGGTGTTGCTGTCACTCTCCCCCAACTCAATGCACAGGGCATTTGCACCCCTGGCACCCCCAGGTCCACCACTGAGACCCAGCAAGTACATCATGAGCCAATTTCAGGTTGGTCCCCATTCATTTCAATGTGTATTTTATTTTTAATATATCAGACATGTACATAGGCACACCCTGTACTTCCAGAAACTCAGGAGTTCAGAAATCAAAGGTTGTAAAAAATAAAAAAAAAAGTTGGTGGGAGCATGAACTTTATAAGGTCCCGAGACATTTCAGGCTGGATTCACTCTTTATCAGAGAAATATTTTTGTAACTTAATTTTTTTATGTTCTGTTGGAGGGGTTTAATACATAACATCCTTGATCTGCATTGAAGGTATGCAAAATTAAGCAGAGGAAACATTAGATATGCTTTGTTGATTATATGGTACTTTTGCTGTAACACGTAAAAGCAACTACCACTTACTCCCACCCAGGCCTCCTCCTCCCCTCCCGATTATCAAGCTTGTGAAAGCTTCTCTCATTTCTCCTTTTTAAAGCAGTGGCTTATGTAGACAACTTTTACAGCTTGAGCCAAGGGATCATATAGTTTGACTAGGCATTCATTTCAAAAGTGCAACACACTATAGTTTTTTTATACATAGCATAAAGGTAAAAATAACTATATATGCAGTGTTATATTCATTTTAGATGTCAAAAGGGTTTTGTGGCTCCCAAGGTTTTCTTTTCTCCAGAAAACGGGTGCAAATGGCTCTTGGGGTGTTTAAGGTTGCCTACCCCTGCTCTAGTGCATGGCCCAATTGGTGCAACTGGCTTAAAGCTGGCCCTGTCTGCCACAGTCCTCCATGATCTTATCTAGGGTCAATATTTTTATACTGCAGAATGAGGAATCGCTCTCACTTCCTGTTTCAAGGGAGGGAACCGCATAAAGAAATTAGATAAGATATACTTGGCAAATAGAGTTGATCACAGAGGAGAGGTAATAACTCCCTGATGTTTGTTTTGTCTTATGTTCAGAGGATAGATCTATATTCATTTATGGACCACTGTTTCAGATGTGTCCTCATGACGCTTGCAGTGTGTAGATGAGCCCCAATATTGGCTGAACTCCTTGGCCCTTCTGCTCCTTGGCTTACTCCAGACTGTGGAAGAGCGTCCCTCCTCAAAGCTGATCCACAGAACAAAGAAGGCACAATGACACCATTTCTCTCTCTCTCCCTATCTGAGGGTGCAATCCTAACCTGGAGTTAGGCCGGCACAGTTAGATCAGCAAAGTTTGTCCGGCACAAGGGCCACCATAAAGTGTGTTTGGACCATTCTCGGAGTCAGGGAGGATGGCTGTATTGGAAAGGGCAGGAGATACCCCGAGGAGATAGGAAATGGTATCAGCAAAGTCCCCTTGTCCCAGATAAGGCAGGGATTACAGGGTTAACCCCCAAGGTCTTTGCAAGCCTCAGGAGCACAGCTATAGGCTGATGAGGCCCCTGGCTATGAAGGGAGGCCAGCACAGGTGCAGATGGGTGTGGCTGAGGAATTAAAGCCTGCCCACCGATTGGCTGGCCTCAGTATAAAGTTGGAGGCAGAAGCTGGAGGAGAGGACCTGGGAAGGCAATGGCGTGCTGGATGATTGCCTGAAGGACTGAGGAACTGGTTGGTAAGGTTGTTTTGGGAGACCATTGGGAATTGTTGTATGGCTGCCACACCCCTGGAGCCACCAAGTGGTGGAGGTAGTTATGGCTTAGGCAAGCTGACTGCCTATTGTTTGTTGGTGGGGTTTGTTGGTGTTAGACTTAGGGTAGTTTGGAGCTGAGCCAGTGATGAGGGCAGTCTGAAGGAGGCTGACCAGCCAGTGATCCCAAGCAAAGCTGCTGGAAGAGAGGAGGCCCAGTGGGTGACTCAACTCCTGCCTTCTTGCCTATCTCTGAGGCCGCTCTAGAGGGGAAACTAGTTAGCCTAGTGTGGACATTGGGGCCCTTGGGGAGGCCCAGCAGGGAATTTGGCGGAACAATGGCGCACGTCTGTGTGCTGGCTTCTCTGACTCTGAGTGTTCCAAATATACTTTATGGTGCCAGCCAAACTTTGTTGGCCTAACTCCAGGTTAGGACTGCACCCAGAGAGAGAGAGAGAGAGAGAGCACGCACGCACGCACGCACCCTTTTTCAGGAAGCAAATTGTCATGGACTGCCACTATTGTCTAGCCCCAAATTGTAAAATTGAATTATTCAGGACAGTCTGTTGATGCCTTTAGAATTCTGAAAACTAATGTTTTGTTTCTGTAAAAAGTTCCAGACAATCAGATATGTCTAGTACGCCACTCTTTCTCTCCCCTTCATAGCCTGGTGAATTCCAACCATTATTTTTTATATTCTGAACCTATGAGAAGTTCTTCACACATCTTTTACATGACATTCATATAATGCATTTGAAGTGAGTGAACTTTCCTGTGCAATGAAGATTGCAGTACAATCATATGCATGTCTACTCATAAGTAAGCTCCCAGGAAAGAGTATATAGGATTTCAGCCTTAAAAAACATAAAAATTAAGAAGGAAACCTTTGGGTTTGCTACTGCTGCGCTCTTGTGATGAATTTAAGTTTTAAGGTTTACACACCCTGCCATAAACTTTTTATTTACATTTTATGGCAACCAAGCCTCATCACATTTACTCTCACCTAATAATAATTCGTTAACTCAGGGGCAGGTGTTCTCAAGGATGTGATGCCTCAACAAGGTGAAAATCTAAACTGATTTAGGAATTGTCATAAAAAAGGACAGGGTAGAACAAGGCTAATAAAACTGCTGGGTTCACACTCATTAAGCTGCTCGGATTTCTGGTTTGCAGAATATTACCTGGTGGGGCTATAAACGGTATTGCAAACAGTAACATTCAACTGAATCCTGCATCTATGCAGGAATGAATAAAGCTTGCTTACATACAGTATATCCATGCCCACGGATGCTTCGCTTTGATGGTGTCTGGAAGCACTGTGGCAGGAAGCACTGTTTCTAAGGCAGGAGGTACACCATACAAAACTGATTCACTGAAAATATTATGTACAGAAAGTGTAACTAGCTAACATTTTTCTTACTGATAAACAGGGATTTAGGGGCAAATTCTATCCAGCATAGGAGCACGGGTGCCAAACGGTGACCGCTGTTTCCTGTGTTGGATTTGAGCAGGCTGGAGGTCTCCTCGGACATTCGGCTCCTTACCGCGAGTAAAGTCCCAGCCTACTCAATGTAATGGGGCTTCTCAGAGCTTCGCTAGCTATTTAGCTGGCACAGACTCAAGAAGCCCTGTGTTGGACATTCTAGTCCAGGAGGGGGGATAGGATTTGTTGGAGGAGGCCTCCACTGGTCCCACCCCCTCCCTGGGCTTGTCCCCTGTTCCCCCCGACCCAGAAACGCCTCCCCCACTGTCCCACCACCCTCCCCGTGCTGCTCAGCACTGTCACTAGCGGTGGTCATGGGTCCAAACAACATGGATGGGTCCTGTCCATCAACAGGACAGCAAAGGCTTCCCCTCTGGCACTTCTTACTCCCTGGGTGGTCCAAACATGCTTTAAGCAACACCAGTACTCAGGCAGTGTTGGATGGGGCTATTGTTCAGTAAATTTGGAATTTCTGTACTGAAATGCTCAGAAGTGTCTGAAATAGCAGGGTAATCAGCATCTCCATTTTAGGCTGGGAAACACCAGTGAGATTTCATTATGTGAGTGACGAAGCAACGTGAACTCGCACACACAAAAAATGAGCTTGCACAAAATAGGCATATTTTAAAC
Organism: Lerista edwardsae; assembly: GCA_029204185.1. Lineage (NCBI taxonomy): Eukaryota > Metazoa > Chordata > Lepidosauria > Squamata > Scincidae > Lerista > Lerista edwardsae. The sequence goes on along the minus strand of JAJKFI010000112.1, from coordinate 1,052,936 downwards.
ACTATGTGTTGTGATTACTTTCTTAATACCATAACTAGAGACATAGATGCTACTGAAGAAAGTTCACATGTAATCTTACTTATTTATCTGAAGAATTTATATTTCGCCTTTCCCATGCCGAAGCAAATGCCCAAGGCAGCTTACACGGTGTGGCTTGTTGGGGCAGCGGAGCGAGGAGGGAGCAGAACTGGGTGGGGGGAGGGGAGGATTGGGCCCTGGGACTGCTGCAGCATGGCAGGCAATGGGATTGGGTAGTATAACGTTTTGACCCCCAACAGCAACCAAACATTCCAGAAATTGATATAAATGGGCTGTACACACTGTGTGTGTGTGTGTGTAATCTCCATCCAATTAAACAGCATAAGAATTTTGGGTTTAGGTTCAGTTGGATTTTTATGTATAAATTTGGCTTGTTTATATTTTACCAGATCCACAGCCACTTTCAAATTACAGTTGCTGTCCTGGAAATAATAAATGGGGAACACACGACAGGGTGTGTACTTTACTGCTTGAACAGCGTGAGGCCTAATGCCAAGTCCTATTAAAGCAATATAAAATAGATCCTGTAGCAAGTCACTGGTGTCATAAAATTACTTTTTATGGCTGTTGTAAAATGTGTTCACTGTGCTTTGGCAGCTTGATTTTGGAAAATAAAACCCATGAATTTTTCAACCCCAAATTGTTTGTCACTGTACTAATATTCAAACAGCCCAATCCAATCCTCCCCCTCCCCTTGGTGCAGCCATGCCAAAAAGGTGCGTGTTGTATCCAACGAGGAGAGGAGGGCAGATTGAGGGTGCAATCCTAACCTGGAGTTAACGCTTGCTCAGTTAGGTCAGTAAAGTTTGGCTGGCGCACTGACACTGTAAAGTATGTTTGGGCCACTCTTGGAGTCAGAGAGGTCAGCACACAGATGTGCGCCATCCTCCCTGACTCCAAGAGTGGTCCAAACACACTTCACGGTGTTGCTTGTGCCAGCCAAACTCTGCTGGCCTAACTGTGCCGGCATCCTCCAGGTTAGGATTGCGCTCTGGGAGTCTTCAGAAGGGAGAGGGGATTGAAATCCCATTACTTACCCAACCCATAAACATCCCACTCTAGGATGGGTCTCCTTGGATTTGTGCCAGCAATTTCGCTAGCACAAGCCAAGGGAGAGAAAGGGAGTGCCCAAGGAGATAGAATCTGGCAAGCTCCAACCCCTCCCCCCTTCTGCATCTTCTCCACCCCACTCCATTCCAGCACATTCAGTGGTGTCATCTAAATGATTTAAGAACAGGTACTCACTTTTGACTGGCACGTGTCGGGACCCGCCCACTGGAAGTGATGTCATAAGCCGGAAGTGATGTCGTGGCAGGAAGTGACATGGAAAAGGCCCTTTTTGAGGCCTCAGATGATTTTAAACTGACCCAACAGTTGCAACAGTATTCCACAGCACCCCCAGAACATGTGAAGGAGGCCTGGCATCATGTTAAAACCCCAGAGCAACTCATTTTTCAGTGGCAAGGAAAGGAAAGGCTCCACTCGCTGCCTGCCTGGCTCTGAGAACATGCAGGCAACTCAAACATGCAGGAAATTCAAATGTTGCAGAGGGCGGAGTCGACGAGTGGGCGGACGAATGGGCGGGGCCAGCCATAATCCTAGAAACTGGCACTCGCGTACCCCCGTGTACCCCCTGCATGACATCACTGAGCACATTCCTCTGGCAGGCATGGGAAGACTCTGGTGTTCCTGCTGGTCCTCCAGCCGCACACTAGTTCACACACTGCTGGAGTGTCTTCTGCAGCAGCTGTAAAGGAGGTAGTGCTGGTGGAACACTAGTTCAGCCAGTGCTGCAAACCCATAAAATTGGGCTGAAAATATGATAAAAATATGTCAGTACGATTCTTTATTTATATAAACATTTTGCTACCTGGGCAGCCCATCCATTGGGCAATGTGATGCATGGAAAAGACTGGAAAAGATCCCCATCTCAAAACACGGAGAGCTGCCTGCAGTCAATGTAGACATGGACCAACGGAGATGGACTCAGTGCAAGGCAGCTTCAATAATTTCATAAATGGGAACTCAGTTACAAAAGATAATTCTGAAGAAGCAGAAGCAGCCCTGCTGGCTCTGACCAAGGCCCGTCTAGTACAGCATCCGGTTTCCCAAAGTGGCCCACCAGCAGTGGCACTGGGAAGCTGGCATGCAGGAGAGAAAAGCACATCCCTCTCCAGCCATTGCTCCCCTGCAGCTGATCCTAGAGGTGCAATGCTGCTAAACTTGAAGATAATGCATAGTCATCAGGATGCCCTTGATAGATCTAGGAACTTGTCCAGTAGCCTTTTAAAGGCAAATGGGCATGTCTTATAGCAATGAGTTGCACAGACTGACTATGCGCTGTGTGAGGACGGACTGCTTCCTAATGCTCTTGCCAGGCAGTTTGTTGGATGACTCCGGCAGGCCCAGTGGGTAATTAAGCTATGGAACTCCTTGCCACAGGAGGTGATGATGGCATCTGCCCTAGGTGCCTTTAAAAGGGGACTGGACGGATTTCTGGAGGAAAAGTCCATCGTGGGCTGTAGGCCATGATGGGTGGTACAACCTCCTTACATTAGAAGCAGGCTACTTCAGAATGCCAGGTGCAAGGGAGTGGCAACAGGATGCAGGCATCTTGTTGTCTCGTGTGCTCCTTGAGGCACCTGGTGGGCCACTGTGAGATGCAGGAAGCAGGACTAGATGGGTCTTTGGCCTGATCCAGTGGGGCTCTTCTTATGTTCTTATGCCAATGTGACCAACGTTGTCACATTGGGCCCCACACCAGTGCAGAGAGCATATTGCCTGCTGCAGCAGCTGGGTTCTCTATGGATTGTATGCCAGTGTGGCGAGTAGAGCAGCTTTTCCTTGGGCCCTTCCACCTGCCTCTAAGCTGCCCAGAATGGAAGCAGTTGGTGGTGATGTCATCATATCGCCACCAAGTTTTTCCAGGTGCTGCGCACAGCACCACAAGCACTTTTCTTGGTGAGGGGGGCCCCACCAGGTGGATGCCCCCCCCCGCAGGAATGCCCTGCATTGGGCTCCGCCACTCCTAGAGCCAGCCCTGATCCATGGTACTGGTATTGTTCGAGAGGGAGAAAAACCTTCTCTTTCTCCACCCTCTCTAAGCCAGGGGTGTCAAACATAAGGCCCAGGGGCCAGATGCATCCCACAGAAGCTGAGGCGTCACTGCTGAAAGGGCAGCTGGCATGATAATGGGGCTCCCATATCTTGAAAATATAATGAGTTGCATTATAGTGCTTATTTCTGGTCATGACCTGCTTAACAACATCACTTCCTGCTTTATGATGTCACTTCTGGCCCCCAGCAGGCATCATGAATGCTATTTGGCCCACTGTGTGTAACAAATTTGACACCCCTGCACTAGGCCATTCATTAGAATACAGTGCCCAGGAAAGCAATAGAGGTTTTTTTCTTCCGAACTGTTCAATTTAAACAGTACTTTCAAGATGGTGCCTTAAATCCATACCTCAAGCTTTTGAAAAATAGCATATTTTCACCCCCTTTGCCTCACTTTTACTTGTGGTAGGGCACTGTCTGGACTGATATGACAAACTGGCTGTTCCAGCTTTTCTGAACTTCTACTTAGATAAAGTCCAAACGCCACCACATTCAATTTTTCCTTTGCTTCTGTTTTATTGTGAGGACGGGTTTGTCAATGATCTATAAGGCCAAAGCATTTTTCCTGTTTAATCGTGTCTCCATGTACCTGTGGCATTTTACAATTGGAACAAGAGCTGCAGTTGAATTTACAACTTATATAAAAGGAGGCTGAACTTGATGGGCATGTCCTATTGACTTTTCTAAAACATCAACAAAACCAATGGTGAGTGTTCGTGATGGCTCACTTCATAAAACTGTAATGCTGCATGAGCTATGCCAAACTTTGAGATCCTCTTTTTCAGCCCTGGTAGGCCCAAGAGCTTCTTCATAAGAACATAAGAAGAGCCCTGCTGGATCAGGCCAAAGGCCCATCCAGTCCAGCTTCCGGTATCTCACAGACGCCCACCAGATGCCTCAGGGAGCACATGAGACAACAAGATGCTTGCATCCTGTTGCCACTCCCTTGCACCTGGCATTCTGAAGTAGCCAGCTTCTAATGTAAGGAGGTTGCCCAACCCATCATGGCCTATAGCCCACAATGGACTTTTCCTACAGAAATCTGTCCAATCTCCTTTTAAAGACACCTAGGGCAGATGCCATCACCACCTCCTGTGGCAGGGAGTTCCACAGATTAATTACCCGCTGAGTAAAAAAGTATTTCCTTTTAATCCTTCTCCCAACACTCAGAACACAATCTTAAACTGTGGGCTAAAGTCAATTGTGGGCTATATGCCATGATGAGTTGTGCAAACTTACTCCTTACATTAGTAGTAGGCTACTTCAGAGTGCCAGGCGTAAGGGAGTGGTAACAGGATGCAAACATCCTGTTGTCTCATGCATTCCCTGGGGCACCTGGTGGGCCACTGTGAGATACAGGAAGCTGGACTAGATGGGCCTTTGGCCTGATCCAGCAGGGCTCTTCTGTTCTTATGTTCTGTACTGTAGTTAGGCTGGCATAAGCTAAGCCAGCAAAGTTTGGCCAGCACAAGGGCCACCATAAAGCGTGTTTGGACTACTCTCGGAGTCAGGGAGGATGGCTCACGTCTGTGTGCTGGCCTCTCTGATTCCGAGAGTGGTCCAAACATACTTTATGGTGTCCCTTGTGCTGGCCAAACTTCGTTGGTTTAGCTTATGCTGGCCTAACTCAGTTTAGGACTGAATCCTCAGTTTTAGTGGATGTCCCCTGGTTCTGGTGTTGTAAGAGAGGGAAAAGAACATCCCCCTATCCACTCTACCCCTCCCATGCATAATTTTATATGTCTCAATCATGTCCCCCCTCAGGCGCCTTTTTTCTAGACTGAAGAGCCCTAGACTGAACTTGTGCAACCAATTGCTTTCAAATGTGGAAGTGATACCAGGGCATGGAATGCATCTCCTGGAGCAGGGGAAGGAAGGGAGAGAGAGAAGCCTTGAAACTGGCATCACAGGTAAGAGGAAAAGGTGAAAGTGGGATGGGCAGAGCTACAACTGCAAGTTATCAGTCATCCATTATTCATTCTGTAAACAATGAAGGAGGGTAGAAGCAGTCAGACATTTGTTACCAGAGGATTAGGTTGTTGGATAATAAAGACGTGGAAAATGAAATACAACAAAATTGGACATTATTCATAAACTGACAGAGGCTTTGCTAAAATGAATAAAAAGGCAGTGAATTATTAATCACTTTCATTATGTTAATTGGACCGCTGGATCTGGGTAGGCTTTCACATGGCTTGCAAGGTGAATGTTTTCCCTGCAAGGCTCCGGCACCCCTTCCTGGCCAGCGACAAATTTCAAAGAAACAATCTAGGGGGGTGGGTGGGAGTGCCAGTCTCTCAACATGATTTCTGCTTATGCCCAGGCATGTCATGTCAATGGAGGTGAGGTTAGAAAGTGTTTTCTTTTCCAACAAAGTTGTCTGGGGGAGGATTACTGTTCCTGTGAGGGGGAAGGTCTATAATAGCCTTTCCAACACTGTGGCCTAGTTCAGACATCTAGATATCAGTAATGATCATTTTGTAATGGAGTGAATGCCTTCCTTCTCTCCTCCATGCAACTAACATCCAATGCAACAAAGATGTCCCGCATAGACCATTGATGCATAGTAGCTTGAGCTGACTGACTGCACCATACATAAAGTTACCTGCACATAGGGGAAGGAAGTACATGCTCGGTGAAATGCTCTTTCTTAACCTTTCATTACATGCTCTTGCATAACCAGAGTAAGTGATCATTTTGATTGAAAGGCAAGACTTTTTGCTTGCCTTTTGTCGAGTTATAGCTTGAACTATGGAGTTGCTTTTAAATGCTGCTGTTCTAATTAGTTGCATATTTTTTGGTGGTTGTGATTTATTTTATTGTTAGGCACTTTGAGTTTGTTTTTATGCACGAATGACAGGACATAAACCCTGAAATAAAACAAGCAAATCAACACTGATTTCTCTTTCCCTGTCAAGCACTCAGTCATCTAGCCTTCTCACCATCCCCTGCCAATCGCATACACCTGGACTATAGGTAGCTCCATACCCTTCTGGTTCTGGAAAAACCACTGTAATCATCCTCATCAGAAAGTGGTCACTCTGGTTGCTAAGAACACTGGGAGTGGGACATCCTTTCAGCTATTCATGGCAACATATTCCTCCTGGACAGTGGTGTCATCTAAATGATTTAAGAACAGGTACTCACTTTTGAGTGGCATGTGTCGGGACCCGCCCACCGGAAGTGACGTCATAAGCCGGAAGTGATGTCGTGGCAGGAAGTGACATGAAAAAAGCCCTTTTTGAGGCCTCAGATGATTTTAAACTGACCCAACAGTTGCAACAGTATTCCACAGCACCCCCAGAACATGTTAAGGAGGCCTGGCATCATGTTAAAACCCCAGAGCAACTCATTTTTCAGTGGCAAGGAAAGGAAAGGCTCCGCTCGCTGCCTGCCTGCCTGCCTGGCTCTGAGAACATGCAGGCAACTCAAACATGCAGGAAATTCAAACGTTGCAGAGGGCGGAGTCGACGAGTGGGCGGGCAAATGGGCGGGGCCAGCTGTAATCCTAGAAACCGGTACTCGCGTACCCCTGCATACCCCCTGCATGACATCACTGCTCCTGGATACTGTGTACTCTATCCCCAGCTCAGAAGGCAATTATAACTTTGCCAATTATTTCATTAGCTGTCAAGTAAGCAAATCAAATTATTTTCTGTGTGATCTGATTGCCTTCTACTGAGACAAAATTGGATGTTTCTGGGGTTTACTTCTTTCCTGGTCTAATACTGAAGCCAGTAAATCAATAAATCCCTACTATCGGGCCAAGAGCTGCCTTCTGAAGTGGTGTCCTCTTATATTTAGATGGGGCAGAGCAACTGACACTTTTAACCCAGGCAAGGCATCTTTTTCAGTGGGTGCCGCTGGTATCTTTTCTGCACCTTTTGGGGGGCTGGGAATCAATCATTGATTTATTTTGCTATGTAAGAGCACAATTCTGAGCTCTCCAGCACTGATGGCGCACTTGTATCACTGGTGCTGGATGTAGCCAAAGTGCCATAAGGCACTTTCCTGCTGGCAGGAGACAGCGCTGGCAGAGAGGCCGGCACCTCCTCGTGCTGGGCCTCTGCATCCAATGAACACTGGACAAGAGCTCCCAGTAGTAAGTGTCAGGCAGTGGAAAGGCTTTTCAGGGTGGGGCAAGGCAGGGAGGAGACATAACTAGGCAGAGGGAGGGTGGAAAAAGGGGCGGGCTGGGAGGGGGCGGGATGGAGGCAGAGGCTGTCACCAAATCCTATGCCCCCTTTCAGGTCATGGAGACAGTTACAGGTCTCCTCGGTTCTGTGCCTGCTATCCGAGGACACCCATCAAGACTGCCAGGACTCAGCATGGGGTAAGGGAACCAATGTTCCCTTACCCAAGGAGACCTCTGGCAGGTTCCTTGGCCCCACAAGATACAGCTGTGGCCATTTCTGCACCACTGTGCACTAGGGAAGTTTAGGATTAGGCTGCCCACCAATTTGTGAACTTTTTGTGTGTGTGGAAAAGAGGTACATAAACATAATACTAAATAAAGTACCCTAATTAAAATGGGAACAAAATAATTCATTTTTAATCATCTCCCTTAATGGACAGTCCAGCAAATGAGTTAGGTTTTCTATAGGCCTGCTCTCTATTTTCAAATGAAAATAAAAACATACACCACCTTGCTCCTGGCAACCCAACCTACTATAATGTACAGTTTATAGTTACTTCCTGCTAATAAATGATGATAATTTTGTATGTGATATTGATGTTTTCGGTCCCACTGCAAATTGGGCAGAATTTCAAGAGCAATAAAACACCATCTAGACATGTCACAACTAGGTTGCTTTTACAAGGAAAATAAAATTATGATCTTCCATCAGAAATATCTTATCTACATTGCTTGTGCAAATAAGCCATTCCCATATACCGGAATTTTCAAAATGCTTACACGGGGGTAATTCTGAAAGGTCAGTATGTCTACTCTGAAACAAGCACCTTTAGGACAGCAGGCATCAGCTATTAGACCCTAACCTTGATGTTGTTTAACAAAGGCAAAGCTTTATTTGCCTGGAAAATATAAAGTCATAACTGAGATGGGCAATTTATGGTCAAGATAACATAGGGTGAACTACAAGAAAATAGTTCCTGGATAGGTTGAAATCTTATGAATCGTGTTTGATCCCGACGGAACATCTATAGCCATTTTTTGTCTTTCTGTCTCATAGAACAGGAACTTAGGCTTACTGAATTAAACCACGAAGCAGTAAATTCAGGACTAATAAAAGGAGGCACTTTTTCATACAAAGTATGGTGAAACAAATTCAGGGTGCAATCCAGAGGGTGCCCTTGGCCAATACTGAATGCTTGCGTCAGCCCAACATCCCTAGTGCCAGCGCCAATTGGCACCCCTGCGCTGGCACTATGCTGTTGGGCCGACACTAGCAGCAGCATTGGCCCAAGGGTGCTGGGCCAAGACCCCGCTGCTCATGCGCCACTCATTAGGCCGCATCCAAGCCTCCATCTCCAGGCCACACAGCCCTGATTCGGCTTCCCATGCAGCTTTCTCAGCTCTGTGCCTGCTATACAGAGAAACCCATGGGGGAGGATGTTCAGTGATGTCATGCAGGGGGAACGCGGGGGAACTCAGTTCCACTAGTTAAAATTAGGGCTGACTCTGCCCACTTCACTCTCCCTCCTCCCCCCTCCCCATTCCTCTGCAAAGAGCTTTTCTTCTTGGTTGGCTGGCACTCAGAGGGTTAAAGGGAGCAACTCCGGATTCCTAGGGGGGCGAAGGCAGTGATGTCATTCAGGGGGAACGGACTAGAACGGGCGTTCCGGATCCTAACGGGCTCCGTGGCTGGTTCCGAGTTCCCAATAAATGCCAATCAAAAGTGAGTTCCTGTTCCTAAATCATTTGAATGACACCACTGAAGGTGTTGCGTGCAAACGTGCCCTTGCCCTGGTGAGGCTCCCCCAGCACTCTAAAGCTGCGCTGGATACAGTGCAGGCCTGCCAGCCTCACTGTTCCAGCACAGCTTAGGATTGCGCTCTCACTTAAGCCAGAACTACCAAGGCTTATTTGCCATCATAGCTAGAGGGAACCTTTATGGAGAGAAGGTGTATCCGGATGATGGAACTGGACAACGGGGTTGGATTGAACCAGGATAGTGCAATGCAGGGTAGCCCCAATTTGGTTCTGCTTCTCAGTGTTCTGGCGCGGCTTGACTCAAGCCCAGACAGCTCTTCACCCTGTTTATAGGACTTCTGGAAGCTGGTTGAGCTGGACGTTTTCCCCCTGAAACCACTGAGCTGCATCCACTGACAACTGAAAACTCATCCAGAGCACAATCCTAACCTGGAGTTAGGCTAGCACAAAGGCCACCATAAAGCCATCTCTCTTGGAAAGAGAACTGAAGAGTTACGTGGCTATGATTCTGCATATTAATGCCCAGCACTCTTGTGAGCTTTCCTCACAGATCTATAATCTTTGCTTTCTTTTATTTTTAAGTTGAATCATTGAATAGAACTTGCTTAAAGAAAAGTGCAACTGTCCTCTCTATAATGAGTCAATGTGAGTCCATTCTCTGTGTTTCTCTGTCAGAGGTGTGTGTGTGTGCGTGTGTGCGCGCACGCGTGTGCACGTACATGCACGTCTCCCCGTTATCATCACAGGCTAACATGGTGGGGGAGGACATGGAAATTTGCGCCTTGTCTCTTCCTCCATGTGGTGTTTTCATAAAAGTTTTGCTGCAAGAGCTTTTTCAGCTCTCACTGCTATCAGAAAGGGTGGCTGGATAATGTGACACACATTTTACTTTCAGCAAGCTTGTTATAGCGGCTCTGAATTTTTCATGAGCGCTTCAGTAACCTGTAGCCGAAGCTCTGGGGGTTTCCACCACAAAGAGGTGGATCAGCTTAGCTCTCACTTCCCATCTGGCTCCGGGTGACAGGGACAGTCAAGAGGCTGCAGGAAACCTGAAGAACAAGAAAAAAAAGTTGATGTGGGACAACCATTGTGATGCATGAAAAGCTAAAAGCTCTTGTATGGGCATGGCTTCTGAGACACTTGTTTAGGGCCGGCTTAAAGTTTATGCTCATTTAACTTTAGTGTCATCAGAGCAGCTGTCTCTTCTGCAGATAATATGGCATATAGATGACATCCTCTTTTGCCAAGCTTGAAGTCTCAGGATTCTCTTTGAAGTTAGCACTTGAAAATTTTTTGCCCCTTCACCACTTAGAACGTTTAATTCAGTGGTTCCTGCTGCACTGCGCTACTGGTGTTTCCATAAAACTGAAGCCACAGAGCTGCATGCTCGTCATTGTGCAACTTTACAAAATGCGTGGCTGGAAGAGCAACAATTGTGCGCCATGCTATTTTAATTATACCTGTTTTCAGAGGTACATGCAGGTAACTTTTATAAACCATAAACATTTCCATTCACAGAGCAATTAGCTTCTGGACATTGAGGCATTATTAAAGGAGAACCTGTTTTCAAGAACCTTTATTGTTAATAAATACTCTACATTTATAAAAGGGAAAGGTGAAGGAATCCAGTCAGCTCTGTTTTCTTGGAGGAGAAAATACATGTGTATAATGGAACTTATTTCTATTGTGATGTTTCAGTTCCAAACTTGAAGCTCAATGGCATGCAGCCAGAGGAGAGATCCATACTGTGAAGGCTGCATCTGGGACTGAGGATTCAGTGAATTGCCACTATTGCAAAGCAGCAGCAGCATTGGAGGCTGCTGGCATGGACAGCAGCCTGTACCGGAGTAGATAGGCCAGTTCAGAGAGCAGCTCATGGGCATGGAGGAGAAGTAATGGGGCATTTGGGGGAGGCTTGGCGGCATGTCAGGGGAGTGAGGATGTGGATCTGGCAGCCTCCAATCATTCATGCTGGACCATATCCCCACTTTTTAAAACCTCCCCACCCCTTTTCAAAATGGCTGGCATATGTCTGAGGACACCCATAGATAATCAGGAAGCCTCCTGGGAGGGTAGGGTAAGTAAAACTATTTTTACTTACCTCCTGCAGCCTGACTGCCCACCCCTAACATGCCATACAGTACAGCCTCTGTTGGCACAGTGGCATGCTGTAACATAGTGTGCAATTGGATTGGACCCTTAAGAACATAAGAAGAGCCCTGCCAGATCAGGCCAAAGGCCCATCTAGTCCAGCTTCCTGTATCTCACAGCGGCCCACCAGGTGCCCAGGGAGGCACGAGACACAAGACGCTTGCATCTTGTTGTCACTCCCTTGCACCCAGTACTCTGAAGTAGCCCACCACCAATGTAAGGAGGTTGCACAATCCATCATTGCCTATAGCCCACAATGGGCTTTTCCTCCAGAAATCTGTCCAAACCCCTCTTAAAGGCATCTAGACCAGATGCCATCACCACCTCCTGTGGCAAAGAGTTCCACAGACTAACCACCCGCTGGGTAAAAAACTACTTCCTTTTATCTGTTTTAACACTCCCAACCCTCAGTTTTAGCGGATGCCCCCTGGTTCTGGTGTTTTGAGAGAGGGAAAAGGACATCCCTCTATTGACTCTATCCCTTCCGTGCATAATTTTGTATGTCTCAATCATGTCCCCACTCAGGCGCCTTTTTTCTAGGCTGAAGAGCCTTAGTCAATCTAGGTAGATAGATGTAAACTTACTGGTGTAATAAATAGCAATGAATATCAAATTGGTCAAAATTGATCAAAATATCAAATGGATATCCTTAGTTGATAAATTAAAATGCATTTCATTAATTTACTAAGATGACTTGAAACCAGCCCTTGCCATTTCCAAATCATTTTGAATTGCAGCCCTGTTAATTAAAATTGGCCCTCATCACTTAAAATTGATCCCCATCGATTAAGCAGCTGAAGCTTCATCGGTAACTTGAAGCCTCAATTCCTTCATGCTTTTCCACCATCAATACTACCCTTAGAGCACAGCTAAAGTAATTCCTGCTAGACAGAAACCACAACAGAGATTGTAAGAACCACAAGGGATTCATGGTAAGAACATTGGTTTAATGTAGAAGCACATAAAGGCAAGTAGCAACAAAATCAGACTGGCAGCATGCTGAAACCCAGTGAGGATAGCCTTGAACATATGGCTCCCTGAACTATTCTCACTATAGAAATTCTGTCCAGGAAGCCCAAGTTTGCTTCTGGCAGTGAAATAATCTTTGATGAAAAGTGCCAAGGAATCCTGCTTTTTCACACACATGTAGATCACTGTCTCTCAGAGGTCATGCACACCCACCAGAACAGGCAGCGGGGCGAGTTAAGAATGGTTGTAATGTTTAAGGGTACTGCAAATTCCGAGTTCTCACAGCTCATATGGACTCTCCTACTGTTTGCTATTATGCAAAAAAAGACTTGCCGGCTGCAGATGTCCAGTGTTGCATGACTTTCTCTTTCTCCTCCACCACCAGCACTGAATGGCTGAATGTGTTGCATTGTGTCAGGCTGCAGGCAGGTATAAAGTCAGGAAGAAGCTGCAACAGCACCTGTTGTCTTCCCTCACATAGTAAATAGCAGCTTGGAGAATGACTTAAGAACATAAGAAGAGCCCTGCTGGATCAGGCCAAGGCCCATCTAGTCCAGCTTCCTGTATCTCACAATGGCCCCACCAGATGCCCCAGGGAGGCATGAGACAACAAGATGCTTGCATCCTCTTGCCACTCCCTTGCACCCGGTACTCTGAAGTAGCCTACTACTAATTAAGGAGGTTGCACATTCCATCATGGCCTATAGCTTACGATGAACTTTTCTTCCAGAAATCCATCCAATCCCCTCTTAAAGGCATCTAGACCAGATGCCATCACCACCTCCTGTGGCAAAGAGTTCCACAGATTAACTACGCGCTGGGTAAAAAAGTACTTCCTTTTGTCTGTTTTAACTCTCCCAACCCTCAGTTTTAGCGGATGCCCCCTGGTTCTGGTGTTTTGAGAGAGGGAAAAGAACATCTCTCTATCGACTCTAGCCCTTCCGTGCATTATTTTGTATGTCTCAATCATGTCCCCTCAGACGCCTTTTTTCTAGGCTGAAGAGCCCCAAACGCTGCAGTGGTGTAGGAAGGCTTAACCTTCCCTTCCGCAGTTTCAGGGCCTCAATTCAACCCCCCCCCTCCACTATGGCTACTTTCAAGCTTTGAAAAATGTGCTGGGGAAATCTCCCTTCCACACCTCACCTTAGTTGGCCCTAACGGTGCAATTATTTGTGGTAAGGGCCCGATCCTATCTAGCACAGGAGCAGCCTTGCCAAACGGCTGCTACAGGATCCTGTGCTGGATCTGAGCAGGCTGGAGGTCTCCTCAGAGGAAGGGGTCATTCATCCCCTTACCTGAGTAAAGCCCCAGGCTGCTCAATGGGGCTTCTTGAATCTCTGCCAGCTATTGAGCTGGAACGGACTCGAGAAACTCCACTTTGGGCTTTTGAGCCTGGATGGGAGATAGGACTCAGCAGAAGAGGCTTCCACTGGTCTCACCGCCACTCCGCTCTGCCCAAAAATGCCTCCCCTACCCTCCTGCCACCCTTCGGGCCCCCACACCGCTCAGCGCTTTCCTGGTCTCTGCTGTAGGCTGAAATTCCAACTGCAACGTCGACAGGGCAGCGCAGGCCTCCCCACCAGCACCACTTACTCCCTGGGTGGCGCAAACATGCCTTACAGGACATCTGTGGCACCCAGTGCCAGCGCTTCGGTTGCAACACCCGTGGTAGGGCACCTTTGGATTAGGCTGTAACTGACATTAACCCCAACGAACATAGCGCTGCATTCATGTGTATAGGATCGACCTGCAACTTTGGGGCCAGGCAACTGTGACCAGAAAAACAATGTTGATTTTTTTCCATCCTTGGTTTTCATGGCGAAGGATTGATTTCTTGGGCAGCGCAATCCCGGCTGCCCTGTAGCATCGACGCACGTGCTCTCAGGCTGACGCGACGAGTATGGACTCCCTCCCAAAACCAGTCAACATGAGGGAGGCTCCGTGACAGGACGGGAATTGGTGGCATCAGCGGCGTCATGCAGCCGGAATGCTGGGCGGGAGGAACGGGTGAGCGGCAGCCCGCCCGTTGTGTACCGCTCCGTTTCGCCGTCTTCCCTGCCCCCAGGGTGGGGTGGGGGAGACGGCGAAACAGAGCGGTACGCAGCAGGCGGGCTGCCGCTCACCCGTTCCTCCCGCCCAGCGTTCCGGCTGCATGATGCCGCTGGGTGGCATGAGGGAGATTGTGGGTGGGGGGAGGACAGGCTCCATAAGGCTGAATCCTAAGCCTGTCCCGGAGGCCGTGCGGCCCAAATCGGGCTGCGCAGTCTCCTCAGAGGAGCGCATAGGGGAGGCTGGAGGCCCCCCCTATGGTAAGGGAGCAAACGTTCCCTTGCTGCGGGGAGGCTCCAACCTCCCTAACCCAGCATCGGATTTAGCACTGGCCCATCCGCCTTGCCAGTCCGACGCTGGTTTGGATTGCGCCCTAAATTAGCTAACATTTTGCCCCAATAAAACCTCCCTTTTAAAGGAAACTACAGCATGAACCGTCAAACAAATATTAAAGTCAGTTCTTATAAATGGGTCAAATTAAAACAGAAGAAAGGGCACCAAACTGCAGTTCAGGACACCCATTCTATATCTTTAAGACATTTAACTCCATGGTTCTATTGTCTTTTTTTTTTCTTTGCAGTTAAGATGTTAAGTTTAAATGAACAAGGCCAAGTTCAGTCTTTGTCTTCTAAGGTCAGCAGACACTTTGCCATAAATTCCTCCTTTATGGGGCAGCACTGCAGTTGATCTGCCCACACACACAGGGGATAACAACTGCTGAACTCTGGCAACCTTGGATGGGAGGAGCCATTCGTAAGCCAGCACAATGAGAGGAAAAGGGGGCAGACAGTACATGCTTCCTCTTCCCTTAACTTGTATGCTTTGTTAACATTCTATGTATGCATTTTCATCTGTACTAGTAAGGACCGAACAAAACATGGTATGGGAAATCTGTGGCTGCCTCTCCTGATGCATTGGTTAAAAGCAGCCACAAAAGAGCTTGACTCAGAGTGCAATCCTAACCTGGAGTTAGGCCGGCACAGTTAGGCCTAAGTTTGGACAGCACAAGCGCCACTGTAAAGTATGTTTGGACCACTTTCAAAGTCAGGGAGGATGGCGCATGTCTGTGTGCTGTATCCTGGTGATGAACTGGACAACAGGGTTGGATTGAACCAGGGTGGTGCAGTGCCGGGTAGCCCCAGTTTGGTTCTGCTTTTCAGTGTTCTGGCCCTGCTTGACTCAAGCCCAGACAGCTCTTCACCCTGTTTATAGGACTTCTGGAAGCTGGCTGAGCTGGACGTTTTCCCCCTGAAACCACTGAGCTGCATCCACTGACAACTGAAAACTCATCCAGAGCGCAATCCTAACATGGAGTTAGGCCAGCACAAAGGCCACCATAAAGCATGTTTGGACCACTCTCAGAGTCAGAGAGGATGGTGCACGTCTGTATGCAGGCCTCTCTGACTCTGAGAGTGGTCCAAACATACTTTACAGTGTCCCTTATGCTGGCCAAACGTAGGCCTAATTGTGTTACCCTTACTTCAGATGTGGGACGTGGTGGCACAGCGAGTTAATCCGCTGTTGCTGGGCTTTCAACCGCAAGGTTAGGAGTTCAAGACTGCGTGACGGAGTGAGCTCCCGTTGCTTGTCCCAGCTCCTGCCAACCTAGCAGTTCAAAAGCACCTACAAAATGCAAGTAGATAAATAGGGACCATTTCGGTGGGAAGGTAACGGCGTTCCGTGCACTATGGCGTAGAGTCATGCTGGCCACATGATCAGACAAAAACGCCGGCTCTACAGGCTTTGAAACAGAGATGAGTACTGCCCCCTACAGTCGGTCACGACTAGACCATTCGGTCGTGGGGAAACCTTTACCTTTAACTTCAGATTAGGATTGCGCTCTTAGACAATGACCCTATACTATTTTCCACACTTCAATTCCTTCTTCCTAAAGCTGATCATGGAGGAAGAATAAGACAGGTATCTGTCTTATTAACTCCCTTCTGTAGTTAATAGCAATGGGGTTGATTTACTGTAAGTCAGAGAGATGAGCCAAGGGATAAGAGTTAACCCCCACCTCCCCCAGTCCTGCAGCCCCAATTCAAATTGCTTCTTGCTTGGTTTTAACTAGATAAATAGATGTTGGGAGATCTAGTAGTCATCATAGATCTCCCACATTATATCTGGTTAGACCCTAAAGCTGGTTCAAATGGGTTAAAGGACATAATCCAGCCAAAACTGAACACTTGTCGGACGAGTCTTGTCCCACTGATTCCAATGAAAGTGAGTTAAGTAAATGCTTATATCTCTTCTATTAAAATAAATGGAACAAGAGTGCTTCATTTTGGCTGGAGTATGAACATTTGTGCTTCACTTTAGAAGCTGCTGAATCTAATTTGAAGCTTGATCATTGAGTTAGCACCCTGAAGTTCAGGTTTGCCCACTAACATTCAACTACTAATTGCAAAGATTTTAATAGACAACTTTGGATTTCACTCCCAAAGCAACATTCAAGTGGTGGCATTAAGCCTATTGGTTTAATAGCAGATATTTTCTTCATTTATGCAGTGTATTACATACTATACATTATAGCCTATTTGAAAAGCTGGATATAAAGAAGAATTCAACAGCAGGCATCACCATGGAATATCTAAGAAGCAAAAAAGAGAACCAGGAGCCTGGAAGAAAAAAAGGGGTAAGGCCCCAAA
The DNA here is from genome assembly GCA_029204185.1 of Lerista edwardsae. Classification (NCBI taxonomy): domain Eukaryota; kingdom Metazoa; phylum Chordata; class Lepidosauria; order Squamata; family Scincidae; genus Lerista; species Lerista edwardsae. Next base: position 1,036,070 of record JAJKFI010000112.1, on the reverse strand, counting down.
CACTCTTAGGACGCAATCCAACGGTGCCCATCCAGTCCAGCTTCCTGTATCTCACAGCGGCCCACCAGCTGCCCCAGGGAGGCACGAGACACAAGAAGCTTCCATCTTGTTGCCACTCCCTTGCACCCGGCACTCTGAAGTAGCCTACTACTAATGTAAGGAGGTTGCACAATCCATCATGGCCTATAGCCCACGATGGACTTATCTTCCAGAAATCCGTCCAAACCCCTCTTAAAGGCATCTAGACCAGATGCCATCACCACCTCCTGTGGCAAAGAGTTCCACAGACTAACCACC
>JAJKFI010000112.1:1015018-1025773 GCA_029204185.1 Lerista edwardsae | reverse complement strand
AAAAGTATCCTATAGGATACTTTTTCTCATGATAGGGAAAAAAGAAAACCCTCAATTTTCTCCATGATCATCAGTGATAACAATCTGAAAATAAAACATGGATTATATCAGAGAGTGTACTATAACAGTAAATCTCTGCTCTGCATTGTAGGTAGGTAGTTTTTCCAGTCTTTGTAGTTCATTGTAGATGAAATGTCAATCAGCTAGATAGTTATTCATGGATCTATGTAATATCTATGTCTAATGAGAATTTGATTGACAGTAGAGTTTGTTACAGAGGGGACAGGGGTCACCATCTCACTGGCAAGCTAACAATGGAAAATTTTGGTCAAAAGGCACACAGAGCAACATAAACATAATGCACAACTCCATAATCAAGTGGCATACCAAAATGCAAAACACTATGCAACTAAATGCAATCAATTTTATCAGTCTTTTTGTGGCACATACAACTATGACAAGAAAGAATTACAAGAATAAATACAATTAGGATCATCTGTGTGTGGCATTAGTCTGTTAAAAATATAGGATGATACCCATAATGTTAAAGGCTGAAAGTCACTATTTGCACACAAGCTGTAAAGCACTAGAATAGAGATTTTTACTTGGAATTTGGAAGGACATGAAATATTCATTATTCAAAACATTGCCCTTTTTCCAAATTCTTCGAAACTAATTTTAAAAATGCGTTCTTTATTACTAATTTTCATATACAAACAGTGCAATCTTAACAGCCCAATCCCATGTCTGTTTGTTCAGAAGTTAGTCTAAATAAGTTAGAATTATTGAGTTCAATGCTTTACCTGCAAGTAAGGATGCATCAGATTTCAGCTTTATAGCATAAGCTTATACATGCCTACTCAGAAATAAGTCCCAATGAGTGTAATGAGACTCAGGGCACAATCCTAACCTGGAGTTAGGCCGGCACAAGTTAGGCCAGCAAAGTTTGGCCAGCACAAGGGCCACCGTAAAACATGTTTTGACCATTCTCGGAGTCAGGGAGGATGGTGCACGTCTGTGTGCTGGACTCTCTGAGAGTGGTCAAAACATGTTTTACGGTGGCCCTTGTGCCAGCCAAACTTTCCTGGCCTAACTTGTGCCGGCCTAACTCCAGGTTAGGACTGCGCCCTCAAGGTAGAATCCTATCCAACTTTCCAGTGCTGATACAGTTATACCAGTGAGGTGTGTACTGCATCCTGTGGTGAGAAGAGGCCTTTTCAAGGTAAGGGAATGTTACCTTAGTTGCTGCAAACAGTGCTGAAAATTTGGATAAGATTGTGCCATGCTCTGGTGTGTATAGGATTGCAGCCAGAAGCAGTTGGCATTTATACCACAGCCCTAAACATATTCACAAAGAAGTCCCATGGACTTTTGGGACTTACTTCTTAGAACTGTGACAATCCATTAAACGGAACTCCTTCCATTGTGGTTGTAATTCTAAGAAGTCCCATTGACCTCAGTGGAACTTCTGAGTAAACATGCTGGGGACGATGGTATAAATCTACTGTGATATAAAGTTGCTTAAACAAGGGGTGAGTGGTTCAATGGGCTTTTGATCAATCAGTTAATAGCATGCTTGTTTGTTTACTCTTGGAGACTATTCAGAGTTCTTACATATTATAATACAGATTGAAAAAGGAAATATGAAAGATTTCAACTTTCTCATCTGTGAATGGCATTATCAAGTCAAGTAATAACCATAATTAAAGCAAGGGCCACTTAATAATACAATAAGAAATTGCTATTTCTAAGTCAGGGCACACTCTTCCTAGACATAAAGATGAATTTCTGTGCTGACAGATGTAATGCAGAAAGTTGCCCTGAGCAACTAACAGAAGCCAACACACTCCCTCTTGCACGTTTTCCCAGCCGCTGCAGTGTTGTGCTGTAGTCTGTGGGTTCATTATGCTCTTAGAGGACTAAGCTACAAGAGAATAGATAAACGGACTCTGAAGGTCATAATAGCAGGGGGTTCTATTAGAGCAATAGGTACAGTGAATGCCAGGCTTGAGGGCTTCCCACTGAGTAAGAATGATCCATTCCCAGCTTGTCCAAATTTAAATATGGGGTCTGTCAGCAAGGGCGACCCCTGTTTTTGTTATCAATTCCACTGGGTCTCCTGCCCACCTCCTCAGTCCATGTTGTATGTGAGCCTTCCCTGCCACTGTTTCCAGTCCCTTGATGTTCAAGAGACAAGGTCTATTGTATGTCTGAAGTCTTCTTTTGCTCCAGGAAAAGCCACAGCTACCTCCAGTGTTGACCTTGCTGCAATATCGACAAAATCTTTTCATTTCTGGGCAACCCAAATACAGTACAATGGATTTAACAAAACCTTTATTTTGATTTCTAACTTTGCGGAACCTTTTGTGCATGAAGGCAGGCAAACAAGAGGGGTCCTGCAATGAAGAAGATGATTTATTTCCATAATTCAAAACCATCCAAGACTCAGTGAACTCTGTCTTTGCACCTCACTATCGCATCCTAAGGCAAGCTAACCTGTTCATGAACATGTACATTTTCTTCCTAATTGCTATTAATATTTTTTTCTCAGTTGTTTTATATCTAACGGAGATAACAATGTCTCAGAGGGCACAGCCTTCATCTGACTCACAAGTCCTTAGGCACTCAACCCTACCAATGATGGCTCCACATTATAGCAGGTGGCTATTCCATAAGAGCTATGAGCTTTTCCCAGGTGACTAAGCAGGGAAGAGTTTCTTTAGTTCAATGGTTTTGGCTGCAGTCCAACAGGTTGTCAGGTCTGGGCCGTGTGTGTGTGTGTGTGCTAGGTGTTACCAACCATGCTTTTTAAAACACAGGTAGCATGTACACACAGGAAAGTAACAGTCAAGAAAGAAGCCAAGGATAAGACTTAAACTACTACAAGAGGACAAAAGAAGAGCTGGCTTGGGGATGCCAAATTAGGAACTATATTACTAGGTGGTGACCTTGGACTGGATTAAAGAATGGATTAGTTTAAGAAATGAGAGACTATTAAATATAGAGGCACGTGATCTGCAGATTGGATGGCATGCCTGTTTGATGTATGACAAAGCCAAATATTATGGACACTTTAAATGACATGCGTTGAGAAGATCTTTACTGTGATCATGGGATCAAATAAGATATAAGATTTATACCAAAACTTCCAAGATGGACTAAACCTTTAGAAATTGCAGAAAACCAGATTGGATAAGAGAAGATCAAAACAGATCAAAATTCAATATTTTTGAATTATTAAATGATCAAGGTGAGCTGTGACAAGAAGAGAAATTGGAGTAAAGGAATAATCTTGGACTGATGGTCAAAGTTACAAGTTAAATCGAGAATAAAAGAAAATGTAAAAGTAGGTTTTGATGACAAAGAGACAGACTTTGACAAGTTATTGTTGAATGATAAGGGCAAATATATAAATACGATGTACTAATTTCTTCTGAAAATGAAAATGGAAGATGAAACTGTAAAGGAGGTAATGATACAATGATCTAGAAAGTTTGGGTGCAATATTGCTCTAGACAACTGGGAGTGGATGTGGACAACTAATATTGATTAACAAAATCAACAAACTTTAAAGAAAATTTGTATAAGATGTTTTATAGACGGTATTTATCACCGGATAGATTAGCCAAAATGTATTCAGGCTGTTCAAACAAATGCTGGAAATGTAAAGACAAAGAGGGTACGTTTTATCATATGTGGTGGACTTGCGGAAAAGCAAAAGAATTTTGGAGTAAGATACAAACTATGTTACAAGAAATATTGAAGTGTGTGATTCCAGTTAGGCCAGAATTGTTTCTCCTGAATATGGTGACAAGTGTGCAAGACAAGGAGAAATGATATGTGATTGTGCATGTAAATACAGCTGCCTGATTATTGTTTGCCCAAAGATTGAAAAATGAAGAGATTCCAAAGCTTGACCAAGTTATTGGGAAAATTATGGAAGTAATAGAAATGAGTGTATTAACAGAAAGAATGAAAGATGGGAATGTACAGAAAATTCAAAATTACTGGAAACCCTTTTATGATTGGTTAGAAGAGAGGATGTAGAGACGAAGTAAAATGGTAAATTAGTAATGACTATATTGAAATTTAACTGAATAAGTTGTAGACCCTATAAATAAGGTAAAATAAGAGAAGGAAGATAATTAAGTTTTGTATATGTAAGTAGAGTATTATATGAGTTTTGAGATACTATTTAGAACATATACAAATAGTGACAAAATTGTTAAGAAAATATGCTGCAATCTATGTGTACCTATTGTGTGAACCTATGTATATACCTACCTATGTATTTCTCACTTGCCCTTACCCATTTCTATAAAAATAATTATTATTATTATTATTAAAAAAAGGAAAGTAACAGTCATGTGTGGAGATCCAATATATTGGCCAACAGCATACCGATGTAATTCAGGGTGCAATCCTAACCTGGCGTTAGGCTGGCACAGTTAGGACAGCAAAGTTTGGCCAGCGCAAGGGGTAAGTCGGTCCGGCACCAGCTTAGTTCAGCCAGTGCAGAGCCTTTCCTGGGTGGGGGCAAGGCGGGAGGGAGGGAGGAACAGGGCGAGAGGAGGCTGGACAGCCCAGGGAACCAGGTGGAGCCAGGATCTGGCAGTCATGCTGGATCCTAGCCCCCAACCCCAGTCTGTTCAGCCCCCTATCCAGGCTGCTGCAGGCTGCTCGGACTTGCACCTGCTAAACAGCAGGCCCCAGGTGGGGCTTACCCAGTGGTGGGATTCAGGGGGTTCGCCCAGGTTCTATAGAACCAGTGGTTAAATGGCCAGGGCCCGCCCACTCACTTACGTCGGCTGGCTTCAGGTTTTTTTGGCTCCAGCTATGACATCATAGAACCTGTTGTTAATTTATTTGAATCCCACCACTGGGCTTACCTCAGGGCAAGGGGAAATATTCCCCTTGCCCCATGGTGAGCTCCAGTGCAATCCTAACCTGCGTTAGGATGCAGTGCAGGCCTATCAGCCTGCCGGCCTGCCTGCTCCTGCTCACAAAGGATTGCGCCCTCAGTTGTATAGTTCAAGTCAGATTTCCCTTCCCCTTGAATTACAGAATCAAACCTCTCAGTGGCAGTGCCTACACTTTTACATGAAAATAGCCTCTCTCTTCTTCCCCCCCTCCCCGTATGCCACAAACTTCAGAAGAGACAAGAGTGGGAGTAGAGTCACAAAGCACTTCTTGTATAGAAGAGTCTTTGCTGTCATTTGTGTGATGCACTTTGGTGTTCAGCCGTATTAGTTTCCTCGCCTTTTGTTTTTTCAAAGGCCTGCACTGTCAGCAAGTGTTACCATGTATACTACGCTAAGTTTTGCTATCTCTGACTAAGGATTTGTGTGTTGGCCAAGCAGGAAGATAATATTAAAAGGGACCTTGGTGGCCGTAGGCCTTGTTCTTTTCAGAAAGGCCAGTTCCATGGCAACAAGGCCTATTAGAGGGCAGCAATCCTGTCACCACAACTTTAAGCCCTAATAATTCAACCAAAAAGATAAAACAGAATGTGGCAACTTTATCTTGCTCAATCTTTTACATAAAGTAATTTCTCAGAAACATGATCAGCATTAGAGACAACAAGCATTTAAAATGAGAGAGGCTTTGGGCTGGGAGGAAAATCCCATTCACGTTAAAGTTTTTTTTTTTTTCCAAAAATGAGTGAAAGATAGAAGACAACATGATATTTCAGGAATCGCTTACATTTTTTCCTGCATCATGAACACTCAACCCAAAGATTTTGAGATTTACATTAATAGCAGAGTGATTGGAGAACAAAGATTAATATTGTCTCTATTAATAAAAAATAAAATAAGATTTTGTTGAATAGCCAAAGCTAAACAGTTCTGTCATCATGATACGAAACCTTTACAAGTGAAATCATTTAGGGGCCAGTTTGATGGGGCTCCCTGGAAGGACAAATCCTGAAGCTGAAGCTCAAATACTTTGGCCACCTCATGAGAAGAGAGGACTCTTTAGAAAAGACCCTCATGCTGGGAAAGATGGAAGGCAAAAAAGGAGAAGGGGGCGGCAGAGGATGAGATGGTTAGAGAGCGTCACCGAAGCAATGAACATGAAATTGGGCGAACTCAGGAAGCTAGTGGAGGACAGGGAGGCCTGGCGTGCTGTGGTCCAGGGGGTTGTGAGGAGTCGGACATGACTTAGCAACTGAACAACAACAAAATATGTATGTGTTGATAGTAGCAAATTCTCACATGCGGAGTAGTGCATGTAGAAGGGCAAGTGGAGAGAGTACTAAGCGACTGGGTCAATCCCAGAAGCATAGCTACAGGGGGTAGTGCAGTAACTATTGCAGGTGCCATACTGCGCTGTGTAACTGTCCCCTCCCATTGGCCATTGGAACCATTCTGGGCAACAATGGCAATGTGCAGCTTTTGGGGTGCCTACACTACTGGTCAGTCCTCAGAGTTCTCTGAAAGAAATCTAAAACCATAGCAGCAGGGCCTTCTTATATGTCTTGCTCTCTTGCAGGGTGATTACTATGTTGTACAATGGCAATGCTTTGTCTTGTCACTGTGTGGTGCTGCCACTAGAGATGCGAATGAGCCCATGATGATGGGCAGCACAATCTTAAGCTGTGTTGGAACAGGCCGGCCAGCAGGCCTGCGCTGAATCCAATGCTTCTTGGGAGGCCTGAGGAGCAGTGATGTTCTAGAGCAGGAACGTGCCGGAACGGCCATTCCTGAACCTAATCTGGGCTAGCTCTGCCCACTCGTCGCCATTTGTCGCCGGCTCCATGATGGATGCGGCACTGCGAAGTGCTCCTGGCCTCGGAGGGGGCGCCTGCTCACTGGGAGGGATGGGTGGGGGTGGGCCAGGGGCCTGAGTGAGCGGCGGTGGGGCATGCCACCGAGGGCAGCCCGCGCAGTGGGAGGGAAGGTGGCGGAACCAAAGGGGCAGGCTGCGGGGTGTGGTCCCGACATGTGCCAATCAAACGTGAGTCCTGGTCACCGTTCCTGTTCTTAGATCATTTAGATCCCACCACTGCTGAGTAGCCTCCCCGGCATAAGGGCACATTTGTACCAGTGATGTCATTCAGGGGGAACGGACCAGAATGGGCGTTCCAGATCCTAACAGGCTCCGTGGCTGGTTCCGGGTTCCCGACAAGTGCCAATCAAAAGTGAGTTCCTGTTCCTAAATCATTTGAATGACACCACTGATTTGTACCCTTGCACCAGGGAAAGTGCCAGCTTCCCCTATGGGTTCCTTGGATCTGCACCCATGAAATAGTGGGTGCAGAACCAAGAAAGCCACAAGGCCCGAATCAGGTCTGCATGGCCTGGGGACAAGGCCTTGGATGTGGCCTAATGGCGGAATCCCAGGTCTGTCCCCCTCCCCGGACCAGCACACCTGCCAGCCTGCCCAGTTCTGGCCTCCCACCCTCCCAGAACCCCTCCCCTGCACCAGCCGAGTTTGGCTCCACTCCCGCTCTTCCAGGCTGATGCGACTAGTAGTATCAGCCTGGGAGCTCCAGCGCCAATACAAGGGTGCTGGTTGGCGCCCCCGTGTCGGCGCTACGTCAGGGCTGGGATTGTGTCCTTAACCTTCCTGGTAATGTGGGCCAAACTACACATTTCATTAAATGTGTGTTTTATATAGTGTGCTTAGGACTGCTCAGCAATCTTTTGAAAGAAGTGGAGCTATTGGCCCCCCGATACAGATCAAGACCAAAACATGTGGAAAGGAGAGGGTATCCATTTCCTCTCCATGTCATTTTCCAACTAAAAATTGCCCCTCAAAGTTGCTGTTTGCCGAGGTAGGAAAAAAGAATGGGTAACAAACAATTCCTGCGGATATTTGGCCATGACACAGATGGGGTATTTCCTCTAACCCCCCCCCCCAACATCTCTAAGGGGCAATTCCTACTGGTTGCTATTCACATGATCACATTGTAGCGAAAATAAGAAGTATCAATCTCGGAGTTGTGCCTAACCCTTTCAACCCCCCTTTGTATCCTAAGAAGCAGTGGCGTTTCTACAGGGATGGCAAAGCTCTAAGTTTTGCAAGAAGCCTTACCTTGCAGTGGAAATCACTCCTCTCCTGCACCATTTTAGCCAATCTTGGCGTTGCTTACTGGCTACAGCAGCAATGGAGAGGAGGGATTTACACGACAGGGTAAGGCTTCTTGCAAAACTTAGAGCTTTGCCATCCCTGTAGAAACGCCTCTGCTAAGAAGGAAGTGTTTTTAAAAAAAAAACCCCGCAAGAGACAGGGCGCAATCCTAAACTGAGTTGGCCAGCATAAACTAAGCCAGCAAAGTGTGGTCAGCACAAGGGAAACCATAAAGTATGTTTGGACCACTCTTGGAGTCAGAGAGGCCAGCACATAAACGTGAGCTCCCTGACTCTGAGAATAGTCCAAACACGCTTTATGGTGGCCCTTGTGCTGGCCAAACTTTGCTGGTTTAGTTTATGCCGGCCTAATTCCAGTTTAGGATTGCACTCACAGTCACAGCAGTTTAAAAACTGATTGAAGTTTGAGGTACTGATGATGTACCTTGGTCCAACATCTCTAGCAGATATATTATACCTGCTATATTATATGACGGTTAGACCTAAATGTAATCCAAAACAAGCTGTCTCTTAAGCGTTTCTTTTCTTGTTACTGGCATGTCAATTATTTTTTTAAAAGTTGCATATTACAAATTAAATTGATGCACTTGTTACTACTATTTTCCGTCCACACAATGTACCTGAAACTGAATATTCCATTTCAGTCAGTACAAATATATAGGGAGCTGAATGTCTTGCTTTTCTGCTTAGTGTTTCTTTTCTGGTCCTGCTGGGCTGCTTAACATGAGGCTAAGTCAGTCTGTTGCAGGATCTTCTTTCAAAGATAAGGCCCGAGCAATTTGTTTTCTTTCACTGGAATATCAGCTAAGGCATTCCTTGCCAGAATCAGATCCTACTTTGTTCCTTTGTTGATGGCATAAAAAATTAGAGCCTGACCTTTTCTGCCTTTTAAAAGTATTTCAACCATAACAATGAATGCTACAGTTTGACCTATAGTAAGGGTCTGAGCATCAGTGCTGATCACTGATTAAAAAAAACTGGATACAGTGAGAAATCCCCCATTGCATTTAGTTTGTAGATGGAATGTTTCCAGGTTTCCAGCTCCAGCAACATGAGGCAGGATGGAGTCCCCTTGCCTTTATGGATGGAGTCCCCTTGCCCCCAATGTTTTTATTGCCAGAGTAATAATAATAATGCAAGTATTTATATACCACCTTTCTTTGGCCATTAGATTGCTCCTCTGGCTTTAATTCAAGGTGGTTTACATGGGCAGACTATCTCTAAACCCGCAAGGGGTTTTTACAAATTACAGAGAAGTTCTATCTTTCAAGAACTACAAACAACATACAGATGGAACTTTCATGGTTTAGTCCTCCTTTCTTGGCCACACACTTGCCTTCCTGCTGACTGATAAATGGCTTATCTGCTCCCACCAAAGAAACAGCTGGCCCAGCACAACTCCCCTCTCACAGGCAGCTGAAGACAGCTTTTATCAGTCGCACATCTCAAGGTCTGCCACTCACGGAGACTTCGGGTGTTGTCGAACTGGTGACCTTCAGATCTTATCTTCGGGCAAAAGGAGGCTTTAACTCTCTCGACTAAACCTTCTGCCCATAGGAGACCTCCCAGAAGGGGAACCCATAATTCTCTAGCAAGGTCACAATTGCAAAACTGGGATACCTTATGAGAGTGGTATTCAAACTTTTTAGACTGGAACCCACTTTTTAGAATGGCACTTGTGTCGGGACCACACCAGAAGCAATGTCATTGACTTGGAAATGATGTTGTGGCAGGAAGTGACATCATCAAACAGGAAGTACTGTCATTCTAACATAAGAAAATGACACTCCTGAAATGCAAATTGGCATTCTTGGACTGCAGCAATTGTACAACCTTGGAATGGCCCTGACAGAAAGCTAGTTGAGGACAAAATATGATGTAAAAGCACTGAACTAAAAACAAAATTTTAAAAGACCCTCACTTGAAAATTCAAACTGTTAACACTCATAAAACGAATATAGCAAGAGTAAGGTCTGCAGTTTCCAAGATGGCTGCTCCCAGCTTGCCGTGACCCACCTGACATGAGGCCACGACCCACCAACTGGGTCCGACCCACAGTTTGAATAACACTTTCTTATGATGAAGGCACCTGTTTGAATGAGAACCCAATGGTATTTAGGGATGGAGTGGGGAATTCTAACATTTAGGACTGTGGGGACGCGTGGGATGACTGTAAGAAACAGATTCTTACATATAGAAAACTGTATGTTAGAACCTTTCTCCCTCACATCCTAAGTCAGTGATTTTCAAACTCTCGGGGAGAGTTTAAGCCACTGTAAGTGCTTGTGGGGGAGGGTGGAAGGCAGCAGCGCGATCTCTGGGATTGCTTCACTGCCTGGGGCAGAATGCTGTTTCATGTCATTTGCTAAGGATAGAAAATGTCAGAGTTGGGGACAAAACTGTGGTTGCCACAACAATTTTTGGTTGGTTCAGCAGTTGTCCCGCTGTCATTGCCTTTTGCTCTCACAAAGTAGGCAGAAAGACAGGTGCACTGTCACCTGGATGGACAGAGAGGAGACACACCACACCATCATGGGCTATAGACCATGATGGGTTGTGCACAGCGGCGTCATGCAGCCGGAACGCTGGGCGGGAGGAACGGGTGAGCGGCAGCCTGCCCGTTGCGTACCGCTCCGTTTCGCCGTCTTCCCCGCCCCCGGGG
>JAJKFI010000112.1:1000669-1014618 GCA_029204185.1 Lerista edwardsae | reverse complement strand
GGCTGCCGCTCACCCGTTCCTCCCGCCCAGCGTTCCGGCTGCATGACACTGCTGATTGTGCAACCTCCTTATGTTAGCAGTAGGCTACTTCAGAATGCCAGGTGCAAGGGAATGGCAACAGGATGCAGGCATATTGTTGACCTGATCCAGCAGGACTTCTGTTCTTATGAGACAAAGTTGGTGCAGGACAGAGGCAGCAAGATAGGAACCAAGTACTGTAGTTGGGAACTAGAACAACGAATCTCTTTAAATTACAAAGTAACATTCTTTAAAACATTGCAACTAATAATATCTTTGAAATAATAAAAACAACCGGCCTTACCTCCCACTAAATGCAGAGCATAAGCAAAGCTGCCAACCTATTTGGCATAAGCTCCAAAAAAACAACAACCCAGAACTTTCTCAAATGGATTTGTGTGATGCTTCCAAGTTCAAGAGGGACAGTCTCATTCAAATTTCATTTAAAGAATACATGCGATTAAGAGAAGCTCAGCAATCGGGCAGCAATTTTGCAGTCCTCCAGACACTCCTGCCTAGAAGTTCAGGGAACTCTTCCTATGTCTCTACACACCGTTTTTGTGTAAACATTATGTAAGAGGTGGTGCTACGACACACTTCAGTCAAACAGCTGCGACCCCAACATGGTTCATAGCACTCTTACGAATAATGGTTCCCACTAACTGACTTCACAGGTCTACTGTATATGCAAATGTCCACGTGCTCCCATTCAGCCAGGAAAAAGAACAATACCCCTCTATATAAAGTAGATCCTGCCATTGTTCCATGTATAGCCTGCTGATGAACGCGAGATGGCAAAGTCATCTTCATTAGACGGAATTTAATAGCGAATCAAAGTTCTAAAGAGAATAGAATGATCTAAACTTTAGCCTCCCCTGAGTCTTGCTGAAAGATTAGAGGGAAAGAGCAGGGTGAACGTAGCAGATTGTTTTTCACTAATCGTTATTTTTGTTATTAATCCCTCCCCAGTTCCGCCTAGTTTTAACCCTTTGGAAATGTAGATTCAAATTGAGGGGGTGAGGGAGTGAAACACTTTGAGGTCTAGCAAGAGAGTTTTGCTAAGTTTCATTTCATAATGAACTGGAGGAGTCAACGGAGTGGTTATCCTTAGGTTAGGCGAGATTCGGGTTATTAAGTCTGTGATGGTGAACAGGCATGTCAAAGGTGACACACCACAACATTTGGGGTGACACACCAATGTTCACCAACACCTGACAAAAACTAAGTTTGTTTTACTCATTTTTCATTTTTGTAATTATTTGATGTTTCTTTATATAATACACAGCACCACACATGATTGGACTGTCTTTTTGGTTTATATAAATGAATATAAAGAATTGTTTCTTTGTTGTTTTGTTTGACACACCAGCAGAGTCAAGTTAAGCATTTTCCGAAGTTTTGACACACTGAGCCCAGGAGTTTCACCATCATTGTATTAGGTTATTCATTTATTTTGAATTTATTTATTATTCTCTTTGTAGAGAAAAAAAACATCAAATCAAAATAAACAATTATCAAATTAAAAAGGGAACAATCTAATTGAATAAAAGAAAAACATTGATCCAAAGATTTCCTTCCTTTGATGGAAACAGTTTTCCTCCGGAGGGCACTCCTTCTGTTACAAGATTGAAAGCTTTGGATTCAGTCCATTAATCAAAATGTATAATCTTTGGGTCACAACTATCAACTCAGGCACAAAGTCAGTCAGTCAGTCAGTCAGTCAACAGTCAACAGGTACTTATATACCGCTTTTCAACACGAAGTTCACAAAGCAGTTTACAGGCAAATAGTAATAATAAAGTTAAATGGTTCCCTGTCCCAAAAGGACTCACAATCATTAAAAAAAAAAAAAAAGGCAGCCCGCCAGCAACAGCCACCAAAAAGACTGCGCAGGGGTGATGAGGGACAATTACTCTCCCCCTGCTAAATATAAGAGGAACACCACTGGAAAAAGTGCCTCTTGCCCAGTTAGCAGGGCAACTGCAAGTGAACGTCAAAAGTAGCTATCTGTATTGATTGATGATAAAAATGTAAACTTCAAATGCTGAAGAGAGCATCATGTTCAATTTTATTGAATACTTGTCATTTTAAAATGTAGGATTTTATTTCTGTTTTTTATCAGAACTGTCCTCTGCTGCAGATCATTCAGTATTATTGGCAGTGATTTTCATGGACTCTCAGTTAAAAACATAAAACGAGTCCTGCAGGATCAGGCCAAAGGCCCATCCAGTCCAGCTTCCAGTATCTCACAGTGGCCCACCAGATGCCTCAGGGAGCACATGAGACAACAAGATGCTTGCATCTTGTTGCCACATCCTTGCATCTGGCATTCTGAAGCAGCCTACTTCTAATGTAAGGCGGTTGCACCACCCATCATGGCCTGTAACCCACGATGAACTTTTCCTCCAGAAGTGTCCAATTCCCTTTAAAAGGCACCTAAGGCAGATGCCATCACCACCTCCTGTGGCAAGGAATTCCACAGATTAATTACCCACTGAATAAAAAAAAAACATTTCCTTTTATTCTTTCTAATTCTCCCAACACTCAATATTAGTGGATGTCCCATGGTTCTGGTATTGTGAGAGAGGGAAAAGAACATCTCTATCCACCCCATGCATGATTTTGTACATCTCAATCATGTGTGTCCCCTTGGCGCATTTTTCTAGACGGAAGAGCTCCAAAGTTTAGAAAGATGATCTAAAACTTAATGTCTGCTCCTGTATATATAGATAGAGTTCCTATATGTGGGCTATCCCATTCATTCAATGAAGGGAGCAACTCCACAGTCACAGAAAAATAGAGTGAAAATATGTCTTCCGTTGCTCTAAGCCAGTGGCTCCCAAACTGTGGGTCTGGACCAGCCAGTGGGTTGTGAGCCATTTTCAGGTCGATTGCAAAGCACCTAGAGCATCCATATGGAAAATATGAGAAGATGGAATACTGGAAAGGGGGAGGGCTGTGTTGTGTTTTGCTTGTGTCAAGGTTGTAAATAGGCTTTTTTTTCTTTCTGATTCACTTTGCTATTGGAAAATGGCTGAGAAATAACCCAACTTATATTGCTGCATTTTCAGGAAAGCAGCAGGCTCTGGCATCACAATGATGGCACTTCTGGCCATGACATCACTTCCGGTGGGTCCCAAACAGATTGTCATTCTAAAAAGTGGTTCCCAGTGCTAAAATGTTTGAGAACCACTGCTCTAGGCTATAGGAGATAGATACCATTTCCCAAGATCACGTACTGGTAAGCCTCTGGGAAACATTCAATGTGCTGCTTTTCACACATAAAATTCTAAAATGACTTCACCCTACATATCTAAAAATATGATGCTCTTCCTTCTGCTACTGTTATCTCAAAGATCAGCCAAGAACAATGTCCTGACACCTGTCATCAAAAATCCCCACTCAGCTGTGAAGATCATTTGGGCCAGTCATATATTCTCTGCCTATCCTACCACACAGGGGATGGTATGAGGATAATACCAGGGCAGAGAGGGAGGGCTAGAACCATGTAGCCAGCCCTGAGATCATTGGAGGAAGTGTGTATGTGTGTGTGTGTGGGTGTGTGTGTGTGTGGGTGTGTGTGTGTAAAATGTGATCAATAAATTCAGTCTGGATGCACACAATCATTGTGCATAGGGGAAGTGATCTACGTAGTGCCCAGTCTCCCATGGCATTTCCTCTTATAAAAAAAAAAGTACCATGTACGCATGTGCCACCCAATCACAAATCACTTCTACTGCTTTTCAGCCAGTGGTATTAGTAGTAACACTAGTGCAGCATGAGAAGTGGTAGTTGTCCACACTGCCATGGTGACCAAGTGGCATTGTTCCACCTGGCCTGACCTCAATGCTAGTGAAGATGGCCTGGTGCACCAATGGACAAGATGTGGCTGTACAGGTTGTAATGAGGATAACATAGGGAGGGAGGGAGGGAGGGAGGGAGGCATAGAGCCATGTAGCCAGCCTTTCAAAAAGGCAGGGAAAGGAAGGTGCAAAACGAAAGCTCAACTGTGCGAGAAGCCACTTACTCAGGGCTGGCTTTAAGTCAATGTGTCCAATGTCGTCACATCAGACCCCGCGCTTCAGGGGGCCTCGCACTAGCAGGGTGAGCTAATTGCCTGTGGCTGCAGCTGGAATCTCTATGAGCTATAAGTCAGTGGGGTGAGCAGAGCAGCTTTACCTTGGTCTCTCCCACCTGCCTCTGCCTCTGAACAGCTCAAAATGGGCCACCTGGAAGCAGTTGGCGGTGGTGTTATCATATCACCACCTACTTCCACATGCCACGCTTTGCACATGGCACAAACAGCGTTCTTCTTGGTGAGGGGGGCCCCCCGCAGGGAGGGTTAGGGGCCCCACAGGAATGTCCCACATTGGGCCCCGCTGCTGCTAGAGCCAGCCCCGCACCTACTCCTTTGTACTGCTGCTCACTTCGGTGGCAGTGGTAGTATTTGCAAAAGTAGTACTTGCAAAGATGGTGTTTGGAAAAGTGGTGCAGTACTTGCAATAAATAAAGCCCTGATGTAGAAAAATGCCAGATTGATACAATGCATAAAGAGGCATGTTCTTGCTTTAGAATCCGTTTTTCTGAAAATCTGAGCCTGAGCATTGATCTTTCTAGGAGGTTTTGATTTTTTTTAAAAGAGAGTGCCTTACGTTTGTCACGCAATACTTTGTCTAAACAATTTATTTTTTTAAAGCAATTGTTAAACTGTGTTGCAGATTTAGGAGGGAGAAAACAAGACATCCAGCTGCTGTTTGAAGGGTGCACCTTTTTCTTCTTAAAATGTTTTCAAATGCTCTTTCTTTTATGGAGAAAAGCTTTTGACAGATGTTTTATTTTGCTTTCAATATTATAAAAATCTATAGCAAGAGTGTCCTTGAAAAATGAAGTTGCCAGCATCTATATGGCAGCATCTGACCCAGTCAACATACAGACAAAACGGAAAACAAAATGTGTTAGAGGATCTTTCTAATCTAGCTCTGTCTCCATACAGTTACCCACCATTTGCTCTTTGCCTTTTATTCTAGCTTGCTTTGAATGAATTCGCCCATTGAAAAGAGATGATGGGGGCTCAGCATATCAAAGCCTCGTTATCATCATCAGCTGAGTTATGCTGAGCATCTTTATTCTTTTGTGGATGCCTGAAAGTGTGTTATGCCGCAGTGATAACATTGCTACAAAGAACCTCCAACATAAGCTGCATATGGCTCCCTTAATGATGGATGAGATCTCGCCATCTCAGTTTGTAATTGGCTCAGTCTTAGCTTTCCCAGAGAACTCTTGGAAAAAGCTGCAGGGAGCGGGAGGGTGTTTCCAAGAACTCCATTTGTAACTATCATGCACATGAATGCTGTCTTATGAACTGCCTGTTACGTGCATTGCCCCTTGGGATCTGTAGTTTGGTTCTAGTTTGAAGCACAAACCTCCATGCATGAGGCAAGGAGTGAGGTGAAAGGAAGTGGGCCAGGAAAAAGGTGTAATGGAGGGCAGTTCAGAGGCGGATCTATGGGGGGGGCAAATCTTTAAGTTTTGCAGTGGAAAACACTCCTCTCCTGCACTGTTCTAGCCAATCCTCACAGGGAACAGCAACATCTTGGTGTTGCTTACTGGCTACAGCAGCAAGGGAGAGGAGGGATTTACATGACAGGGTAAAGCTTCTTGCAAAACTTACAGATTTGCCCCCCCTTAGATCCGCCTCTGGGGCAGTTGCAGGACTTAGAGCTCTCACAGTCTGGTCTGTTGGGTATCACTTACTAGTAGCATAGTTTTAAATCTCTCTCTGTGTGTGTCTCATTTCTGTGATTATGTATTTACTGTACTATTTTACTGTTGTAAGCTGCCTTCTGCAATGTCATGAAAGTCCTTAAACAAAGAAAACTGGATGCATACAGGGAAGGATAATTCTCATGGCTGCCGTTATTTGGATAATGTTGGAAGAGACCTAAAGTAAGAGATAAAAAACTGGCCAATCACCATATTCCTTCCTCCCTGTCCCCTCCTCTGCTTTGACTCATTATGCCAAGTTCAAGGATGAACTTAGCCAAAGTGCCTTGTTAAAAAGGTCAAGGAATGGATGGGAGATCATGTTATCGTAGACAAGGTTACATCTCACAAAAGACCTTTAACTTACAGAGAGTCAAAATGCACTCACCTGAGAGGGAAAGACTTGAGCCAACCTGGGCACGATCAGAATGAAAGAGCTAGAGTGCAAAGAGAGCGACAAGGAACAATTGGGACAGTCGTCAGCAGAGAGCTTGTAAACCAACCATCCTACCTAGAAATGGAATGACTTTGAATTTTGATCAAAAACATTCTGTCTTTTTGAATTCTTATACTTTTGAAAGGTGCACTCAGGGGAGTTTACGAAACCCCTGTCTTACAATGACTTGCCTGAACCCCCTGGCTTCTCATACTACATGACTTTGGGCCAGCAAACTTGTGGGTACTGATGCGTTTCAGGCTAATTAGTGTTGGTTTCCTTGAACATTTTGCTGAAATGGTAACCTGCAATAAAAATATGCAGGTGAAGAAGCAAAATCGGACAAGCCCCCACTGCAAAACTCCAAACAAAGCACACTTTATTCTTTTAACTTCATTCTTTTAACAGGAAACTGTTTTTGAAGCCATGCACATCTTAAGCATGAGTGGGCATGTTTTATAAAAAGGACAATATTGAAAATCCTAGGACTTATCCAATGTCTCTGATATCCATGCTGAGTTTCCAGCCAGCATTTGGTCAGTTCAGGCAAGCCTATAAAAGTCTCCATCTATCTGTTCCCTAAAACCACCATATCAATGGCAAGAGTAGCATTCAATGCGCCATCAGGCGATGCTCAGGGGCACTATAGGAGTCCAGTGCAGGGCTTTGGCGCAGGGCTCCCAGCAACTTGCTGCCATACTGGCTCCAACACAGTATTGTGCAAATAGCAAAATTATAGCCTTGCATAGAATATATACACTGTATATAGACAAAATTGTACTGCTTTATACAGCCAGAGAAGTAAACAAACCAAAATGTCTTGCATTACATAATTGATGCAAGATTTTCTGACAGCATCAGTTTTCAGCCTGAGATGGTCGTTTGCTTTCAGGGTGCATGTGTGTGCTACAAGATGTGTGCTAGTATTCATGCACATTTTGTGAAAGTATAAGCATGTGCACTGTTGCACCATGGGCCAATCCTTACCTTTAAGAGGCACATGGAGCTGGCTGGCTTGTAATACATTGCACACTGCAAGCAACAAAGTATCTGCACACATTTGTGTTCCCACTCTTGGCAGCCACAGATGGCTTGCCATGCAAAAACAGCCCAAGTTTGTCTGCCAATCCAGGTTGGCAATTGAAAAGATGTCACTGAAAGTGTTCAAAGATGCAGGAATGTTATTTCACACTGTACATGTTTGCTACAGGGAAACAAGAGGATAACTCTGGTTTATGCATATCAAGTACACTTGCTATATAAAGTGTGGAGCTGCCACGTGCTTTGCAGCCTTGTCTGGATTTCAACTTGGGTTTCCCACATCATAGCTCAGCAGTTCAATCAATCAATCAATCAAGGTACTTATATACCGCTTTTCAACACGAAGTTCACAAAGCGGTTTACAGGCAAATAGTAATAATAATAAAGTTAAATGGCTCCCTGTCCCAAAAGGGCTCACAATCTAAAAAAAAGGCAGACCGCTAGCAACAGCCACTAGAAAGACTGTGCAGGGGTGAAGAGTTTAGCCATTGCATCACAGCAGCACTCAGTCAGAGTCCAAGCGAAAGGGGGAAGGACCAGATATATTCCAATGATGCCTGGAGTTCCAGGGGGGACCAGACCGATAGCAAGCCATATGTAAGGGGACAAGGAGGCTCAAATGCTTCGTGATATTTACGCATTTAGAAGATTTATATCCCACCGTTCCAGAGATCAAGTAGCTAACCAAATTCATAGTTAAAACCAGTGGTGTCATCTAAATGATTTAAGAACAGGTACTCACTTTTGATTGGCACGTGTCGGGACCCGCCCACCAGAAGTGACGTCATAGGCCAGAAGTGATGTCGTGGCAGGAAGTGACATGAAAAAAGCCCTTTTTGAGGCCTCAGACGATTTTAAACTGACCCAACAGTTGCAACAGTATTCCACAGCACCCCAGAACATGTTAAGGAGGCCTGGCATCATGTTAAAACCCCAGAGCAACTCATTTTTCAGTGGCAAGGAAAGGAAAGGCTCTGCTCGCTGCCTGCCTGCCTGCCTGCCTGGCTCTGAGAACATGCAGGAAGTTCAAACATGCAGGAAATTCAAACGTTGCAGAGGGCGGAGTCGACGAGTGGGCGGGCGAATGGGCGGGGCCAGCTGTAATCCTAGAAACCAGTACTCGCGTACCCCCGCGTACCCCCTGCATGACATCACTGGTTAAAACACATCAATACTGTGCAACCACTGTCGCTCAAGAATGACAAGTCTTGGAGCTCCTCAAGTTCCCACTGGCATTTTCGGTGCGTGGGAAGGAAGTGCTAACAGGATATAGCAGCGAGAAGGAGGAATAAACGCCATAGTAAACAGGGACATTGAGATCCCAACTGCAGTGGGAGCCAGTGCAAGAGATAGGATCTACGGGCTCAGAGAGTACATAGAAGACCTGACTATAGATCGCAGGGAAAGGGAACAGTGTCTAAAAGTAATTTGTCAATGCTCTGTGTAATTAATATGTACACATGCCATACTGCCATGTGTGGTTATAAATACAAATACAAAGCCAGAAGTGTAAGCAGCTTAAACTAATGGATCTAAAGGATACCAGTCAGTTGTCCAATATTTTAAAACAGAAAAGACCTTGTCATTTTTTTTAAAAATAGATAGGGGACCATGGAGAGGAGAAAGGGCGAACTATAAGTTTGTATCAGCACAGAAATGATGCTGAGGCCCCGTATGTACTACTTTTAACCCCAGATACAATTGGACGGTGCTTGAGCTAGACAAGAAACTTTACTTTCTTTCTGTAGCCCAACTTCAGTAATATTGCCTGGTGCCTTCTGGAATATAATAAACCCCACAATATATTAATTTTTAAAACACCAGCCATGTTCAGAGGACAATTACCAGTGGCCCTAGCTATGCTGTGAGAGTTTCCAGCTCATGGAATGTGCATGTAAACATCCTCAGTTTCAGCTTCAGAACAAGGAATGAAAACCTAAAAAGGTAAAAATGAAAATTTGTCCTGTTTGCTGCAGTGAAACCAGAGAGTTATAAAAGACCCTCCGAACAATATTGAGTTTAGAGAGCACAATCACATCACAAAAGATTTACCTTCACTCTGCAAATTCAATCTAGGGCAATAACAGTCTATTACAAGTGAAGCAATACAACCGTCAAAGGAATATTTAAAAGAACTAGACAGAACCTTTACATCAAAGCAATTGAGTTAGCTTTCCCCAAAGAAAACACTCATGGGACAACTTCAGTTTTTTTCAAGAGTGACACTAATCTCACCAAAAGTTTGACTTAATGTACATTTTAAATATATCTAGCTTGCAAGATCTCCAATTCTGGCCTCATCAGAATGAATGGGGACCATGGGGTTTGCACAGAGAACTCGGGGGTAGATTGTGCCCTAAAAGGACAGGTGCTAGATTCCAGTGGAGTTAAAATTCCAAGATGCCTCTCGAATAGATGTAATGGCAGTAAATATAGAACATTTACTTGCATATTATATAGAAAGGCCTCCAAACAAACAAAAAACACAAAGGTCCAAAAAGCTTTTTGAAATGTTACATATGATAGTTAAATGAAACACAAACACTTACCTCTCTTAGAGCGCAATCCTATGCTATGCCTGCCTAGTAAGGCCGACATAGCAGGGCTGTATCCTAAAGCCAGAGGCGTCATCCTACCGGAACGGGGTGGTACGCCGTTCCGGTAGTTCTGGGGAGAGCGGGAACAGAGCAGCAGCGCGTGGCAGACTCCGTGCACTGTTTTTGCCTGCCTGCCCGCCCACCCGCCCCTGCGCCTGGATCGCTCTGTAAGAGAGTTCTTCCGGGTGCAGGGAGGTGTTGCCGGGTGCCGCAAGGGGGCGGGGAGCTACAGCTCACCCATCTGTCCCCACAGTGTTCTGGATCCTGGCGCCAGCAGCGTTTCGGTTGCTGGCGCCAGTGAATGATGTCACTGCCTAAAGCCCATTAGGAGGCAGCAACAGCAACGTCCAAGACAAGGGGAGGTTTTCCCCTTGCACCCACTTACGTCCCAGTCACCCCTATGGGCCTGCTCGGATCTGCACCTGCTATCTAGCAGGCGCAGAGGAATGTGGATAGGGTGGTCCGAATCGGGGCCGCCCTGGTCGGGGACAGGCTTTACAATTTGTCACTACGGCTGTCTGCTTCACAACCACATCACAACTGCCATCTCCACCCACTGCGCCACCCAGTTACGCCTCTGGAATGCCTCTGGAACGCCCTCGCGGAGGCCCTATGCCGACCAAGCACTGCTAATGCTTGACTGGCACATGGCTGGCGTCCAAGCGCCGGCACTGCTGCTCACACCGGTCCAGTGCCACAGTGCCAATGCGGACGTGCTTTACGGCACGTTTTCAACAGCGTTTGGCCGGCGCAAGAGTTTAGCGCCGGCGCAAGGGGGGGTATAGGATTGAGCTGTTAAATTAGTATCTAATTTTGGAGAACACAAGAGATAGGAACAGCTGAAGCAGAAAGAGAAATATACATGATAGCTGCTGAATGCTATCCACTACCATTGGCCATGATGGTAGAATGTGTGCTGCATCCAATGGTGTGTGTGTGATCGAACAGCCAGCAGGAGGGAAGTAAACCATCAATAAAGCCATAACAACAGTAGTTTCAGCACAATATGTTCTCTCCTTAAATAGAAATGCTTCTGAAAAGCATATATACACCAATATGCATGGCAGAGATGGCAGGACAAAGTTTGCCATTATATAGATAGGAGCAGTAGTGTCATCTGGCAATGAGCTGCCGGAACGCTAGGCAGGACTTACCGCTTGATTGACAGCTGATGGTGACGTGTTGCCGCCTGCCCGCCCGTCGTGCGGGCTCCCTCCAGTTGGCGCGCCCCTCTGCTGTTTGCCCAGGCACCCGGCGCGCCCCCCAGGCAAGCGGGCACCCCCTCCGAAGCCAGGGGTGCCCGTGCGGCGGGCGGGCGGGCAGGCGGTGACACGTCATGGACGGGCAGCCAATCAGGCGGTAAGCCCCGTCTAGTGTTCTGGCAGCTCATTGCCGGATGACACCGCTGGATAGGAGGTGTCTGGAGGCTGAGCTGAAGAAAACGAAGCAGGAGCAACTCTGGTCATTGCTTTGGATAGGAGTAGAGACCCAAGCTGAAGCTGACAAGCCATTGTGAGAGAATGGAAGCTTGAGGGGTTGCTGGGCTAATCTGTCCTGGGAGGGTGAAGGAGTTACAGTGAGAAATGAGAAGGCAGAGGGGTATGGAGGTCAGCTGCCAAGAATGATTAACAGCCAGGGTGATTTGTAGCTGCTCCTGCTGGAATCTTGGAAGGCATTCGCAGCAAAAAGAATGATGACCACGCTGTGTAGGAAAACATCTGGAAATGAAGGGTTCTATGAGCTTCTCATAGAACAAAAACAATGGTAAAAACTCCATTTGTAAAAAAAATGGGTTTAGTGATAGCCTGCCTATAAGAACATAAGAAGAGCCCCATTGGATCAGGCCAAAGGCCCATCTAGTCCAGCTTCCTGTATCTCACAGTGGCCCACCAGGTACCTCAGGGAGTTCAGTAGACACCTTGTGGGCCTATGTGACCCACCTTGAGTCAGTAAGACCCTCACTCATTGTCAGTGAGAAAGGTGATAGATAAATACTCTGTAGTAGTAGTAATATAGAAGAATACACTGAAAGGAAGGATTGAAAACACCAAATCAGCATCCTCCACACCTTTTGCTTGCTGGATCACTTCCAAGAGGAACAAGAGTATGCCTTCTGCCATTCTAAGGCAAAATAGGAATTACTATACAGTCACCTTTCCAGGTGAATTTGATGCCAATTAATGGCATAGGCTGGCTTGGCAGTTACCTGCCTTCCAATCAAAGGTAATGCAGTGCAGGCCATGGGGATTGGGTTAACTGCAGAATGGCTCTTGCTTAAATCCCTGGGTGATACCTGACACATCCAAGCACTAACTCTGCCGACTCAGGAACAGAAGATAAGCTGAGCGTCGCACAGTGGTTCCTTTGCATTTGGCCCAAGAAGCAGGTTTAAAAGCACAGGCAGGCAGTCCTGCACCGCAGTGGGTGAAATGCTTAAATGTCAGGTTGGCATTGTTAAGACTCTTTCTGTATGCATAGCAACTATCATGTGTACAGCCAAGAATAGGGCATGCTTCATGAAGAGAAACCAGGAATAATAGACGGTATCCTATTTTACCCAGTCCCAGGTGGCTTTGTAAAAAAAACCCTTTAGCAATTAAAATGTTATTGACATTTGCTGACCTTCGTATCGTGTCTCACCAAATCAAGGGTAAATATACAAAATGTTTGGGCAAAATATCTGAATTTTCAGTGCAAATGCGGGTCAAGTGAAGTCTCTCACTTGTTCAAACTTGACACCAAACTTTAATTTGGTTTCAAAAGCAGCACGGAAGGACGCACATACATTATATTTCAAGCTCCCCTTTGATCTTCAGTGGCACTTGCTGTAAGAAGCACAGACCAATCCTAACTTGTGCAGGAGCGTGCAGGCCGGCTGGTCTGTACCACATCCTATCCAGGGTAGGAGGCCTCTGGAGCTCACCACCAGGCAAGGGTATGTTTGTCCCTTTATCCCAGGGTAAGCTCCAGGCAGCCCTATGGGGCTGCCTGCTGAATAACATTTGAGTGAACCAGATCTGGGCTGCGCATCCCAGATATGGGAGTTAGGTTCTGGCAGAAAAGGAGATTCTTTTTTACCCAGCGGGTAATTAAGCTATGGAATTATCTACGGAGCAGGAGGTGGTGATCGCATCTGGCCTGGATGCCTTTTGGGTGGGTGGGGGGGAACTGAACGGATTTCTGGAGGAAAAGTCCATCGTGGACTATATGCCATGATGGGTTGGGCAACCTCCTTATATTAATGGTAGGGTACTTCAGAATGACAGGTGCAAGGGAGTGGCCACAGGATGCAAGCATCTTGTTGTCTACTGGGCTCCCTGAGGCACCTGGTGGGCCACTGTGAGATACAGGAAGCTGGACTAGATGGGCCTTTGGCCTGATCCAGCAGGGCTCTTCTTATGTTCTTATGTATGGCCAGATCTGGACTCCACCCCCCTCCCTGGGCTGGCCCGCCCATGGGCTGCCCTCCATCCCCACCATATTCTGCCTCCCACTCCTCCCTCCAGCCTTCCCCTCCCCCCTCCCGCACTCCAAAGCCCATGCACTGGCAGAAACTTGGCCAGCACAGGGATGACTTACCAGGTGGTCCCATGACATTGCTGGGTCGGTGCTGCTCCCTGCGCCAACCAAGCACATCCTGCACTGAAGCAAATGCCTCCTTTGCCATCCCCGCCCCTTTCCCAGGCCTGATCCTCCCTCCTCTCTGCCCTCCCTTGCTCCATTACACCCCTCCCCCATTTTGCATCCCCTTCTCCCACGGCCGTCCCACTGTCCTGTAGAGTGCCTAATTGCCTTGGCAGGCAATGGACTCCAATTGGCTGCGGGAGGCACATTTGCGACAGTATAGTACATGTGCTCATCCTGCCGATGGAGGCAAGCATGGGATTGGGCTGTAAAAACGACACTCTGTGTGAGAACATGTTTAAATATAGCTTTGCAAAGTTTGATACTGAGTAATTTAAGGGTTTAAAATTTGTGTAAATGTTTCTGATGTCTCACTTGGTTATGGTCAGTGGTGTCAGCCTACTGGTTCGCTGGGCGGAGTTTCTTCGCTCGCTGGGAGGGTTTCCGTGGTGATCGGCAGCGTGCTCGCC
>JAJKFI010000112.1:986706-1000269 GCA_029204185.1 Lerista edwardsae | reverse complement strand
GGGGGGGGGGAGAATACCGTGAGATGTCAGTACCAATGGTCTCTGATAGACAGGTAGACATCTTGGGAACGTAGATAGAGCTGATAGAGGTTCTTAAAAGCCAGCAAAGAAACTAGCAGGGCCCATTAGATTTTCTGTCATGCATATGATGAGAAAAACACACCAGTGAAAAATCCGCTTGATTATCCTACTGTGACAGCCACAGCTATTGTTCTGGGGAGCCTTTTGGACAGGCGTTCTACCTTGGTGTTTATGCTCTGCTGGCTAGTAGAAACTTCAGGGAGAGGACCTAGACAGAAAGGGCTTTGTGACAGGCTGTTGCAGTACAACATGCTCCTCAGTAGTTCGACAAGAAGGGAAAGCTTCAATAAAAGGAGTCTGACCTGGTCCAGTTTCCCATTTCAGCTCAGGGCATTTGCTGCCCCCCCCACCAAGAGCAGCTCAAGCGGATGGTGTAGAAATGATATTGAAGCCAATTCGCAATGCCTTTCAGAGCAGAAGAATTATCCGGTGAACGACTGCTCTCAGCCTTGAGTCATACTTTTTTTCTTTATCTTGGTCTAGGAAGTTTCAGTTAGCACAAAATAGAAGCCTCCTTTCCTGGGCAAATGGCACCTTAGAAGGGGAAGAATTCACCAGGACTGCAGTACAAGGGGAAAGAGTTAATTCCCATGCACTATGGTCCTGATCCTGGTTGCTCTTCCATCAGTTTCCCAATTAAAATTGTGTCTCTGAACTCCCTAGCAGTGTGATCCTATGTATGTTGGCTCAGAAGTAACCCCCATTCTCAAATAAATGAGACTTATTCCCAGGGACACATGTATAGGATGGCAGCCTAGTTGCCTTGAGTAAGCTACTCCCTCTCAGCCATAGCTACAATAAGGAGATAATAATACTGAATTTGCCTTACAAAACTGGGGTAAGGTTTACATCCAGGTAATATAAAAGAAGCACTTTGTGCTTTCAAAATTGTAATACAAATGCTAATTATTATTATTTTTTTGGGGGGGAACTACAAGAACAAAAAACTCAAGGGCAAACTATCCATTTAATGAAACACAGCAGTCAACTAATTTGGAAGTGGACAGCAAGGCCCACAAGGGAAAACAGATTCCTAGACAGGAATGCCATTCAGGGTTGGGGGAGAGGCCCTTGTTCTGTCTCTTGTTACAAGTGCATTTATGATGTGGCATACCTGGGGGGGTTGAGGGCAGAGACGTCATCCGGGTGTGCCAGGAAGCGGAACGCCAGGATGATTGACAGCCCTCTGCCCCAATGGCGGAGGGCTGCCACGCCTCCCCAAGCCTCACTGCGCCCGAATCGCTCCATTTTAGAGCGATTCGGGATGCAAGGGAGGGCGGGCTCCCTCCCAAGGAGGCGCGGTGGTTCCTTGGGGGGAAATTGGTAGCCCGCATGGTGGCCCTGGGGAAGGTCTGGGACTCCCAGGCCTTCTCCTGGGCCGCTGTGCGGCCTACCAAGGAGGCGCGGAGGTTCCTGGGGGCGGTTCCTGGGTTCCGGCTATGACCTCACTTCCGGTGGGCGGACCCCGACACAAGTGCTAGTCAAAAGTGAGTACCTGTTGCTAAATCATTTAGATGCCATTACTGCTAAAGCATGTATGCGATAATGTACTGCCTGCGCTGGGCTGGTGCTCAGTCAGCGACACGTCCCAAAGTGGCAGACAGGATGGCGGGTGTTTCAGCAGTGCCAGCTGCCGGTAAGCCCATTTGGGATGAGGGGAGGGTGGGGAGGGGGAGCACTGAGCGAGGGTGGGACCCAGCAGCGGCTTCCTCCACTGGATCTTCTCCCCGGCGGTGGCCTGGGCAGCCCGACATATGGCTGATCAATTCACTGCCGGCAAAATAGCTGGTGGTGAGCCAAGGAGCCCCATTGTGGGGAGTGGGGCTTTTCCTGGGGGAAGGGAATGACTGTCCCCTTCTCCCGAGGAGCCTCCAGTGGCTGCCTGGCTCCAATAGGATGCAGCAGTCGCCATTTTGGTACTGCTGCTTCTGCAGGAGCCACGCAGTTCTGGATTGGGCTGTCCATGCATTTCTCCTAGATGTTTTCAGGAGTGAGTCCCCAAAGTGAGTCTCTTCTCCTCCTTCCCTATTTCACCCTTAAATGGATCTTAAATATAATTTGATTTATCGTACTATTTTGTGCAATGCACAACTAGGAACATCAAATGGAGGGTATTATGCATAACTTAAAATTCTGTTGTTCTTAGTTTGCAAGTAAGAAAACAGACAGCTTTCCCTCAGTCACAAGTCACCATCCTACATTGATCCCCAAGGAAAAGATGCTAATTTGAAACAGATATTGCAGACAAGATTCTGCAGAAAGCACCATTTCATACAGTACTACTGATACCCAGCTCCTTTTGGAGCTTGGGAGTGGAGAGGAGGGCGATACACCTGTTAAACATCACAAAACAACAACATGGTTCCAGACTGAGTACAAGAAAGGCACACAATATTGAATCCAACTGGAACAGCTGAGGAAACTTTAGCAGGCAAAATGGAATTACCTCAGCTGGAAGGTTGCCAAGACCCTAGGTTAATTGCAGCTCTAATCATTCCAGAGTGCAAGGGGATCTTTAATAATAAGTAAAAGTGGTTAGGCAGAGAGCAAAGCAAAACTTTCCTTTTAAGGACTGAAGCTAGGTTAAACTCTTCTGTTTCAAGGCTATGTTTGAAACAAACTTTCACATTTCACAGGCAGCAAATGTGAAACTTTTTATGTCCTGAAGCAAGTTATATTACATTTTATTACATATTACATTATATATATGTATATTATATCTATATATATAAAAATGGACGTGGGTATGTGTGTGTGTGTGTGTGTGTGTCTGTCTGTCTGTCTGTATGTATGTATGTATGTATGTTATGCATAGGCTTCCCCACGCCTTGACCGAGTGCCACGAAACTTGGCACACACGTACCTTGCAGCCTGGAAGGAAACACTGCGGGGGTCAGACCCCCCTACAGCCCCCGGTTTTTCGGGGAGGGGGGCTAGAACGTCCAGACCAAGGGGATTGCATTGGACTAGATGTCTGCTGCCACCCTGTGGTCACAAGCGATTCTGCATGTTCTGTGATACACAGGGACTAATCCAAAACAAAAGTGAAACTGCTTTGCACTGCCTGCGTTGCCCAGGCTGGAAAGAGCAGGATCCAGAGAGTTCCAACACCCAGTCGGATCTGAGAGCTACCTGTTTCCAGAGGCTGACTGCCCTACCACAGGACCTGCAGACATGGTTCAGTGAGTGTGACAATTTCATTACGCTCCTTTGCTTAATTCTGTCCCTGTATTCATTCCTTCTCCTAATAGAAGCTGGGGATACTTTGTCCCCCGAGCAACGCCGGGTAACAACAGGCTAGTAATACTATAAAAATACCTAATACTAATAATACTAATACTTCAGTTACTATAAAATACCTAATACTTTTGCATGCCATTTACCAAGCAGTCAAAATGCAGCATACAGTTCTATTGAATGTCAACCATAAAAATTATTAAATACCAAATTCCATTGCATGTCAGCTAATAAATATTTGCCAATTGACTTCTCAACTATCAAATAATGTCAGCTCTCAAATACTGTCAGATAGCATACAGAAAGAAAATATCAAATATCAGATGACCAACATGGACACTGGGTACATAACTTGGGGAAACAGTTTCAGTATTTATCAAGGAGACGCTTTGAGTAAATTTGTTTGAGTTCAAATTCCAATGTCACACGAGGACTGCAAATCATTTATATAAGGCTGCAATTCTAGGTACCCTTATTTGCAGGGTACTGAAAGTGGGAATTGCTTCTGAATAAACATGTATAGTCTTAAGGTGCAATACTGGCACGCCCTGGTATCCGCTGATTTGGTATCCACGGTTTCAGTTATCCACAGATACCATGGATACTGGGACTGCTGAAACATAAAAAGATAGGGCAACATTAAGGAAATATCCTTTTTTTACTATTGCAGCAAAATCACTGATGTTCCCCTATCTTTAAAAGGCATCCCCAGTATCCACGGTTTCAGGTATCCGTGGTGGGATCCGGAACAGAACCCCAGCGGATACCAGGGCATGCCTGTATTGTTCTCTTCCTTAAGCCTTACGGTATAGTGGGCTAGGCAGTTTAAAATGCATAATATATCATTCCTAGTCAGTAAAGGCAACTTCAAATCATTAATTACTGGTTCGGTGTAATTCAGTAGTCTTGCTGTTTCATGCAGTAATAAGGTCCTAGTGGTATAAATTACAGCATTTTTAAAAAGAAAAATATTAATTTAACAAAGGATCACCTTAATTTACTACTTTAAAAAAATCAACTTTACATGCCATTTAACAATGGAGAACAGAGCACTACAAGTTATGTCTTAAACGGCCACCTCTGTCTCTTCAATAGTTCAATGCACAATTGCCACCTCCTACTATCTTAAGGTAAAGGTTTCCCCACGACCGAATGGTCTAGTCGTGACCGACTGTAGGGGGCGGTGCTCATCTCCGTTTCAAAGCCTGTGAGCCAGCGTTTTTGTCCGATCATGGTGGCCAGCATGATTCTACGCCGTAGTGCACGGAACGCCGTTACCTTCCCACCAAAGTGGTCCCTATTTATCTACTTGCATTTTAGGTGCTTTCGAACTGCTAGGTTGGCAGGAGCTGGGACAAGCAACGGGAGCTCACTCCGTCACGCAGTCTCGAACTCCCAACCTTGCGGTTGAAAGCCCAGCGACAGCGGATTAACTCGCTGCGCCACCACGTCCCGTCTATCCGTACTATCTTGGTCTTAAGCTAATTTGCTTAAAAGAAAGGTTCTCCGAGTTCAAGAGCACTTATTTCTCAGTACATTCTCAGAATTTACAGTGGAGGACACTATCAAACACTTTTCATTGCTCTACTTGCAGGAAAGCTGAAATAAAAGCAATTTCCCCACTGCAATATTGTTTGTGCACAAGAGACTAGCAATAAAATCCAGGCTCTAGAGAGTATAAGATTGGCTAGACATACATTTTATTTGAAACTTTTCTACTCTGCCCTGCCATGTCTGCTGTGCAACTCCTGTCTGTGCTGAAGAGGTCCTTCCAGGGGGTGGTGACAGCTCTCTGCAGAAAGCATCATCTGAAAGGGCTATACTACAGGACAAGGCGGGTTCTGTCTGACATGGACCTTAGCAGCACGGAAGAGGCCAAAGGAATGGCTGAAGGCGTGAGTTCAGTCAACCAGAGGGATAGGGAGAATTAACCATTATTCTCATCAAACCAATGATGGAACGTTAAATGTTAGAAATATGGGTGAATGAATAACTAATTTTCCTTCTCTCTCTTCCAATTAGCTTATTATTTATTTGAATTTTTGTTTATCAGTTCCTTCCAAGTACGTGGTAATTTCTAAAGAATGAAAGGTAAAGACCCTGATCCATGGAGCTTACAAACAAGGAGCACAATCTTAACCTGGAGTTAAGCCGACAAAGTTAGGCCAGCAAAGTTTGGCCTGCACAATGGCCACTGTAAAGCGTGTTTGGACCACTCTCGGAGTCAAGATGGATGGAGGATGGCGTACGTCCAGTGATGGGATCAGCTAATGACTCGGGGGAACACTGGGCAGGCAGCAGGAAGGCTGGGTGGGACTTCTGGGTGATTGACAGCCCGTCCGTCTGGGTCCGCCACCTGCCCGCCTGCTGCACGGGCTGCCCCCGGCTGGCACACCCCGCCGCAGCACGCCCTGGCACCCGGGGGCCCCCACCCATCCCCCCGGCGAGCGGGTGCCCCCTCCGAGGCCAGGGCAGCCCATGCGGCAGGCAGGCAGACGGCGGACCCAGACGGACGGGCTGTCAGTCACCCGGAAGTCCCGCCCAGCCTTCCTGCTGCCTGCCCAGCGTTCCCCCGAGTCGTTAGCTGATCCCATCACTGCGTACGTCTATAACAAACCATTGATCCTATGGGACCAATGGGGTTAGGTGCAAGGGGTACGTTATCTGCCATCAGATGAAGCCAGCAGAGACCCTCAGGAAGCCAGCAGAATACAGCAGAAAGTGCGAAAAGATCTCTGAATGCTGCAGAGACCTTTCAGAGGCTGCAGGAATCTTCAGAATGGCATCTCCAATCAGCACAGACTCCTTAAACATGGCCAAAGGATGCTTCTGCCAGCCATTTTAAAAGGATCAGTGCTGGTTGCAGTTGCCATTCTGAATGTCCCCACAGCCTTTGGAAGGTCTCTGCATAGCAGATAACGAGGACAGAGGCACAGATAACAAGGTAACAATTCTGCTTACAATCAACTAATCCATAATAAGTATTATGACAGAGGATGCTTCTGGTGTGCACACATGTACCACATGAAGTATGTATTATGAAGCAGGCATGGCCACCATGAAAGCAGGAGCCACGTAACTCTTCTTCCTCGCTCTGATAATGTCTAAGAAACTTCACATGCCTCAGCGCACAAGTGCATCACCACCACTGTTGCTTGTTTAGGAGAGCAGCCAGATAGGCAAGGCAAGGTTTGGCCTCTGGAGTCCCCTCGTTCCTCTCACCTGCAACTCCAGAGCCTCTTCCTTCCTCTAACTTCCACAGGCCCTGTTTGAAACAAACAGGATGGGCAGGGCATGCTGGGAGAATGCGCTGCTCATCCTGTTTGTTTCAAATAGGGCTGGGTGGAACAAGAGGTAGGTGGCAGTACCAGAACTACAGAGGAGTGGGGGCGGGTTCCTTTCTTCCTCCCCTTTTCACTCACCTGGCTTTCTTGCTGGGTGGGCAAGGAGAAGACGAAGATGGAGCCAAGTGATTGCTGTGCTGCTGCTTCTTGCAGCTCTACCACAACAGCCACACTGGAAGAAGAGGTGGGCTGCCACAGCTCAAACACTCATTCCACTTACTCTCAGCAAACGAGAAGATGATCAGAGGCTGATTGAAGTTTCTTCATAGGAGGCAGCCTGGGGGAGCAGTGGGCAGGGGCAGGGATAGAGATAGGTGCAGAGAAACTTTATCAGTTTGCCATTCCCCCAAAACTCATTGCTCAATGTGGCCCCTTCAGTCAGCCTTATGGCTTGGCTGGCTCTGGTTAGCAGGGATAACTTGCAATATAGTGATGTTAAATTTGTTTTGTGGTAGTGCATATTGGGGTGAGGGGTGAGTGGAAGATACATTCGTCATTTCAGCTGTATAGTAGTTCCTGCATAAGAACATAAGAAGAGCCCCACTGGATCAGGCCAAAGGCCCATCTAGTCCAGCTTCCTGTATCTCACTGTGGTCCATCAGGTGCCTCAGGGAGCTCAGTAGACAACAAGATGCTTGCATCCTGTTGCCACTCCCTTGCACCTGGCATTCTGAAGTAGCCTGCTTCTAACGTAAGGAGGTTGCACCACCCATCATGGCCTATAGCCCACGATGGACTTTTCCTCCAGAAATCCGTCCAGTCCCCTCTTAAAGGCATCTAGGCCAGATGCTATCACCACCTCCTGTGACAAGGAGTTCCATAGCTTAATTACC
Source organism: Lerista edwardsae (assembly GCA_029204185.1). Classification (NCBI taxonomy): domain Eukaryota; kingdom Metazoa; phylum Chordata; class Lepidosauria; order Squamata; family Scincidae; genus Lerista; species Lerista edwardsae. Next base: position 992,774 of record JAJKFI010000112.1, on the reverse strand, counting down.
CGCTGCATAAAAAAGTATTTCCTTTTATTTGCTTTAACTCTCCCAACACTCAATTTCAGTGGATGCCCCCTGGTTCTGGTATTGTGAGAGAGGGAAAAGAACATCCCTCTATTGACTCTATCCCTTTCGTGCTTAATTTTATATGTCTCAATCATGTCCCCCCTCACGCACCTTTTTTCCAGACTGAAGAGCCCCAAATGCTGCAGTCTTTCTTCATAAGGGAGATGCCCCAGCCCCGTAATCATTTTTGTCGCTCTCTTCTGCACCTTTTCCAGCTCCACTATGTCCTTTTTGAGATGTGGTGACCAGAACTGTATGCAATACTCTAGATGTGGCCTTACCATTGATTTGTACAATGGTATAATAATTTTGGCTGTTTTATTCTCAACCCCTTTTTTAATTACCCCAAGCATGGAATTGGCCTTCTTAATTGCTGCCGCACACTGGGTTGACACCTTCATTGAGTTGTCCAAGATCTCTCTCCTGAGCTGTCACAGACCCATTAGCCTATAGGTGAAGTTTTGATTTTTGCCCCAATGTGCATCACTTTACTTGTCTACGTTGAAACGCATCTGCCATTTTGCTGCCCATTCTCCCAATTTGGAGAGGTCCTTCTGGAGCTCTTCACAATCCCTTCTGGTTTTCACCACCCGTCAAAGTTTTGTGTCATCTGCAAACCTGGCCACCTCGCTACTTATGCCAGTCTCCAGGTCATTTATAAACAAGTTGAAAAGCACTGGACCCAAGACACATCCTTGGGGCACTCCACTTTTCACCTCTCTCCATTGTGAAAATTGCCCATTGACCCCCACTCTCTGTTTCCTGGCCCTCAACCAATTCTGAATCCATAAGAGGACCTGCCCTCTTATTCCCTGACTGTGAAGTTTTCTCAGCAGCCTTTGGTGAGGAACTGTGTCAAACGCCTTCTGAAAATCCAGGTATATGATATCCACAGGTTCACCCACATCCACGTACCTGTTGACCTTTTCAGAGAATTCCAAAAGGTTTGTGAGGCAAGACTTACCCTTACAGAAGCCATGCTGACTTTCTTTCAGCAACACTTGTTCCTCTACGTGTTTTAGGATTTTATCTTTGCCTCATCTCCACCTCATCTCCACCATCTTACCTGGAACAGATGTTAGGCTGACCGGCCTGTAGTTTCCAGGGTCCCCCCTTCTCCCTTTTTTAAAGATTGGTGTGACATTGGCTATCCTCCAATCCTCTGGCACAGTGGCTGTTTGAAGGGACAAGTTGCATACTCTAGTTAAGAGGTCGGCAACTTCATTATTTAATTGAAGAGTGAAAAGTATTGGGGACTATTGTCATCACCTGCAAGGTCCAAGAAAGCAGAGGCCAGCACACAGACATGGCCATCCACCCTGAGTCTTTCCTGGAGTTAGCCCGGTCCAATTAAGCAGCAAAGTTTGGCCAGTACAAGGGCCACCGTAAAGTGCATTTGGACCACTCTCAGAGTCAGGGAGGATGGCACGTATCTGTGTGCTGGCCTCTCTGACTTCGAGAGTGGTCCAAACATACTTTACGGTGTCCCTTGTGCTGGCCAAATTTTTCTGGCCTAACTGGGCAGGCCTAACTCTAGGTTAGGATAGCACTCTAAATGTGTGAGTAGAGTCAGTTCTAAACCATTAATACTGGTCACTGAAACATTCATCTGTGGGCCAAATCAGACAATAACTCTCTCCGATCTGGCCGATATGCATGGAGGAAAGCTAGATTACACCTGCCCTTTTTTCCACCAGGTGTGCCTGCCCTGCTTGCAATGTATCCAGGTGTCCACACAGGACTATAACATTCCAATGCAATCTATGTACATAAGATCAAATCTCACACCATCAATTTCCTGCACTCTTACGTTCATAGAAGACTTACATCAACTTCCTTTTATTCAAATGCATTGCAGAAATATTGGGTGAAAACAACCCGATGAAGCCCAATCACAAAAACATTAACTGAACAGTATGTAGTATAAATGACTTCCTCCACACACACAAAATAAAAAATAGCATAACAATAGTTATAACATACTTTGATGTTTATAAACTCAGAAATAAAAATTCAGGATGGGGAAACGTTATGTTTCTTCATAAACCACAGCAGTAAGTAGATCTAATAAAATCATTACATTTTGTGGCAGAAGACGTGTCAAATGCAGTATATGTTTCTCCCCGGGTAATTATATTTTCGTGCAAGTGAGTTTTAAGAGACAGACACAACAAATAATAAATGGTTTTATCTGAGAGGAAAAACAAGCATTTTTATCAAGATGAAAAGGGTGCAACGAATTTAGGAGACCTCACATACAGCGATAATACAATAAATTAGGAGGATTAATGGAATCATGGGCTACAGTAGTAACCTGCGCTGGTAGAATGCTTATTTTAGGGAAGCTGATAATACAGTTTATCATGGACTCCATGGGAATTCCCACAATATATTAGTTGTGGTGTAACAATAAAGCGTGCACAGTCAGGGGTATGTCTCTTTTGACACACATTCTCTTCCCACACTTATTTTACCAGGGAAACAACTCTGGTGCAGTTTAATTAAACTCCAGTGCAATGAATTAGTCCAGGTCCTAGCCCTCTGACAGCAAGGATCTTGGCAATACTGCAGGGGGCTGTCCTTCTGTGACACCAGGCGCTGCAGAAGAGTTGGGGGTGGGAATGAAACGCCTCTCAAATGACATTGTCACCATGCAAGCCCATCACTGTCAATCACACAGTCAAAGAAAGCTCCTAACCTAGTTTGCAGTTGACTTCCTTAGCCTGCATTTATAGCTGAAATTCTGAGACTAATTTCTGAAGGTTTGACTCACTGGGCATATTTACACCAGAGACTTGAACTGGTTTGATAGTCATTTTCCCTCCCCAGAGAATGGGAAGATAATTGAAGTCTCTGAGATCTGTCATTCTATGAAGAGGAAAGTCTAGGATCTCTGACAAAGAATTTTTATGCTGTCATCAAACAACAATGCTAAGTATTCTTTGAGGAAAGCCATGACCATTGCATTGCTATAAAGATCTTGGGCCAGTCAATATCTCACCTACCTATCTCATCTATACCCTATAGATTATCTCACCTACCTAACAGGTACCTCACCTACCTAACAATATCTCACCTACCTAACATTATCTCATTATCTCACCTACCTAACAGGTACCTACCTCACAGCGTTGTTGTGAGGACAAAAAGGAGGGAACCATGTACACCACCCTGAGCTCACTGGAAGATGGGTGGTATACAAATCTGAAAAAATATACTTTTTTAAAGATATACCTATTATTTGGTTATATCTAATACATGCACTGAAGCTGCATCATGCACTGAAGCTGCACCATTTGCACCATGATGCTACTTGCTTTCAAGCTACAACATCAAACCAATATCCTTGCATTGGCAGAATGCACTTGCAGCCATATCGTACTTCAGACCCTTCCTCAGCATCCTATGGGATCTAGTGAGGCTACAGATGTTCACTATTCAGCAATAGAATGCAGTGGCCATTAATGGATTGTCAGGAATGATGATGGGCTGGTAGGATGGGAAGAGTTGGGATTGGGCACAAAGACACAGTTTTATCTGTTCAATCAGCACAGGGCAGTCAGAACCAGCACCAGGAACTGGCATGTTGCATGGGCACCTGCCAAAGCCCATGCCACAGCAGGGACTTACTGCCAGCCCCCCCCCCCCCAGCCCTTGTACAATCTTGTAGATAATTGTATTGGGAATTAAGCCCTCTTCAGATGTTAATGGGGGTTTAATGGGGGGTATAGCTCTGGACTTGTACAGTCGAAGCAGTTTCATGCCGTGCTTCTCAGGCTTTATTTTAGTCAACAGCAGATACTACCTTGGAAACTTTTTTCAAGAATTCTTAGTCAAGAGATTCCAGGTTCAGCAGGAGACAAACTGAGACATTTTCCTAGGGACATATGGCCTAATGCTTAGGCCAGCATTTTTCAAAGTGTGTTCCTGGGAGCCCTAGGGCTCCCAGGAGCTTACTGTTATTGGGCATCATCTGCCCCACAGTGCACCATTCCACATAGGCACTGGGGCTCCCTTAGATTCTGCACCTGAGCCAGCAGGCTCCTCAAGACTACTGTTAGGAGCCTAAAGCAGTGTTCTTCAACCTTGGGGTCGCGAAGCCTCAGTTGTGGGGTCATTGCAACTAATGGAAATAGAACAAAGCTGGACTAAAGCAGGTAAAGGGGGAGGCATCTGATGTACCCCTTCAGATACCAGGAAATTTTGTCCCAGTCCTGCTCAGGTTCTTGCAAATTGAGATAAATAGCTTTCTTTAGTGCCAAGCTTAATGATGACTTTTTCTGTTCTCTCTAATGAATATTTAGTTACGGTGAATAGTGCTGGGAGTGGGAAGATAGGGTCCTGGAAGGGGGCAGGGTTGAAACTGGGATCCCCAGTCTCAAACTTTATTTATATATTGGGGTTGTGGCATGAAAAAGGTTGAAGACCAATCCAACGGTTGAAGGGCTCCAGACACCAAAAGGTTTAGAAAAGCTAGCCAAGGCTATTGCTGTTCCCAAGGGCTACAACACTCCTTAAGTTACACACCTGAGCATGTTTGCTCAGAGACACCACTGAGTTCAACGGGGTTTATATGATGTGGCCTCAAACAAGGTCAACTGTATATGAATCATCTACTGAGGCAGATGAACCCCTATCAATAGATGAGTTTGCGCACCATCCAGAATCATCCTTCGTGCCCAATCCTATCCAACCTTCCAGCACTGATACAGCCACAGTGCATTCCCAAGGCAAGGGAACAAACATTCCCTTATCTTGAGGAGGCCTCTGTGACTGCCTTTCCACTGCAGGATGCAGTGTATGTGCCATTGGCAGAACTGCGCCAGCGGTGGGAAGTTGGACAGGATTGGGCCCTTAATAGCTCACACAACCCAATTCTAATGGGGTTGTGAGCTTCTGGGACTAGTGTTCTGGTTTTGCAAGACCCTTTACGGTGTTGCAAAACAGGACACACCAATCAGCACTGCCATGCTACTACCACATGCAGTGAGCAGCTGGAGAAAGAACCCCAGCTATAGCAAATCAGGGCAGAGGCAGGTGGATCAGGGTGGGATGGAGAGAAGGTTGGGACAGAAACCGGGACAGGGAGGGGGAAGATCAAGGCAGGGGAAGGGTGGTATTGGTGGCCTGGAGAGAGATTTGGGACAGAAAACAGGGCAAGGAGGGGGCGGTATCAGTGGCAGCAGCCCCACTATATCCTATCCTCTTTCAGGCCTTGATCCACCTTCCCCAGTCCACTCAGATGTGTGCCAGTAAAACAGCTGCTGCAGGTCCAAATAGACGATCCCTTACCTGGAGGAGGCCTTTGGGACATGAAACTTCCCCATGGCGTGTGTGTAGTTCAAGCTCCAGTGGCACAGCTGCATTGGTAGGGGCAGATTTGAGTAGGATTGAGCTGTCAATTATAGAAATTATTACTGGCTTCTCTCTTAGGCATAAATAATTCCATTTTTGAAACAAACAATCTAAGACAAATTGTAGATGCCAGGTTTCAGGCTGATCCCTGAAATGCTTCTTATACCCCAATCTTACTGGGTGCTTGCATCACGGGATCTTCCAATCCATCATACGTGCTGCTACGGTGTCACAAACACCATGTCAACATTATGCACTATGCAGCCACCAGCACAGACAGCTGGAGGCTCTGCACACAAGCCAGGAGATCCTGGATGCCCTGCCAGATTAGGTAAGGGGACAGAGTGAGCAGTTTAGGAGTGGTTTGGGGGAGAATCTGGGCAGGGAGCTAGCCAAAACAGGGATAGTTGAGGGATAGATCTTGGCAGCAGCAGCAGCACACACCAAGATCCTAACCCCCTTTCCCAGCCCAGACCTGATCTCTAAGGCTCTTTGGATTTATGCCAACTAAATAGCTGGTGTAGATCAGAGGAGACTCATTGGTGCGTACGTGGCCTAATTGAAGGTAGTAAAAAAGATTTGTATCTACCTCCTGGTCCATCTGATCACACACACACACACACACACACACACACACACACACACACACACAC
>JAJKFI010000112.1:899017-986696 GCA_029204185.1 Lerista edwardsae | reverse complement strand
CACACACACACACACACACACACACACACACACACACACACACACACTGGATGCAGTACACACACTGTTGGTGCAGCTACATCATGAAACCTGGTGTGTGGGGGATAGGATTGGGGCTTTAATTAAAGAAAAAACCCTCTGTTAATGCATTTTAAAGGATTTGAAATGTATCTCAGGGGGATGTATGAATAACACATTTGTAAGTATGAGGATGGATTTTCAAACAGACAATACCCTATTCTACTCCCCAGAGCAGAACCTTGGAAAATACCTCCAATAAAAATAGTATTGCGTTTTCCATTATTTATAGATGTATCTATCTGCGGCCTTTTATTAATTCATGAGAATGTGTAGGATTATCACACGAGAACACAAGAAAGCAACTGCATTGCAGGCAACTGGCTATTGCTACATATACATGCACAAACACAATATGCGACATAAAAGAATTCATTAGACAATGGCAATTAGATCTGTAATCATTTGGCCCTGCTGGAATTAACACTCTCAATTGAGATGCCAGACATGGTACCTTAGTGACTGGAAGGTTGTGTCGCCACATCCCCATTGGCCAATGAGCCTGAGAAATGACAGTCCCATTAGGTGTCATGTAAAGCATCTGACCTCGCTCTCCCGGCACTTGATCTTTGCACTTCAACTGGCCATTTGTCACTATCCAAGGGAGACACAACTCAGGTGGTTCAGAGGCTCTCTCACTCCCTCTTCGGCCAAGAAAAGAACCATTACAAAACCGGGGGGGGGGGAAACCCCTCAAACTTACCTCCTTATCTCAAAGGAGAGAAGACAGAACAAATTTGCCAATGGCCAGGTTGATGTAATCAGTGACTTGGACAGCAGAAGCAGGGGCTGAAAAGGAGCGGGGAGCAATTGCCTTTGAAATCAGAAAACTAGAAGGAACTGTAGTTGGATCCCAAAGGGCATGCTGGCCTATTCTAATTCAAATTCCCCATGTCTATAGCTGTCTTGCAAGTAAAGAGAGAATCTTGTGTCAATGTATTTCCACTGCTCTATTCTTCTTCTTACACAGGTAATGCAGAGGTCAAAGATTTTCAGGTGGAATAAACATATTGAGTGTCAGCAACCATAGCTACTGATCCACAAGGACAAAGGTTCTCTCAGCTTCAGAAGAAAGACAAAAAATGCTCTAACTGGGCAATGTATGTGCAGTACAACTACTTTTTGTGCAGCAATGTTAAATTTGCCCATAGCAACAGATGTATCGTCATTCTTTTCTTTCTTTTCCAAATGCATATGGAAGGCTTCAAAAGGAGTTGAGTTTAGAATTAGATGCCACCCCCACTCTCAAGAGTTATTCATGGAGAAGCCCCCAGACTTACTTATTTTTATGGCTATCGATGTGCTCACTCGAACATAGTAGAAGAAGATTAGCTGTATCTGGTCTCCACACAATGGATGGACCATTCTGCAGTACAGTGGCCATGAGAGAGAGAGAGAGAGAGAGAGAGAGAGAGAGAGAGAGAGAGAGAGCTTATAATCAAGTCTTTTTTTCTGGTGATATTTTTTAAATAATTTTTTTAATTCATTTAAAACGTGGCAGGAAATATGGACTGCGGAAGGAGGTGTGGACTGATGGTTGAGCTGCTGGTATTGCCTGAAGATAAGCAGGAGAATCTGTGGTCTACTTTTGGATGGGAGACGGAATGCCAGGCTGTGACAAGCTGTAGGACCTGTTGTGGCAGAACGGGGTCACTGTGGAGCTGATGAGCCGGTACAGGAATGTTGTGAGAAGGCCAGCCAGCAAAAGAATGGAGTCCAACCTTGAGGACCTGTCCAGGCTGGACTTATGATCACCTGCTGAAGCTTGACGTCACACGGCCAGTGGAGAAAACCACACTGTGAAGGCTACATCTGGGACTGAGGATTCAGTGAATCGCAGAATACTGTATAGTTGTAAAAAAAACCCATTCAAAAATGGTGGTTTAGACTAGCCTGCCCATGTAAGCCACCTTGGGCATTTGCTTTGGCATGGGAAAGGCGAGGTATAAATTCTTCAAAATAAAAAAATAAAAAAATAATTATTTTTAAAAGCAACTGACTGAGCAACTGGCCACACATTGCCCTTTGCTGCCTTCTTAACATTGGTAGTAAAGAACAGCCAGGGCCGGTTCTAGGAGGGGCAGGGTCCAATGTGGGGCATTCCTGTGGGGTCCCCCCACCCTCCCCATGGGGCCTCCACTCACCAAGAAAAGCACTTGTGGTGCCACATGTACAGTGGTGTCATCCAGGGGGAACACGCCGGAATGGCCGTTCCTGAACCTAATTAGGGATAGCTCCGCCCACCTGCCGCCATTCGTCGCCACTTCCGTGATGGACACGGCGCTGTGACACGCCCCTGGCCTCGGAGGGGGTGCCTGCTCGCTGGGGGGGATAGGTGGGGGGGCGCCAGGTGCCCGAGCAAGCGGCGGTGGGGCGCGTCCACCGGGGCAGCCCACGTGGTGGGCAGGAAGGCGGCGGAACCGACGGGACGGGCTGCCAATCAAAGGTGAGTCCCGGTCACCGTTCTGGTTCCTGGATCAGTTAGATCCCACCGCTGCACATGTAGCACCTGGAAATAGTTCATGGTGACATGATAACATTACCACCGACTTCTTCCAGGAGGCCCATTTTGGGCATTTTACAGGCAGGGACAGGTGGGAGGGCCCAAGGTAAAGATGCTCTGCTTGCCCCACTGACTTACAGTTTATAGAGACTTAGTTCATAGGTGATATGCTTTCTGTGCTGCTGCAGGGGCCCCCAAGGTGTGGGGCCCAATGTGACGACATTGGTCATATTGGCTTAAGGCCGGCCCTGAGAACAGCGCACATTGGCTAGCCTCAGTCATTGGAGTTGGGTAAACTGAAAATAACAGTTCATTTCCCTTCAGTCTGAGTCTTCAGATGATACTGGAGTCGGGTACTGGACTCGGAAGCCACCACCCCTTTAGGCACCTGTGCTCTAAGCAGGTTCACGCACCCAAAAATCTTTTAAACTAACATGTCCCGAACGTGCTTAATGGCACATGTGAACTTTTAATTGGCGGTACACACATACCACTGGCGATAGGGCCTTCAGGATTGGGCTCCCAACCTTCTCGATTCAGTTGGACTCAGTTTACTCATGTATATTGCCAACTATGATTTCACCTCTCACCTACATTTCTCTTTCATCCCCTGATAGGTTCCACTGAGGTTTGTGCATGTGTGTGTGTTTACTAGGGCAATCTCTATTAGATTTGGTTGAAACCTGAACCCAAGACTTATATTGGTTTGAAACTATCTGGGTTGTGATGTCATCAAAATCTCTATGACTTCCCTTTCCAAAGGTTATGCTTGTTTTGGTGGTTCAGTTTTACAAAAACAGGGTGGGGGGGGGAACCCAAGCATACTAAGGTTAGCTTGAAAGAGGCTATTGCTTAGATGTGCTTTTCCAGTAATTGGTGGTATCTGCTTGCATGAGCAACACAACATATAAATCTGAATTCACTGATCATAACTGAAGCCACTTCAGCTGTGCTTTAGAGAAATGTTGCATCTGCAATCACAGACCTAACTATAGATCAGATCATGCATTACACTTCCCATCCAAGCAAATCATTCTCATATGAGTGCAAAAAAATGCCAGAAGCAACCAGCTGAATACAGCATATAAGTCCAGAATTCCAGCATTTGAACTGGGCTGCAAAAGGCAGCCTGCCAAAGACCTCCAAAGAAAGAAATCTGGTGCCTCTGTAGAGAGAACTGCAGAATAGATCGCATTTATCTGCACAACATAGGAGGCGCTTTCAGGTGCGACCTTGCTGAAAGGGATGGAGAAAAGGTTCAAGGAAATCAAGTGCATTAGGTTACCATTACCATGACAAAGTACGCAGAGATCTAAGGTTCATTTAGACTGAACATTTTTGTGATGAGACAATAAAGAAGTATACAGTTTCTAACTTCACTTTGCAAAATTATCTTTGGTCTCATTTGTTTAACCAAAAGCTAACCACGAACATATATGCATTTTTTCCCCCACAGAGACTTGCTGTTTCATGGAAAACATAAAACAGGCTAAATTAAACAGTTTTGCCTGTGGCATTTCTTAGGCTCCACTCCTTCATTCATTTGTAACATGCACTTGCAATGTATTCCTATGAACCAGCAGGACATATGAATCATACTTTTTTTTCCTTTTTATCCATTTTGCTTGCTTGAACCACAAACATAATATCCAGCTGACTAGAATATACATTGTGTGTTTTCCTTGAACCTAACTTGCGTGAATGATTGTGTGTACAAGAAGCATAAGAGCTGTTAAGGCACTTTGACTGCCGTGAGTGATGAGGACATAATGTAGCTTAGCCCCCTACACAGGGAGCAGAAGAGGAGTTACTGGAGCTTAGAATTCAGGATCCTCCATGAATTGGCAGTAAACTGGCAGTGGATCCAGAAAAGATTTTTTTACACATTAATTAATGCATAATTAATTTATAGAACTGCCACAAGATATGGTGAAACCCACTGGCTCAGGTGGCTTGGAAAAGGGTCAGTTCGTGAGATAAATTCATGGAAGAGAGACCTGTCAACAGCTGTTAGCCACACTGGGTATAAATTCAGAAGCAGAATGCCACTGAATAGGCATTGCTGGCAGTATCTGCAGGGCAGGGCTCTCAAACTTTGCGCATAGGCTTCCTGGAAGCACCCAGCTGGCCATTGTGGTGGAGAGCAAGGAGTTGAATTGCCCCTGTTCTTTGACTCAGAATGTAAGCTCCCATTTGTGCCCATGGGAGCATCTATTCTGAAGCTGGGCAGATTGGAACAGGGATAAATGGATACATTTCCCATGGTCCTTGGGTAGACCCCAAGGTGTTATTAGTAAGAGAAAAAAAAACAAGTATTGAACATGTAGTTTAACCTTGAGGTTTCATACTCAACCCCATTCCATTTGGTCTTCATTGGATGCTAATACTTCTTTATTGCAATCATTTCTCACCTTTTCTGAAGTCTCCCAAAAATTTGCACTCTTCTTCCACTCCCTCCCAGGTCTGCCAGCATTTTAAAGACGCATCTAGAGGCCCAGATGGACAAAGGAAAGAAAGGTCTGAGCACAACAGGAAAAAGGAGCCCTCCAAGTTGCAATGGAAATAAGTAGTTGATAAGGCCCAATGCATTAATAAATTCAGATAAGTTAGTTTTAGCTGTTCTTTTAAGGGTTTGATTCCTTTGTTCCTGATGACCTGTCCTACAGTTCAAAATGAGAGGAGGGAACCCAAATGACAAGAGGTTTGGATGGAGTACCTTCTTCATGAGAAAGACTAAAAGATTTGAGACTGTTTTGTTGAGAAACATGAGCAGATATAACAAAGGTTGTGGAGAGAGTGGGAACGCAGGGTCAACTGGTGAAACCAACTGGCCAGACACGTAGGGCAGACAAAAGAGAGAACTTCATAATGCATGCGTATGGCATTTACGGAATTAAAAAAAAAAGTTGGAATGATAACCACTAGCTCAGATGTTTTTTAAAAGGAAGCACGGAAAAGATGGAAAGGAATGAACAGGAGGAAGGGCTGGAGACCAGAGAACGGAGAGGTACAGGGAGAACGGAAGTGGGAGAGAGGGCCTGGAAAAGCGGAATGGGTGAACAAGGTGAAGCAGAACGAGGCCACAGTGAAGGAAAGGAAGAGAAGTGGAGAAGGTTGCAGGTGGGGAAAGATACAGGTTTTCAGCAGCCTCTAAGAGTAGGGTTACCAGATACAAACTGGGACAGAGTGTCTGTACCTTTATCCATTGAATAGAAGTGGGAATTTGGGCAGGTGCAGCTCGTCATAGAAGGGTTTCAAAAGCTGTACCTGCCCAAATTCCTTCTTCCACACAATGGTTAAAGGTACAGGCACTCTGTCGCAGTTTGCATCTGGTAATCCTACCTAAGAGCCCCTAGGCCAGCCCACTGCCAACTCCTAGACTTGCCATTACCTGTCATAGACTATTACTGCTAGGGATAACCCAGTAGACCCCCCCCCCCCAAAAAAGTCACCCTGAGGGGCTGGACACTGAACCAATCATTATCAAAATACCCCACCCCACCAGTCAACAACAGAACTATACCCAGAGCCTTGTGATCCAGCCTTCAGAGGAAGAAATGGGCATAGACATCAGTGAACACTTAGGAACTAACAAAGGCTGAGCATTTTTTTAATTAAACCACCAGGGATAAAGGCAGAGCCGTACTCAGCTCCCACCGTTCCCAGGGGGCAGGGCGATGTCACTGTGACCCCAGCACTCTCGCCCCACCTCGGTGCATCACCCAGCCACACCTCCCTGCACCAGGAATAGCTCCATTTAGTAGTGATCCAAACATAAGAGAGGGTGGGGGCAAAAAACAAGCAGGTTATTCCGTGCTACTGCACCCCGCTATAGCAAGCGCCCACCACACCTACCTCCCCCCCCCGCGGCACCCTCCTTATACCTCTGGGTAAGGGAAAGAAGTATTGGGGTAGGTAAAGCAAGGAATCAAGGGTTGCCATCGAAGCAAAGTGCAGCCATCTTGAGTCTTTTGCTTAAAGTCTCTTGCCTAAAGTTGCTGAAGTATGTAACTTTCTCTGCTCTCATTGTTTTCACTCACTTGCCCCCACATGCAACCTTCTTCATCCAGTACAGCTAGCTCTGCATAACAGATAGGGAACTGGTTAAAGCCAGAGAGCTTCCTCCCTTATCAGAATGGCCACAGTATATTCTCAAGGCCCAGTTGACACAGGGCTTCTCAGGTCCCAGCCCCTGTCTAGTAATTTTCCACCAAGCAGCAGCTTGGGGGGGTGGGCGGAAGAGGGATATAAAGATGATTTGGAAGTGTAGGCTCTTGCTCGTCTTCTCTGCTTGCCGAATGGGGCAGGAAGATTGGCCTGCCTGCACAGGTGTAATAAAGATGATCCTCATACTCTCTTGTTTGATTGCCTTTTTTCATTCTTTCCCCATGATGAGAACCATTTTGTGCCCTTTTTTGGCAACATAAATATAAAGGCAAGTAAAATTCCCTTCCCACACTACCACTTAATAGACAGTATCGCCATTTCCTATAACAACACTCTCCCTTTCTGTATAGGCAGCTCAATAAAGCAGGCCGTAGCAGACTTTCTCAGCCAATAAGGAGCTGAAAAGAGCCCCTATCTGAGGGAGAAAGCGGCTTAGATAGTGTCCCTCAGGTGGTTATAGAAGCTTTCCCATATTAGGCAAGGCCTTTGCCACTGGAGCTGACAATGTGAGTTCTCCCTCTGGTCCTAGACTTCTGTAACTGTCTTTCCCACCTTTTTTTTCCTACCCATTTTGTAATTATTGTTTACCCTGTGGGGATGGGAAAAGAACTCTGAGGTAAAAATACTCAAACACCACAATTATAGGCATTGGCAGGAGCCGAGTCATTTTTGGGGGGGCGGGGGGTCACTTAGAACCCAATCATCTGCTCAGATGTAATCCCCACGGTAGCCAATGAGGCTTACTCCCAGGTAAGTGTGGATAGAATTGCAGCCTTAACGTTCTGTTGCTTGAAGGCTAATCAACAGCTGTGGCTGAGAGGGCTTGTATGCAGCGGTGTCATGCAGCCGGAACGCTGGGCGGGAGGAACGGGTGAGCGGCAGTCCGCCTATTGCGTTCCGGTCCATTTCGCTGTCTTCCCGCTGGGCTCTACGGCCCTCACTTGGGTGAAACTGCCTAAGCAGCAGCAGCAAGAACTCACGTCCCCACTCCCCAATGTCATGAAAAGAAAAATGAATTCTGAATCATTCCTCAGCAAACATGGATTTTCATAACATAGAATGGCTAGTCAAAGAACTTTGCAAATTTCAGCTGAAGTGTGATGCACGAGTATGTATTCTGCTGGCCTGATACGATAAGCCATTGGGAGCAGAAAACGAATGGACACATTTCTGCTTCTGCCTGCATTGCTTGCAAACAACAAAGTACCTGACGGTTCCAGCAGCTGAGATAAGAGACACAAGATTGGATACTATAAGCAAGCACACCTGTGCTTTCCCATATATTTCACTAAGAGGCAACCTCAGAAAAAGCATCTGGTCAAGTCATCCTGGGACGATTCCACTTCAGAAGACAGGTGGGGTGGTCACATTTAAATGCCCACCATGCTAACAAAACACAACAAAACTTCCACCTCTTGTGCAACACATTATACACATCCGTGAAAAACCAACTGTTCAAAAGGCAACAATTAAAGGCATTGGCAGAATGCATTAGGTAAAGAACAATAACTCCCATTATTCATTCTTCAACAAATAGTGTAGAACATGGAACAAATATTACAGTATACCATCCTTCAGGCCCTTGGGAATAATTCCCCTGAAAGGAGCCCAATGGTGCTGTTAAGATTGCATCAGGAAGAGAAAAAGGACATCTTTTTCTTTCCGGCGCCCTTAAACCTTCCCTTCATGTGCTGTATTGTGCTTAAAGGCAAGTCCCAAACCTGAACATTTTTTGTTTGCTTTATAGCTATATTAGGGGAGGGAGATATTTTGGAGAATGGAGAAGGGAAATTTTCTTCCCCTTGAAAGTCGATGCTTGTCACCTGTGGTTTTTATACATACTTGCATCAAAAAGATTTTTTTTAAAACATGGAAAACTGACTTCCCCATAAATTGAGGGCACGGTTTTAGTAAGCCAAAATGTTGCAATTGATTAATCTAGTGGAATATTCAACTAAATGTTACAGTCCTTCCTGAAAGTCAGTCTAGACATCTTGCACCTCTTACACAACATGATGCTGAAACTGCAATATATTTGAGTGAAGCCTAAACTTAAAAGAAAACAATTAGCTTTGCCTTCCTTTATCATTTGAACAGCCTTCTTTTATGATTAGCATTAGTCAATGTAGCCCTGCTCATGAAAGAAAGTCATTCTAAATAATAAACTGTCCAGGGGAACAAATTATGCACTCTTGCGTGTTCTGCTGAGAAGAATTTTCTTTGGGATAACTCATGCAGCTAAAAAATCCTACTACTAAGAACTCTTTCAACAACTCCTTGACAGTGGAACATCATAACTCTTGTGGTAAATTATTCTAAGGACCTGATGTTTTTTGGTTTGCAAAGACTTGCATCTCAGCCTCCTTTTCCTGAAGATATGGTAGGTTGTGTTTCCAAATGCAATCAACCATGTGATATTTCGCACTGGTTCATTTATATCAGATGAAGTGTGACTGGAAATAAAGCTCCATCTTCTAAAAAGGACAGAGTCCTCTCTGATCTATATTCCAAAAGCAAAACAGACAGGCGTATTCTATTTTAGTGTCTACATTTCATCACAGTCCTTCTTTTTCTTCTCCTTCCTAGGGGAAGACTAACGTAAGGACAATTGCTAAAGATGCAATCATAATATCCCTATACCAATGAAATCCAGACTTACACGGCTACTCATAGGAGAAATACATGACAGATCCATTGTTCTCTATTAGCAGGATATTGTCCTAGCATCAAAACGCATGCAAAGTGTGAAGCCTTTGAATATTTAAGGCAGGACACTAGTGGCTCATCCCAGTGGGAACCACCGAAAAGGGGAACCTGATTAAATTTAATGTCATTGTCACTTTTTTTCATTGCTAAGAATTATATAGGTAGCCATAGCTACCGCACTGTTCAGACACCATGACCACAATATTCTCCCTCAGAGGTTGGCGTCAAGGGTTGAATTGTTCACTCAGAGAATGTAAATTCATTATGGGATGGGATTCTTATCAATCTAAAGATTCATCAGTATCTGATATTATATATGCGGGGAGGGGGAGAAGATGAGGAAATCACAGTACTTAAATCAGGAAACTGACTTGTTTTCTTTAATAGAAATGCTCAATAGAAATCATTTCTTCTTTTGCAAATCTTTTGCAAGTAGCTGTGTATAACTTTTCTTTCAAGATGCTACCACTTCAAATCAAGCGATAGGCCCTTTTTGGGGTATCGGTCTTACATTCTGTGAGACAACACACCTCAAACATGAAAATATTACCATTTCACACTGAACCAACAACATGGACAATGCCATATCAGAATTAAAATAATAGGTGGAAATTATACCCTGAGCTCAGAGCAATAAATATTTCTTGCCATTCCAATAGTGAAAATGTCAACAAGTCTGTCTTAAAGCGTAAAGAAGTCTAACAAACATTTCCATATTTAAAATATTCCTTGAAAGTAAGCCTCTATCAAAGGGACCAAATTCTGCTTTTGTGATTGCCAGATTCAAAATAATTTCCAAAGTTACACATTTGAAATAACACTGCCAACTTTCTTACATATTTTTGCTCCTTGAAAGCTTGCTATAAAACTGAGTGACTCTCTAGAAGGCATAAGCTTGGCCACAGCATATCAGAGTTAATTCCTAACTCCAGCACATGTGCTCCACCCGGGAATATAAACACTATTCTGTAGCTGGATTGACTAATTAGACTAATTTCCATCCAAAACAACTTGGGCAAGCATGACTCATTTACCACTTACTGAGAAGCATGAATAAGAAATGTCTCTATCGGCTAAGGATGGCACCATTGTAAAATAGACAACAAATGACGGATCTGAGAATAAAACATCTCTGCTTTCCTCCCCAATAGAAAGTATGATGGGTGCCATTAAATGCTGATTCATATTTTGCAGGGCAGACAAGCTGTCTCCCAGTGACCATGTTGACTGCTGCCTTGTCTATCATTACATTTGAAAGGGTGACCCATATCAGCAAGTGTAAAGTGGATTTGCCCTGCTAACTGGCCAAAGAAGCAATTTTTAAAGTGGTGTCCTCTGATATTTAGCAGAAGAGCAACTTTCCCTCTTCACCCCAGCATGGGATCTTTTCCTGTGACTGTTGCTGAGGTCTCTTTTGCATTTTTTTAAAAGATGGTGAGGCCTCTGGAGACAAGGAACCACTTATTGCTTTACTGTCCTAGGGAGTTTTAGCCAATTGTGGTTCCCCAGCACATATCCATCCATGCCAGTGCCTGTTTGCAAGCATGTCTCCATTTCAGATATTCTGAAATAATATAGTGGGAAACAGAAAATGTAGGAGCAATTACATTTTTAACGCATATTAAATATGTTTTATGAAATATGATTGTTTTTATTTTTTGTATAACAATGTTCATTCTACTTTCCAGTTAAATATTTTCAAGGCAGCTTACCACTTGTGTTTAACAGATGGACAATACAGCAATAAACTGTATTAAACAAGAGCATTTTTCGGCCTCAGCAAACTTCTCAAGAGCCATTTTAAAGCCTTCAAATCATCAAGAGCCACCAAGAGCCAATTAATAAATTAAAGGATTGGGCCAATAAAATTGTTTTTATCTGCTGTAATCAGATTTTCCAGGCAAATTGATAAAAGGAGAGAGTTCTGTAACTGAGGCACCAACACTAAGAAGGCCCTATACTGGATAGCCACCGAATTCAATTCAGAAGGCAAGAAACCCCAGACCTGGACTTATGATGGTGATCTTAGTAACCAGCCTGGTTCACATGGAAGTAGGTGGTTCCTCAAACTGGAGTATTACAAGCCCGGAGTAAAATCTGAGCCAGAGAAGAATTCGTCGCATCACCTTGAATTGCAACTGGAAGCAAATAGAGAGCCAAACAGGTATATCAGAACTGGAACGATATGCACCCTCTGTGAGGCACAGAGTTGTAGCCAGCCATTTTGCACAAGCTGCAGCTTCTGAATGTTTTTCAAGAGCAGCCCTATGTAAAGCACACTGTGCCCCACCCCAGGGCTGGCAGTAACGGCTTACCGCCGGCGTTGGAGGCAGTTTACGGTACCTTGTGCAACACCAATGCAAGCGGCACACTTGTACCGCTTGCGCTGAAGGGTTCTGGATTGGGCCCAGTCAATGGCTCTAAATATATGGGCAGAGCAATCCAAATGCCATTTTGAGATGGTTCATGACCTCTGTGCCAGATCCCGAGTGTTCCAAGCATGCCGTGTTGCAAACATGCCGTAACGCCCACGCCAGCTCCCATAGGCTAAATCAGGCACCCAATGGCGGATCTAGGGGGTCAGGGGGGCAAGAGCCCTGGGCGCCATGTTGGGGCCGTCTAGGGGGCGCCAGTGGCCCTGCAACATTGTGCAGGTAGACCTGGGCTCCAGAGCCATTGGGACCAGCCGCGAGTAGACTGGAGCCCAGGTCTACCCGCGGCTGGTCCCAATGGGTAGATCTGGGCTCCGTGGAGCCCAAGTCTACCTGGGGCTGCTTCTGGTGGATAGACCTGGGCTCCCATGGGTGCCCCGGGCGCCATTTTGACTAGGTCCACTCCTGCAGGCACCTGGAGAGTGAGCAGCGCAAACAGGGAGACCTGCACTGTCCTGCCAATGCTGCATCCAGAGGATCAGCTGCAGTAAGTGCCAAGCAGCAGAGGGGAGGCGGGAGGCTGGAACAGTGGCAGGGAGGGGCATTTCTGGGCAAGGGGCTGGAGCCAGAGTGGATCAGGTCTGGGAAGAGGCCTCCACCATATCCAATCTTCCTGCATGGGCCTGAACACCCTACACAGGGCTGCTCAGACTTGCACCAACAAATTAGCTGGCGCAGATCCAAGTAGCCCCATTGGGTGGGCTGGGGCATTACTTGGGGTAAAGGGGAAAATATCTTTTTACTCCAAGGAGACCTCCAGTCTGTTCCTAAGCTGCACTGGATATGGCGGAGGCCATGAGGCCCCACTACGCTGCCCATTGTGTAAAATAGCAAAAACTGAAGAACACATTATTGAAAAGTAAGAAAGATTACAGAAATGTGTTTGATGATAACAATTTAGGGGCAGATCGTGGTCACAGCATCCAGTTGGACACAGATTGCAGTTAGAAATTCCTGGGTCCAGAATTTTAACTTTTAGCATAGAATACATATATGCAGCTTTGGTTACAAGGGCCTGTTCCAAAACTCTGCAACAGCTCTGGAAAGTTTCTTCTTAGTCAACACCTGCCTAAAGTTCCTGCGCTGCTATTCTGTGCAAAGGAAGCCTGGCATCTAGTGGACATTTAGTTGCTGTGTCACAAATATCTCATTCTTGAATAGACAACCGCTGGAACGTTGCACAGAGCAGAACAAAGGCAATGTAACTTTGAATGCTAAAGTTTCAAATGATTTCAACGGCACTTTGCCTAGTTTTTAGTGTTGTGAAAAAGCAAACAGCAGCATCCTGGTTGGACAATGCTAACATTTGTTTGAAAAAATTGTTTGAAATTTAATGTTTGAAAAATATTTGTTTTTTCCATTCATTCTTTTCTCCAATTCATGTATCTCATACACTGATTCTTAGCATGCGGATAACAAAGGCTTGGTCTAGTGCAGGAGAATGCAGGGCCTCTTCAGTCTGCAGCTCAAGGATGCCATTTCTGAATGATCCCCTACAACATTATGAGGGTTCAATCCTTAGCCCTTTAGTGCGGGCAGTATGCTCATATTGCCCATGCTGGTGTCGCAAATGTGCTGTTAGGCATGTCCAGCGCGGGTGGTAAGGGTATTACTGCCCGCGCTGATGCAGCACCAGAACGGCATGCCCGAGGGTGACAACATGGGACCAGTGGGTGGTAAGTTTGCTGGTCCCTGGCATTGTACTGATTCCCGGTGGGGCAAGAGCAGTGATGTCATGCAGGGGGTATGCGGGGGTACGCGAGTACCAGTTTCTAGGATTACAGCTGACCCCGCCCATTCGCCCGCCCACTCGTCGACTCCGCCCTCTGCAACGTTTGAATTTCCTACATGTTTGAGTTGCCTGCATGTTCTCAGAGCCAGGCAGGCAGGCAGGCAGCGAGCGGAGCCTTTCCTTTCCTTGCCACTGAAAAATGAGTTGCTCTGGGGTTTTAACATGATGCCAGGCCTCCTTAACATGTTCTGGGGGTGCTGTGGAATACTGTTGCAACTGTTGGGTCAGTTTAAAATCATCTGAGGCCTCAAAAAGGGCTTTTTTCATGTCCCTTCCTGCCACGACATCACTTCCGGCTTATGACGTCACTTCTGGTGGGCGGGTCCCGACATGTGCCAATCAAAAGTGAGTACCTGTTCTTAAATCATTTAGATGACACCACTGGGTGAGAGGGCATTACTGCATGGGGGGAGGGGGGAGGCGGGCTGGCAGCAACCTTCACTGCCAGATCCTGTCCTCCATGTTGGACTGTGCGGTCCAACATGAAGGTCCTCACATCTGCACCGGCTAAATAACCAGTACAGATGCAAAGAGACCCATTGGCAGGCTTCAGGGCTTACCCAGGGGAAGGGGATAAACAGCCCTTCCTCCATGGAGCCTCCGTCGGCTGCCTGGCTATTGCTGTGCCCAGGACAGCCAAGGCAGCTCAGGATTGGACTGCTCATTCCCTGCTAGTTAAAAGAAAAATGGGCAACGTTTCTAGTTCTAATTTCCTATGTGCTGCTTTTCTTCTTCTTGCCAGGAGTTGTTTCTGTGTGTTTTTTTTTAATGGAGAAACTTAAAAAATGTCATCCCCCCCAACTACAGTCAAATGTATAACATTCCATCACATCATGACACTACCATCTCTTCTCTGCTTGCACAAAACAGGCCTATGTATGTTTTAAGTAAGCTCCAGTCCACAAACCACATGTGTTTTATACGACCGGGCGTTGCAGACTACAGAGCCACATGCTCCAACAGCAAGCAAAAAACACTTTCCTGCAAATGCCAAACTAGCATGTTATTCTCATGTCACTTCCTAATCTCAAAAGCTGCCTCCATCTAATTCTACAAACGAAAAGAAGCATTGGTAGGTGGAAGATTGTATGAGTCAAGGATACAAACTGGAACCCACAAATGTTCTCCCCCTGGTGGACATTAATGTGTATATGCAGTATTTTGAAACTGAACTTGAGGCACAGTTCTGATCAGTTGAGGCCTAATTCTGCTCTTCTCACAGAGGCAAAGCTTACATTGACCCTCAGCAAGACAATTGGGCTCATGATTTGTCATGATACAAGTAGCTTTTACCTCTAACAATGGGCACGAACCACAGTTTAGGGAATAATTATCAAATAAAAAGATGTAAGTTAAAGGAATAGGACTGCACAGCTGCATGTTGTTCAGTCGCTAAGTCGTGTCCGACTCTTCGCAACCCCATAGACCACAGCACACCAGGCCTCCCTGTCCTCCACTAGCTTCTGGAGTTCGCCCAATTTCATGTTCATTGCTTCAGTGACACTATCTAACCATCTCATCCTCGGCCGCCCCCTTCTCCTTTTGCCTTCCATCCTTCCCAGCATGAGGGTCTTTTCCTAAAGAGTCCTCTCTTCTCATGAGGTGGCCAAAGTATTGGAGCTTCAGCTTCAGGATTTGTCCTTCCAGGGAGCAATCAGGCTTGACTTCCTGGAGGATTGCCCAGTTGGATCTCCTTGCAGTCCAGGGAACTCTCAAGAGTCTTCTCCAACACCATAATTCAAAAGCATCTATTCTTCCGCACGCTGCCTTTCTTATGGTCCAGCTCTCACAGCCATACATTGGTACTGGGAAAACCATAGCTTTGACTATGCGAATCTTTGTTCACAGGGTGATGTCTCGGCTTTTTATTAAGTTGTCTAGGTTCACCATAGTTCGCACAGCTGCATAGTGCCACCTCAAAAAACAAACAAAAAACACCACCACTTTACTTACAGTTTAAGAGGCATGTACATCTCTATTAGTAGTACAAGTCCCAGACTTTGGAGCAGAGAATACCACAGCAATAATTCCCTTTGTGTGCATGCATGTGTGTGCGTGTGAGTACATGACCTCATGGCATGATAGCTTCCATGCTGATGGCCGAGCTCACCAAGAGAGCTGCTTGCACATTGCAAACCAAGGGAGACTGGGAGGAAGGAAGCAAACAAGGTAGGGACACACTGCCACAGGTCAAAGAGGACAAGAATAAAAGTCCCAGGGTGCAATCCTAACCTGGAGTTAGGCCACCAAAGTTTGGCCGGCACAAGGGCCACTGTAAAGCATATTTGGATCACTCTCGGAGTCAGTACAGGGAGGATGGCACATTTGTGTGCTGGCCTCTCTGACTCCGAAAGTTGTCCAAACATGCTTTATGATGGCCCTTGTGCCAGCCAAATTTTGCTGGCTTAACTGTCCCAGCCTAACTCCAGGTTAGGATTGCACCCCGAGTCTGGTAGCTTCTGAATCATCTGTCTCCTGGGCAATGACACTGCCCCCTAGTGTCTTGCAGATGGCATTGTACCTACGTTCCCACAAGCTGCTGGTCCTTTCTTTGGAGCTGGGTGGAAGAAGTTCTCCCCTGGGTCCTGCACTTACTGGTACCGTCAGTATATTAGTTGAAACTCTAGCAGATCGTTTGTCTCCTAAAAAAGAACTGTTGAAGATGAGACCTGGAGACTTTGTTCTTAAGACCTCTGGCATGTACCTCTAAAAGTACATTCTGAGAAGATAAGCATTTCATCAATGGCTTGGGGCTAGTTCGGGCTAGTAATAATTCATTCTATAGAACATTAAGAAATAAAAGAGATGTTATTATCACTAGGTGTGGTTCCGGTTAAGATGAAAAGAAAGTGGCATTGATCTTTGTTGGTACTGCAAACCTCACAGGCACCTAGCCTAACTATGAAAACGAGCAAAACTCTTAATATTTTTACTGGACTGATTCCACTCTTTAAATCGCAACATCATTTTAAGACGGTTGTTAGGAAGTCCCCTAGAACATGTTTATGTAGCAGTTTCCTGTAGCCTTTGAGTTGGGCAGTATGATGCCCAAACAGGAACAAGGAAAGTGACTTTGGAACGTGCAGGTATGTTTTTGTTCCACAGCATCCTGGGATGCCAACTTTGATGAGTGTACAGCTTATATTGGTCTTGGCATAGTAAACTTTAGTTTTGAAGATCAGAAGATAATCACCTCTGCTCAAAGCATAATTCAGGGATCAGATATACCCCTATAGCCCATCTGATCTCTTAATTTAAGATCCAATCCTATCCAGGGCTGGCCTGCACGATGCACAAATGCTGACCCAGCCTCCATTGCATCCTGTGGGTCGGCTGGGGACCAGACTAGCCAGGAGAGGAAAGTAAACAGGTGATTAAAACAAAAATGTGTACTTATTTTCTCCATCACTTCCTGGTCCCCCATGGGCCTACTCAGGTCTCAGCTATTTTGCTGATATGTTTCTGCTACGGCACTGCTTCCCAAACTCCTGCAAGGGAGTTGGGAGCACTAAGTCTGAATGGGCAGGAGATGGGGGAGATCACCCCAATCATGCTGCTGCCAATCAGGGAAGGGATTTTTTTTTAGCTTACCTGGGGGTCGCTCTCTGGAGGGTCTGTGGAACCTGCAATCCCCTCTGCAGCTCTCCTGGTAACTCCAAACTGCTGAGAAAAAGAGGGGAAAAAACCCACTTCCTGTTTTGTCATGAACCTGGAAGTATTTTTTTTTCTTTTTTACCCAGCAGTTTGGAACTGCCAGGAGGGCTACAGAGGGGATTGCAGGTTCCCCAGACCCTCCAGAGAGCCACAGTAACCCCGAGGTAAGCTTAAAAATCTATTCCCTGATATGCAGCACCACAATTGTGGAGATCATGCTGATGATGATTTCTGGGCCATTCTCAGTGATGTCATTCAGGGGGAACGGACCAGAACGGGCGTTCCGGATCCTAATGGGCTCCATGGCTGGTTCCGGGTTCCTGACAAGTGCCAATCAAAAGTGAGTTCCTGTTCCTAAATCATTTGAATGACACCACTGGCCATTCCCCTTACCGGAATGCGACCCACCAGTTTGGGAACCACTGTGCTAGGACAAAGGGGCATCTCAGGCTCAGGATGGGGGCTCTGGATCTCATGGATACTACTGCCACCAAGATGCAGCAGTAGAACCTGTAGAGAATGGGGCTACAACTCAGTGACAAAGACATGCTTTGCGGGCAGAATTTTTTATTATTATTATTATTATTAATATTATTATTATTATTTATTATTATTTATTATTATTATTATTATTTGGGTTGCTCAATGAGAGATGCTTAGTATAGTCCATGGACAAGAAGGAATGAGGTGACAGTCTTACAAGTACCAGCACCTTCCAGATTCTTAGGGAAAGGATATTATTGTATTTTTTCACTTTTGAGTCTCTAAGAGCCATATACAAATACATAATAGCTCATAATACAGGAATGGAAATGTATTCAGCCTGATCCTAAGGATGTTAATTGGAAAGCTCAATTGGGATTATTCTCAGATAAATGTGCATGAGTGCAGTCTTTGCTTTCTTTCTCAAGTACCACACTGCTTTATAAACACACACGTTTACTTACACACACACACAATCTTCGGCAGTGGTGTCTCTACAGGGAGGGCAGAGCTCTAAGTTTTGCAAGCAGCTTTACCTTGCAGTGGAAATCACACCTTTCCTGCACCGTTTTAGCCAATCCTCACAGGGAAAAGCAACATCTTGGCGTTGCTTACTGGCTACAGCAGCAAGGGAGAGGAGGAATTTACATGACAGGGTAAGGCTCCTTGCAAAACTTAGAGCTCTGCCCTCCCTGTAGAGACGCCACTGATCTTCGGTGGTGAGAGGAGTTCTTCAGTTTTTCCAACAGTTCCATCTTTCTATCCAAAGGATGTTCCTGGTCACTGACTTGTAAATAATAGCTTTCTAGAGAATGTTAAAAGAAGAACTCTTCAAAGTAAGAAGATTGTATAGGGGC
Organism: Lerista edwardsae; assembly: GCA_029204185.1. NCBI lineage: Eukaryota > Metazoa > Chordata > Lepidosauria > Squamata > Scincidae > Lerista > Lerista edwardsae. Next base: position 968,024 of record JAJKFI010000112.1, on the reverse strand, counting down.
AGTCCAACCTGGGGCCCTGTTCTGCCCTTGCCTAGAGCTCTTTTCAAAACATTGTGGAAGTCTATGATGAAAGTACGGTGCAGTTGCCACAGCAACCTCATGTACTGCAAACAGTTGCTCACCACATCGCCAATTACAGATGTGTGAACTAGTTTAAACATCTTTGTATTTTTTAAATTGGCAATCAAGTACAAGCCCATCTGCCGTTGACAGCTTGTCTTATTGCGTACAATTTACAACACCAGAAATACAGTACCTCCCACCAATTCTATACAAGATTGGATAGCAGGTCCCAACATGTGCCTAGTCTGTAGAAGACCCCGTGCTCCAGTTTACTTTCCCATATTAATTGGCTTCAGAGCAGTTCAAAACTCAAACAAATGAGATACTTCTTTTCACCTTCCAGAAAGACATGCCGACAGTTACTGGGTAGCTGCTTGGAAAAAATGACAATCCAAGGAAAGGAACAATAATTAGAAGAATATAAGTGTTGCTGTTGATCACTGCTGAGCAGGGCCCACTTTCGGCCAATTTGACAAATTTGGGCAAATTAGAGCGCAATCCTAACCTGGAGTTAGCCTGGCACAGTTAGGCCAGCAAAGTTTGGCTGACACAAAGGCCATCATAAAGTGCCTTTGGACCGCTCTCGGAGTCGGGGAGGATGGTGCACGTCTGTGTGCTGGTCTCTCTGACTTCGAGAGTTGTCCAAATATACTTTACCGTGTCCTTTGTTCTGGTCAAACTGTGCCAGCCTAACTCAAGGTTAGGGTTTCACCCTTAGGCACTGTTCCTAAGGGGCCCCTGCACTAGGCCTGCGGATTGTGGCACTTGTCTGAGAGATCACTTTCAGGTAGCACCACACCACGCTGGTGGAAGAGATGCTGCTTGGACCAAGCAAGTGCTTGCAAAACTTGCAAAGCACACATGTCTTACCCGGTCCCAGAGCTAGAGCTGGTCTTAGGGTGATTTGGCCAATTTGGCTAGATTATGAGCCATTTTGGGACAGGGAACTGTCTCCTCCTTCATCAGGATACTTGTTGGAAATCTTACAAGCAACCCAAAAAGGGACATGCACACCTACCCACACACACCTCTGAATTCATAACTGAGTAACAAACACTATGTAAAACTAATAGATACAACAGCAGATTCAGCATAACCAGCTACTAATTGAAACCTATGTGAAGATTCATTGATGCATATTCAATATACAGTACATAACAAGTGAGGTACAAATAAATAAATAAAATATATGGCATCTTTTAGGTCAACTGGATCATAAAGGAGAGCAACAATGGTTCAGGTCACATGACCAGAGGACAAAGCTGTGGTACCTTTCAACATCTGCAGAAAAGGAAATTTTGGCAGGAGAGATTTGTCTTATCAAAGTGCCCTAGTAATGAGAATGTTTGCACCTGCTGAAATTCCCTTTTTTTCCACATAATTATTAAAGGACCAGTCTCCCATACAATTCTGCCTTCAGAAACTAGGTAGGTGATGAATGGGCTGTGGAATTCTCTCTCTAGCCATGTTTGCTGGGTGTCATCGGTGCTATCTTTTAAGGTCTTTGTTTGCTTTCATCTTTTAATTCTTTTACATTTTTGTTATATTATGTGAGTTTGTAATCCACTCTGAAGGCTTTCTGGTAGAAAGGTGAGAGTAAACATTTTTTTAAATAAACAAAGTCAACACGTTTTGTCAGATCTGTTTGTCTGAAGTCCAGTGGCTCAGGAATTATACTTCAGTTATAGCTGAGTTGAAGTTGTGCTTGCACTCTTCATGCAATCATAAGGAAATCCCTGGCTTCAGACCCTTGTCTACAAAATAGGAATAATTATGATCCATCCTACAGTGCTATTCTCAGGGGTCACATGATAAATCTTGCAAAGCACTTTACACATTTAAAACAACACCACAACTATGGCTGCCAGCAGTTCTACAGAACTCAACTGCCGAACTCGTACTGATGTCAGTAGCACCCAATTTATAAAGGGTGGAAGAATGGACCCTGTCAATGAGAAGCAGCAAGGGTTGTGCATTGGCTTCTGTAGTTTGTGAACAGAATTAGTTTTTAAAAAGTGAGTAATTATAAGGTGACCAACTTTTTTACAATGAAAAGGAGGACACAAATAAATTGAAGAAAAAAATATCGTAAATAAAAGAAACATTTTATTCATTGCAACAATAATACACTATAATATGATAAATGCATAATAAAAACATTTGTAACATTTTATATTGTAATTATGCTTACATGCCAACAGGGTTGTATAAACTTGTAAATAAAATTATACATATTTGGAAATTATTAAATAGATAATGAATTACTAAAACGTGAATTGTGCTTACCTGTGTATGACTGAATATTCACTGAAAGAAAGAAATAATTACCGTGAGTCTACTGCATGCGTATGTGCCGTGTCGTGTTTCAGTAAAAAGTAAACAAAGCCACTTGCGCACGGCACGCTCTCTCAAGGTTTCCCGTGCGGAGCGCATGCATCTCATAATGGCGTCTCGCCGCACTGTACCGAGTGTAAATCACAGGCTCATATGCCCTCTAATCAGTTCCGGGTCCCTATGAGTGTGATTTTTTCAGCAGCGTGACAAGTCTTACAACCACTGCTACTAGTCTGGGCCCAAAGTTAAGAATACTTCCTCTTAACCTTAAAATTCCCCAGGCTACACAAGTCCCAACTACAGGACCTTTTCCAATGAGTAACTTAAAATTTGGTAAGCGTGCCACTTTAGCCACTGAATCTTATCTGATTCCAAAGACAACCAAAGCTTCTAGTAAATTTAATTGTAATTTATTGATAAACAAGGGTTACACAAAAGCATACTAGAACTAACAGAGATACCTTATAAAACAAAGAAAACTTGGCTCCTGTCACTGACTAGGCCCTAGTTGTTCACCTTGTTCCTCAGACAGCAATTCCAGTCTTGCAAAGGGAAGTCTGCAGGTTTGCAAGCTTTATCAGGTCCGATGATCTTCTTGGAGGATGATCTGGAGGAGTCTTGCAGTTTGGAAGGTCTTGATAGTGGTTGTGCGGCCACACCCCTCAGGCTCAATCAACCAGCCTATCAGGGTAAAGGGGCCATCTCCTGTTTTCAGCACTAGCTACATGTAACCTTTCTGAATAGCTTGCATTTCTGACCCCAGCTATAACTTCACACCTTTTGCAAACAGCCAATGAAATAAGCTCTCTCAATCCTGCTTGTGTTACAATTCTTTCAAAATAAAGTCAAGCCAGGGCCTAGCTTTTTCTTGTTTGCTCTTTACACCGAGCCTTGACCAATCGTCATGTCAAATACAAATACGTCACATCACACGCAACGGATCGGATCGGCATCAATCGAATACGGAGATTTACAGATTAGTCTTCAAATATCGAAAAGGAGGACATGTAGGAGGACACTTTTCGAGGGAGGACAGAACTTACAAAAGGAGGACTGTCCTCCCTAAAGGAGGACGGTTGGTCACCTTAGTAATTAGCAAATCTTCCAAGATAATATGCCACACTCTTCCACTGAAAAACATGAACTAATCGACATGAGCATCCCCCTTCAAATTACAACTCTTGCTATAAAGGATTATATAAAGGATAGAAATTTTAAGATAGCTCTTCTTTTCCTAGCTGTTGAATTTGCAACTTTACATTAGCAACAACACAATTTCTGTTATTCAGAAAGCAAGTCCTTGATTGGTACACTATATCCTTTGAATAGATTCTTTGCCCAATGTATTTGGCAGAAAGTCATGGATTATAATGTTGATTATTATCATAATAACTGAGCAATTACACTGTCTTTACAATTCAAAACACTTTAAAAACACTAATCCATCAACCACAACCTTTTCCAAACTTCCACTGACTGTGTGGTCTTAATATCTTCTTTTGCTAGCTGTTGGATTTGCAACTTTACATTAGCAACAACACAATTTCTCAGTTATTCCTGCTTTGCCTAGTACATTGTCTCATCTTAATGCAAAATCATTTCTTCCATCTTCCTTGTTTTCTTTACTCTTTACCTTGACACTGTGTTCCAATACCCTGCCACTTTCCTTCACAGCTTCTGGCTTCTATGGGTGGTGAAATTGCAGGCGCAGAACCAAGCAGTCCGAATGGAGGCCGCTTTTTATTTGTTATCATACAAAATAGGTAGATTATCCCTTATCCAGACATCTGAAGTCCAGACATTTTTGTCCAAGACTTTTTTTTTTTTAACTTTCTGTAGTATGAACACTAGAAGTCCTTATTCTCATTCCCAAGTACAGGCTGCAAGTTCTATTCTCTGCCCTGTAGTGTGTGCCGTTGTTGAAAAATGTCAGAGGCCAGCAAACACCCAAATGAAAAAAAGTGGAAAAAAGCAAGAGGAAGCGGTTCTCATGATATTTATGCAAGTAATCTGAAATCCAGACACCTTCCTGTCCCAAGTTCAGAAAAGGGATTCTCAACCTGTATAAAGAGCATAAATATCAGGCACAGTTCTCTGTATGTTTTCTTCCATGCTTGATGGGAGCATGAATTTACAACCCATGTTTCTTTCAGAAATCTAACAGGTGAGACAAGGTTTGCTTCCCCCCCCCTCCATGAGGCCCACCTCTGGGTAGGATTATCAGATCCAAACTGGGACAGAGTGCCTAGACCTTTTAACCATTGTATAGAAGAGGGAATTTGGGCAGGTGCAGCTCATCATGGGAGGGTTTCAAAAACTGCACCTGCCAAAATTCCCTCTGCTATACAGTGGTTAAAAGGTACAGGCACTCTGCCCCAGTTTGTATTTGGTTAGCCTACCTCTGGGCCCTCTCCCATTACTTTGGTCTGGTACTGCCACAATTTGGGCTCACGCTCAGGGTGATCAGATGTCATAACCACAAAGGAGGACGTTGCTGTTGTTCAGTCACTAAGTCGTGTCCGACTCTTCGCGACCCCATGGACCAAAGTACGCCAGGCCTCCCTGTCCTCCACTAGCTTCCAGAGTTCGCCCAAATTCATACTCATTGCTTCGGTGACACTGTCTAACCATCTCATCCTCTGCCGCCCCCTTCTCCTTTTGCCTTCCATCTTTCCCGGCATGAGGGTTTTTTCTAAAAAGTCCTCTCTTCTCATGAGGTGGCCAAAGTATTTGAGCTTCAGCTTCAGGATTTGTCCTTCCAGGGAGCAATCAGGCTTGACTTCCTGTAGGATTGGATCTCCTTGCAGTCCAGGGGACTCTCAAGAGTCTTCTCCCACACCATAATTCAAAAGCATCTATTCTTCGGCGCTCTGCACAAAAGAGGACACACCACCCCAAGAAAAAAGGACGTTCAAAAAAAATGGAGGATGTTACAAAATAAAAGCTAAAAAAACTCACATATATGGATTTTGGGGTGTCTTGTCCTCTTTTAATACAACCCAATGAACGAAGGAACACAGGACAAACACATAAGCAAGTGATGTGGGCAGCCCCTCTTGATGCTGGCACTCCTGGTCTGTCTTGAAAAGTAGGGCATCTTCAAATTTACCCAGGACAGAAGGCTGAAATGTAGGACATGTCCTGGAAAAAGAGGACATCTGCTCACCCTGGCCTTTAAAGACTCCCTTTGAACAATTTCTATACCACTTTTCCTATACTCAGAGCGGTGCACGGCTTGTTCTATCATGCAACTGTGATGTCAGGCGCTTTAGGAACTTTTCCACTGTGGCTGCTAAGTGACGTGTGTAAAGGTGCCGCACAGCGTTTCGGGTGACACACCAGCCGTCACCAATACCTGGCAAAAATTGAGTTTGTTCTACTCGTTTTTCATTTTTGTAATTATTTGATTTTTCTTCATATAATACACAGCACTACACATGATCGGACTGTATTTGTTGTTTAAATAAATACATATAAAGAATTGTTTCTCTTTTGTTTGGGAAGGGGGTTGACTGAGTCAAGTTTTGAGACACCGAGCCTAAAAGGTTCGCCATCACTGCACTAGAGAGACAAAGAGGCTCTCAACAGGGCAGCCATTCCAACAGCCCAAGTTCAAGCATCAGCAAGCCGGCCGACCCACCAGCCGACTACTACGCATGCGTCTAAGCGAGGGCTGGCAGGAGGCGTTGAAGCCTGCCCAAGCAGGTTAAATGACTGGAGTCGGCATGCCGTCATTTTTTTGAAGCATCCGGGTCAACAAATATGGCTGACTCAGATCATTCCCGCCAAGGAGGAGGATTGCCGCGAATTCACGAATAAAACTCTCCCTGCACGCGTGTAAAAGTTAATTTCAACCTCTTTAAGCATGCCTGCGTGTTCTGCATAAGGGGGTGCGAATCGATGAACGAAAAATGGGATTTAATTTCCACGGAAAGATTCATGTATTCACATTACATCGGTTCAATAAAACTACAGTTCAGGGAGTGCATTATTTTTGAAGCTGTGTAATTTCTTGTTGTTCCTAGCAGTCTTATTCACCATTTTCTGACACCTACTGTTGATGGTCTAGAAGGAAAAAAAAATATTCCCCCCTCCTTTTTCCCCCCTTCCCGTTTACACTTTTTCCCCCCACCTTCCATTTTCTACTATAATATTTTCGAAATTCTGAACATTAACAGAATTTGTTTTGGGGGGGGGGTGAGTGTAGAAGTTTAAACAAAACTCTTAATAGTCTAGAAGTAAAAAAGAACTACTCTCATATTGACAACTACTTGTGTTATGAAGAGATTTTAATGTAATTTTCCTACATATTTATCTAATTTTTGCCCACCCTCCCCCTTTTTTTCTTTCCTTCCCGTTCACACTTTATTTTTGGTTGTGTAGATTTCAAAAAATAAGTCTGTCAAAACAGTGCAATCTGAGTTTTAATAGACAGCAAGTAGCATTTTGTCCGGTGTGTTCAGTAATATAATTATGAGGAATTTAACCTTGTAATTGCATATTAACTCATAACAAGGTTACCAATAATGTTTCTACACGATCACACGTTTTTATTTTGGTAAGTTTTTATTTCAGGAGTAAACTATTCAGGCCTAAACAGTACGAGCAAAGCAATCTGAAATGCTTGGAATGCGGATTGTTTTGAGTCAACCAACATGGCTGCTAAGCCCGCCCCCTGGCTTCAATTCGCTCCCAGCTCCTATTAATTCGACGGGCATGCCGACTCCAGTCATTTAACCTCAAGAAGGTTAAATAACAGGAGATGACATGACATCATTTTCTTGAAGCCACCTCGAGTCAACTAATATGGCTGACTCAGATCTTTCCCGCCAAGGAGGATTGCCGCGGATTCACTAATAAAACTCTCCCTGCACGTGTGTAGAAGTTAATATCTACCTTGTTAAAAATGCCTGCGTGTTCTGCATACGGGTGCACGAATCGCTGTCAGAAAAATGGGATTACTTTGCACAGGTACTTAAAATCATTGTGATTAATTGATACTGAAAAATATTACCTCATAAAGTATGCAACCCTTCACAAACTGAAGTAGGTATGAAGAAGTAAAAGGAACTCAATCCACACACAATCTTCAGCAGTGATTTTTCGGATACAAAATGTTTGGTTTGCACACCAGTAAGACTACACATTTGGCCACTCATCTGAATACATTACATTACCGATAGCGGAACTGTTGTTATTGTGAATTTTACACCAAATGTTATGTGCATGTCAATAAGACTACACATTTGATCATGCTTCCAAATAATATAGGTACATTATTCCGATGCGCATCCAAATAATCACTGCCCACAACCTAACCCCCTCCTTTTTTCCCCTTCCCATTTACACTTTTTTGCCCAATCAATCAATCAATCAATCAATCAATCAATCAATCAATCAATCACTAGTATTTATATACCGCTTTTCAACACAAAGTTCACAAAGCAGTTTACAGGCAAATAATAACATTAAAGTTAAATGGCTCCCTGTCCCAAAAGGGCTCACAATCTAAAAGAATGGAGAACACCACCAGCAACAGCCACGAGAAAGACACTGTGCTGGGGTGAAGAGGGACAATTGCTCTCCGCCTGCTAAAAATAAGAGGAAAGTGCCTCTTGCCCAGTTAGCAGGGGTTAGCCCACCCTCCCCTTTTTTTCTTTCCTTCCTGTTCACACTTTATTTTTCCACCTTTCATTTTCTACTGTAATATTTATGAAATTCTAAACATTATCAGAATTTTTTTTTATGGGGCATGGCCGTTTTATTTTTGCTTGTGTAGATTTAAATAAAGTCTGTCAAAACAGTGCAATCTGAGTTTAAATAGACAGCATTTCGTCCGGTATGTTCAGTAATATAATTACGAGGAATTTAACCTTGTAGTTGCATATTAACTCATAATAAGGTTACCAGTAATGTTTCTCCACGATCACACGTTTTTATTTTGGTAAGTTTTTACTTCAGGAGTAAACTATTCAGTCCTAAACAGTACGAGCAAAGCAATCTGAAATGCTTGGAATCAGCATTGTTTTGAGTCAACTGACATGGCTGCTAAGCCCGCCCCCTGGCTTCAATTCGCTCCTATATTTTCTTAAGGCATGTCCTCTCCTGTTATCTAAACTGCTTGTTTAACCTACTTGAGCCTGCCGAATTCCTTCGTCTCCTCACGGACGCGCTCGCGCATGCGCTCATGTGTGGGCGCGCGCCAGGGCCCCGGCCGGCGCTTGCGCGCGCATCGACACAAAAGGGAGCATAAGGCATAACTCCATGAAAGGGAGGGAGGACCAAAAAAAAAAACCCCCATTCACACCACCAGACGGCTCTTGCCGTGGAGCGAGGGGGAGGGGAAAAAAAAAGCCGGGAAGAAAGGGATGCTGGGAAAAGAACATACACGCGTTCAGTGAGGTCATCCGTAGGCGCCCCTCTCTGGCAGAAGCCGCCTTTTGCGGTGGCTTTTTTTTCCTCTCTGTTTCCTGCGGCTCGTCGCCTTTGGGCTTGGAGTTCACGCGGGGAGGGGGAGTTGGGGCTTGTCGTCATCGTCTTCATCATCATCATCGTCGCCGCCGCCGCCGCTGTGTCGTCACTGCCGGGTCATCGTCCCCCCCCCGCTCTTCTCCCCTCGCTGGCCGGTGTCGGCGCCCTGAAGGCTCTCGCCTCATCGGAGTGGGGGCGGGGTAAGGAAAGGAAAGGAAAGGACTGCGGGGGGAGGGGCACACCGCGCTCGCTGTGCTCTTTGTCTGCATCTCTAACCTCCTCCCCCCCGTCTGCTTCTTCCTCGGTGGGATGAGTGGGTTAAGTGGGGGCTGTGTGGGTGATGCCGTGGAGAAGTTTGTCAGGGGATGTGTGTGAGGCAGGCTCACCGACTTAAGGGGAGGGGGTGGGTAGAAAGAGGGAGGTCACAAAGGGACCCTTTAAAAAAAGGGGGGGGATGATGGAGGACCAGGAAGTGAGAGAAGATGGTGGAAGGAAGAGGAGAGAACTATTGTGTGATTATCGAGGGGGAGGAGGGGGAGGGAGAGGATTTTGTATGTATCGTGGGGAGGGGCGGTGGATTATTTACTCAAGGCATGGAGAGGATTAAGGCTGGCTGAATTGTGGAAGGAGTATGAGGCACTGCAGGGGAAAAGTGTGGGTGGGGTGGGGTGGGGTGGGGAGTCCTGATGGATAGAAGGACTCTCTTATTTTGTTGCTGCAGTGTTTCATGTTTTCTCATAGGGATCCTCTTGTGGGCAAGTGGTGTGCAGGTTGTAAAAATAACATGCGGGGAGTGTGTGGAATACAGACTCACCTAGACACTGGCCCAAATGTTGAATTTCTAGCTCACCCTTTTGCAACAGGCAACAATGGTAGAACAGCTCTCTGCTAAAACATGGAAAATGCCTATTATAATAGCCATCTGTAGTTACAGAAGTCCAGCAATTGAAAGCCGATTCAGGCTAGAACAGCCATTTTCAACCAATATGCCGCGAATGGTTCTCAGGTGTGCTGCAGGAATTTGGGAAGGTCATTTATTAGTAGGGCCATTGGGGGATGTGAGCCCCCCCCCGCAGCATAGTGTGCCTTGCCAATTGTCGAAATACTGATGGTGTGCCTTGCCATTTTAGTTCTTTGCCAGTGTGCCATGAGATGAAAAAGGTTGACAATCACTGGGCTAGAAGGTTTGACTGTTTTGTTTTTCAAAATGCTCAGGCTGTAGTGCGTCTATAAGGAATGAAGTCACATAGCTGTGGGACGGTTGCCAAGGATGACTTGATCTATTCTAGAAGGGCACCAAAGTGGTACAGTATAGTTGAGAGAATGTTGGTCTTAAGTATGATAATGTAATGCAATTAGGATGATTGCTGGGAAGCGTAGAGTCCAAGACATCTGTGCCGTATTGTTCAAAACAAACAGCTTCAGTTATGCACAGAGAGGAACAGCCAATGAAGATGCCAGCATCTGTATTATCTCCTATCCCTTCTGCACATTCTATAGCATTTCATTGTGTTCTATACTAGATGAAGCCTCTATAAGCAGTTAAATGGCAGTCTTCTATAAGATCCATCTCAATAATCGATTTTTGACCTCGTAAACGTATAGTTAATAATGGGTAGGTCTGACTTGAGTTGTTTTACCAGAAAGAGCTGGTCCTTGCCACTGCTGTGACGTAGGCAATAGTCAGATCCAAAAATGTAAACCAGAATGATATGAAAAGGTTTAGAATGCATCATCGAATAATAATAAAGAATGCTGTGGTATTTTAAATAGCAGTACCTTTGTGGCATAAGTTTTTGTGGGCCAGAACCCACTACATCAGCTGTGCAAAGATGTACATCTCTCTGGACTGATTGCAAGTAGCCATTCATATGTGTGCATCAGCCAACCACGGATAACACCATACATGAAGAAATGGACTCGGACTCATAAGAACTTATGCCACAATATAATTATGATTTAAATGGTCCTGGGACTCTTAGTACCGTATCCTATCCAAGATGCAGCCATGCCTACAGGGCATGCACTGCATCCTGCAGTGGAGGGGAAGTCACGGAGGCCTCATCAAAATTAGGGAATGTTTGTTTCCTTACCTTGGGATTGCATTGAAGCTGCATCATCACTGGAAAGTTGGATAGGATTGTGCCCTTAGTTGTGTTTGCTGCAGCAGGCTAATAACAAAGGCTACACAGGCATGCCCCAGTATCAGCTGGGGTTCTGTTCCAGACACCCTTGTGGATACCTTAAACTGTGGATACTGGGAATGCTTTTTTAAAGATAGGGGAACATCAGTGGTTTTGCTGCAACGAGGTAAAAAAAGATTTGTTTAATGTTCCCCTTCCTTTTTAATAGGCATCCCAGTATTCATGGTTTTTGTGGCTAACTGAAACAGTGGATACCAAATCAGTGGTTATCGGGGCACACGTATGTATCCTTTGGAATATATAGTGGGTATTTCTATTCCTCTTAATTCACCAGTCGTGATTCTTGGATGGTGCAGTCCTGTACATGCTTAATTGGAAGTTAGTCCCCTGTGTTCAGTGAACCTTACTCCTGGGCACTTTTGTAGGGCTGTAGCCTGTGTGTGTTCTGAATGCAGCTTCATTTGGTCTGCTTTCATATGCTCTTCTGCCATAGCTATACCCTGAGCTAGCACAGAAACTGTAGAACATGATGTGGATCTGCATGTTATCAGTCTACTGACTATCTCTAGACCAATGGTTCCCAAACTTTTTAGCATCAGGACCTACCTAAAAAAAGTTGTATTTTGCCAGCTGCTCAAGCCTCTGTGGCTATAATGGTGATTGGGCAGCAGGGCTCCCCCCGTAGTAGCAGGCTTAACTCTTGATGCTCATCTGCCTTGTCAGTTTTGCGACCCACCAAGAATTCGGTCATGACCCACAGTTTGGGAACCGCTATTCTACACTCCTGTGTCATCATGTCTAGTAACTTAATACATTGTACAGGAGGAAGACATTGTCAGTAAAATGCCCTTTTCCCTCATTACATAAGCAAGGACCCAAGGATATGGTGAGCAGCCATCGCCACTCTCCCGGATGGTGCCAATAACAGAATGTATTTGATACCTTTATTTGCCAGACAGGTCAACAGTGTACTGAAGGCTAGAAAAAGAAACAGGATATGTTTGTATAGATCTCTAAGTGATTGTCTCAAGAGTTAGGACATATAAGCATTTATTGGGATATTTATATATATAAAAAAGGATGCATGTGTATGTGTGTATGTATGTGTGTATGTTCCGCATAGGCTCCGCAACGCCTGGAGCGATCAACACGAAATTTGGCACGCATACACCTTGCGGCCTGGCGACAAACACTGCGGGGGTCAGACCCCCCCTAGCACCCCCGGGGGTGGGGGTATGTGGGGGTCCCTGCATGAAAATGGTCGAAAACGTCCGAAATCGGCGTCAAATCCATAGTTTCCGGGGTCGCCGGGGTGAGTGGTGATGCTTCCGACGCCGTTGGAGTTCGGCTTCAGCCCCCCCTCGGCGTGGGGGGCAAGGAGGGGTGCAAAACACAACGTCCACCATGCCCCGCTGCGACGCCTGGAGCGATTGGTGCCAGACTCGGCACGCACGTGCCTTGCGGCCTGGCGACAAACACTGCGGGGGGCAGGTCCCCCAGCACCCCCGGGGGTGGGGGTACGCAGAGGCCCCCAAGTGAAGATGGCCGAAAACGGCCAAAATTGGCATCAAGTCCATAGTTTCTGGAGTTGCCGAGATGAGCAGCGATGTGCCCGACACCATTGGAGTCCGGGTTCGGCACCCCCTCGGCGTGGGGTGCGAAAAAAACATCCGCCATGCCCTGCTGGAACGCCTGGAGCGATTGGCACCAGATTGGCACCTTGCGGCCTGGTGACAAACACTTCGGGTGTCAGGCCCCCCCCAGCGCCCCCGGGGGTGGGGGTGTGCAGGGGCCCCCACATGAAAATGATCGAAGTCGGCCAAAATTGGCGTCAAATCTGTAGTTTCCGGGGTTGCCGAGACGAATGGTGATGCTCCCAACGCCATTGGAATCCGAGTTCGGCCCCCCTCGGCGTGGGGGGCGAGAAGGGGTGCAAAACGAAATGTCTGCCATGCCCTGCTGGAACGCCTGGAGCGATTGGCACCAGAGTCGGCAGGCGCATGCCTTGCGGCCTGGCGACAAACACTCCAGGGGTCAGGCCCCCCTGGCGCCCTGGGGGTGGGGGTACACAGGGGGCCCCATGTGAAAATGGTGGAAAATGGCTGAAATCGGCGTCAAATCCGTAGTTTCCAGGGTCGCCGAGACGAGCAGCGATGCGCCCGACACTGTTGGAGTCCGGGTTCAGCCACTGTCAGCGTGGGGGGCAAGAAGGGGTGCAAAACTCATAAACTCTGGAAGATCATTTGTTACCCAGGCAACGCCAGGTAACAAAAAGCTAGTAAATAATAAATATGAAATAAGAGGTGCAATGACTGATAGAAGATCCTGATATAAGTTTCTGTCATTTTAAAACTCCATCATGCCTTTTCCATCCTCAGCTGGTTTTCTCTCTACAGATACTCTTGACCTGTATGGTGCTATAACCATTTCCAAGGATTGTAAAGTTGAACTTCAAAAACTGTGGCAGAAGTGAAGAGCCGCAACCATGAGTCTGTTTAATCTGGACCGCTTTCGCTTTGAAAAGAAGTCAAAAACTGAAGATGTTCCTTCTCCTAGTATTCCGACAGATGAAGAGGAGGCTGCTGCTTCTGCTTCTTTGGATGCTGTTGTTAAGGACACTACACTCCCTCCTTCAGCTTCAGAAGACCATGCTGCTACCGCCGGAGAGGAAGATGATGATGATGTTACTGATCACAGTAGCAGACCAGTCACTCCAGTATCTGCTGTGTCGGATAAAACTGGTAAGTTTGTCTTAAAATTATTTTTACCCTGCCGTTCCCTCCAAATGTGACTAGAACGTTGGCATACATGGAGCTTTGATTCAATCCTCTGATTAAATTTCTCATTCACAGTAACTTCCATAAAGGTCTGTGAATTTGAGATTTCTATTATAACATTTAATTTTCATCCAAAATGTAATCTATTGTTAAAAACTAATGTAAATTCTATTACTGTATGAATCATTTTCTTCTACTTGTGTATAAACATAAGTACAATTAAAAGGTGGGAAGACTTAATTTTATGCATAGCAAAGAGGATAGTACTTATTTGCATTTGATTTGATGATGTCTTCAAAATTTTTGCCTAGGTACGTAAAAGTTCTGTGATGTACCATACTGCTTATTTACTACGTATTTTCAGTTATAATAGATTGAGAAGTCTACAAAGTAGAGTGACATGATAGTGTTATGTATTTTGGGTCAGGAACAATCTGAGACTGACCTATAGAAAATTATTTCAAGTATTCACTTCAGTAGGGGATGTTTTGGGTTGATGTAATTTTCATAATCAGTTTTTGTAGATGAGGCTACCATTGGATTCTTTTTGGTGGTAGTTGCTTTTGGTTCCTTTTCATTGTGCCAAGGATTTGCAGTATTGAGCCAAACATTTTTTTTCAAATCTGGCTTTGGGGGTCTATGATAGTTTCTGGTACATGCTATTTTCTCTCCAGTACTTCTGTGTTCACTTATTTTTGAAGGAAATTTGAATAACTACTGTTACTAAAAAATGTTTAAGATGTATGGCTATGGAGAGATAGTTTCTTAGTAGCAATCTCTTGGAGTGTGGTTACTGTATAAATATTGTTCTTGTTTCTGTGTATCCCAGTGGTTCTCCAACTTTTTAGAGACTGCTGCCTGATTTCTAAATGCCAAGAGGTGTGGCTATAATGGTGATTGGGCAGCCACAAGTAGCAGCTTCTTTAACCCTTGATGCTCATAGCCTTCAAGAGCCTGTCAATTTTGTAACCACCAAAAATTGGGTCATGACTCACTGGTGGGTCCCAGACCCGCAGTTTGAGAATTGCTGGTGTTTGCAGTATTCACACTAATAGCTTGGTGCTTTGTCCCAGCTCATATGACTGGATATCTTACAAAGCTACCACATTTCTATAGGTAATACAGTGTTTTCTGCAATTTTGTAAGACAGACTCATTTCCAAAAGCTCTTCTTGGTCATTGTTTGAGCCCCTCCATTGTGTGCAGAATATGCCTGGTGGATGAACTATTTATTCGCTTAGGTTGTAGTCCTAAGCACACTTACTACCGTGCTTAGTAAGAGTAGACCATATTGATCACAGTTAGTAGTCTGTTCTAGTAGTGCATGATGAGAGGTGTTCAGAAAGTCTGGGCTGATCAAGAACTTCCAAGATAATGCTGATTAGTAAGTAACTCCTAATGCTATCTGCCATCTACAATTAATTTACATGCTTTGAACAGCACTTTATCATGATTTATTGAAGCAATATTGAAAGAAAAGCAAACCAGACTACCTTGGTATTTTCTAGGAGTGAGCCTAGGCAGCTGCAAAGTTGTCAGTACAATCCTACCTTAATTTTGCGTATGTATCTAGCTTTGGGAGCTACAGCAATTCTATAGTATGCTTTGCCCACGGCTACCCCCAGATTAAAAGTAATGTAGATGGTATGATTGCCTAAGTGGTCAAATCAAGTGGTCTATACTAAATGGTCTAAACAGATGTTTTTGTACAGCATATATGAATGTGAATTATAAAAAATATGCAATGAACCTTTCTGAATGTCATCTTGAAAAGGAATTGAGAAACAGTTTCCATAGAAACAGTCAGGTTATTTTCTTTCTCTTTTTCACAGCAACTAATCCCTTAGAGGTAGTTTAAAGAGCCTAGTCTGCTAGTGTATAGTGAGGTTGGTGGTACACTTTTATTTAACAAGTACAATATGCAGGAGAATAATGAAACTCAGTGTGGATCAAGATGTTGGTTAGAGACCATCCTGACCCAATAACCCATGTATGTAGTCATTGCATCTGCTCATTTCCATCCCTTGACACACTTGCCTCTTCCTATTGAATTCTTGCCTTAAGACCTTGACTGGTTCACAAGACTTGGAAGAGCTGACCCTTACCTTTGCAGTGTGGATACTTCAGACTTTGGTATCACTGGCAATTCTCAGTTATCGACTTCCTGAAAGGACACTCCAGAATCTGAAGAATTTTTTTTCCTTGACAGTGAGTACATTCAGCCTGCATTAGCCATGGATTCAGAACCCATGAATTTCAGCACCCATGGATCCTCCAGAAGCCACGGAGCCGGTTGACCTGGACCCTCCAGAGGCAAGAGGAGCTGTGCTCCCCTCACTTCCAAAGGGTATTCTGAGCCCCACCGAGGCCATGCACATCTGCCTGTGGCCTCTGCGGGCCTCAGAATGAGGGTTAGAATTAAAAAATGCCCTTCTGTTTTTTCAGCAAACCTTTTTTTTTGTGTGTTAGTATTTACTGAACAAGTGTTTATCTGCATATTTTGCTAAATTACCCATAGGAAAAACTTGCAAGTAAGTTTGTAATCGCTCAGCACAGTTGAATCACTCAAGGCTTTCAAAACTGGTACTGGCTGTGAAAAGTTTCCTTAAGATTACTCTCAATATATGTCAATTTGTGGAACAGACACCGTGCTTCATTTCAGAATATATAAAACGGGCACGTACAAAACATAGCTTGTGTTGCACTTATCACAGAGCTTCTAATGAATGAAAGTCAATAGCTGGAATCTGTCTTCTCATCCACTTTCCCCTGGTTGAAGTAAGAATCAGCATGTGCTATATTTTCTCTTTATGTGTTTACAAACCATATTACACTCCAGATATCAATATGTAGCACTGTGTATTGCATTCTTCTATGTACCTGATTGAACTCCTTGGTTCTGTCGCTCCTTATGGCTGGCGTGTCTCATGTAATCTGAAAGCTGCATGTTTGGCCACCCGTGTTACAGAAATCAAAGCTCTCTGCAGATCTAATAATTGGCTACCTGGCATCCCTTTTAATAAAGCAAGTAGTGTGCATCACCCAAATATTTCTAATGGAAAACCAACTGCAATCCAAGTTGCAAGTTCTTTCTTGATTTCTGTCCACCTACTCTAGGAAATCTCTCAAATTGTAAGTCCTTTATATCATTTGGCAGTATGCTTTGACTCCATTTCAGGTGGCATGTCATCCCTCCCAGCTTCAAAGTTCACAGTGTGCAGTAGTTTCCAGTGTCAGTACGTTGCTTGGGGTTGTAAAAGCTTAAGTTTTTTTGGAGTTTCCGTCAAGCCCCTCTCAAGCACGTTCAGGTTATTTTAAATGTATTTCCTGTAAACCTCTGTCCAGCAGCAATGCTGTTCTGCAGCTTCTGTTCTTCTTTGTGTGCTGCTCTTCTTCCGATGCAGCCTTGCATGCCTTTAGGGTCAGAATATTTCTAATCCTGAAAGAAACTATTCCTTGCTATTTGTTTTTCTTTCGATTGTAAATGGTTCTAGTCTCACCATGTGTCTCTTTGTCAGTCAGCACTGTCAGCTGTTTATTATAAATTTACAAGAGCTGTGAGGACACTGATGTTCACTGCTGTGGATACCAGGTGACCATTGTGGGCCCCACTCCAGCTTGAACATAATATGGCATGATTTGGCCCACATGTGCTTAGAATTTTCTCTGCAACCATGAAGTTTAGACTTGAATTTATATTTTAAGTAAGTTGTAGTTCCTCAAGATGCCACAATTCATACCATATTCTTTTAATTTATTACATGTCTATATGGGCTTTTAACATGTTCCCAGGGAGGTTACCTAGAATGAAACAATTTACATATGTAACACATGTAAGGTTACATATGTTAAATTATAGAACTGTTTATTAAAACATTTCGAAGAAGAAAAACGTAATAAACATTGTTAATTCCTCAGTCCAAATATGTGTTCAGCCTATGGATATACTCAGGTTCTGTATAGAAGTTTATTTCCACAATGCTGTTTCTGGTGAGACTTCAATGGTCATGGCAAATCTTTACAATGGTCTTTCTGGTTCTCCTGGGTGCCACCATCTTGGATCGTGTGAGGTTCAAGATGGGGATACCTGAGAGATCTGTGAAAAAGAGGCAGAGGGGCACATCCCATGGTGTTCCTGTGTGTTTGCCATGGCACACAGTTTGGGAACCACTGCCAAAAGAGATACTCTGTATATAATACCTCTCTCTTTCTTTCTTCAATATGCTTTCGAAGATGACTCCAGTGTTCCAGAAACTCCTGAAGCAAGTAGGCCGAAAAACCTTACTCATTTTAAGTTTCGGAGAGAAGTAATTGAATTATCATCATCAAGTGATGAGGAGGAAGTGCCGTTGAAAAATTCCCATACAAAGCAATCCATTGCCCCAAACAAGGATGTGATTATAATGTAAGTCGTTATAACATTTTCTACAAAATGTATGCTCCAGTATAAATTTGGCAAAATTGGGTTTCCTGGTTGTTAGTCTCAAAAGGTGATTATAATGTTCTTGTTTGAAAATACCTACTTTTTAGTATTAAAAAGACTTCCGGATTCCAAGATGGCTGCCTAGCAGTGTCTCTCGGCTTTCTGCTCCGCTAAACTCCCTATCTTTATTATGCCACCTACTTTGAGGAAGAAAAGATTGCGAACCAGCCCTGCTAAAGGAAACACTAGAGCTGATGGTGCCAAAAAGCGAAAAAAACCTTGCCAGGATTCAAAGAAACAAACTCCCATTGAATCTTTCCTGACAGTGTGCCCATCCCCTCCCCCTTCTGCGACTGATTTCTCCAAAGAGGTGAGCGTTAATTTATCCTTATCTTCTACAACTAATGCTACTCTAGCCTCCCCCAATGCCTCGATAGAAGAGGTACTTGAGAATAGGAGAGATGAAAGAAATTACCTCAATGAAGAGAGTTTGTCTTTTCTTCGTGAATATTTGGGAGTTGAGGAAGACTCCCCCTCCCCTCTCCAAGCAACACCAGCCCCAGAACAAAAGGCTGGGGATGCGTGCCTTATCTCCGCAAAAACTCTCCTAGTGATCCTTGAACGCTTCTCTAAATTTGAAGCTCAACTCCAGTCAATTAACTCAGACATACGGAGATTAATGACAATCTGCGAAACTTCTGCTTCCAACTTGAAAGCGCAGACGAGCACCCTTCCCCCTTCTATCGCCGACAAGGAGCCTCCTAGCCAAACTGCTGGAGATTTATGGCTTGAAGACAACAGAGTTTTCTCCCCTGCGAACATACATCTAATATGGTCTCCCAAAGACATTCTCTTAAATATACCACATAGGGATGCTCACTTATGGTCCAGCAAATTTAAAATTCTTACCTCACTATCTCAATTAACAAGGCAGAAAATTGGTCCATCTCTCTTGTCTGATTGTTTCTACCTGCCTTCTGCTAAGGGCTGTAAAAGACTCCATCTTACATTTGCTTCCTTGACTTTATCTAGATCAATTTTAAATGTGAGATCTAAACTGAACTCATATGGCATACAGGTACAGAGGGTTTTCAAGCAAATGGGGCCCCAGATCAGATTTCGTCTGAAACAGACCTCTGATCGTATCACAGCTTGCTCTACGACCCTCTGCTCAAATGGACAAAATCGAGACTCCCTGGATCTCCCTTTGTCAACTTTTCCTCATCAAATAACCTCCAAGCCTGCTGACGCTCAGATGCTCTCCCTGAATAATGAGAACATTGAGAAAGTGAACTCAACTATCCCCTTGTCATATGAACATCAACTTTTGCCAGAGGTCCTCCCTCCGCCACCACATACGGAGGAGCTCCCCCTGTCACTAAGAACATCAATTCCTAATGCCTCATTTAATTTGACAGACAAGAGTCCAGACCAAGATCAGATACATTCCTTAAGTTTTACCAATCCAGCAAGATTATTGTCCTTATCCACTGACAACGGACCCCTGCTAACTAACAGCACTAATCCTTGCTCATCTCCTCGCTTACAAGATCCTCAGCTGATACTTGAGACATCGACTATAGAGAACGAACCTCTGTTGATTAAAGGGGAACACAAGCAGATATTTCCATCCATAGAAGCTTTCTACAAAGGGACCCATATAGTTCCAACACCTAGTTGCCCAGAGGAAGCCACAGGTGCTGCTCAATCTCCTTGACTAGTCCGTAATAGTCTCAACCATACCTCATCTACCTTGACAGTCAATTTCTCTAATCCGCATGGAGCCTTGAGAATGATATCCTGGAATTTGGCAGGTTGGCCCTCCAAACAGTACAATCTTGAATTTCTTGAATTTTTAAGTAAAGCAGACATTATCTGCTTACAGGAAACTTGGACTACAGATACGATACATTTAGAGGACTTTCAAACTTTCAACCTCCCATCCTTTAGAAAGAACAAGTTTGGCCGACTGCAGTCAGGATTGGCAACACTGATTAGGTCTACTGTGAAAGCTGAACTAGTTGAGGCTTGCCAGGACCTGAGCAGTTATTTGGTGGTACGTTTATCTATAAATAACATGTCTATTTTTCTCCTCAACGCATACCTGCCGCCAAACGCTCTTAAAGCTCAACAAGCACTTATGTGGAATCATCTGACGAAATGTATAGACAAAATTCAGAAACAATTTCCCCAAGCTCATCTTCTAATGGCCGCGGACCTCAATGCCCGGGTAGGCCAAGGGCCAGAAGTGTTCCAAAAAATTCTAAAAGGAGGAAATATGTCCACCCTTCCTCAACATTGCAATGCCACCAGATTCTCCAAGGACAAACGCTTTAACGAGGCCGGTGTCCTCTTAGCCACCCTTAGCATCCAAGCCAATCTTACTTGGCTCAATGGTCTTTCAGAATTCACGAAAGCATCTGAATTCACGTACGTATCTGCTACAGGATGTAGTGTTATCGATTACATAATAACTTCATTAGATCTGTTGCCATTGGTGTCAAATTTTGAGATAGGGGACTATAAACTAAGTGATCATCTTCCCCTTTTACTGGCACTGGATATACTGGTTCCACACCAAATACAACCTCCCGCACATCTAATTGGCCTGGACCGATTTATCAAATTTCCTTGGCACAGTTCTACCCTCAGAGAGATCCAACAGCTTCTGGGAGTTCCTCGCTTCAATGAGCTATGGTCTTCTATCCTCGTGGATGACCATCCTCAAACAACAGTAGACAGATACGAAAAACTCATTGGTGACATCATCTCCAATGTTTCACCTTCCCCGTCTGAGACCGTGGACTGCCCAGGGACTGGGACCCCCTCCTGGTTTGACAGAGACTGTAAAAATCTAAAGACGCAAACCAGAGCCCTCTTTAAAACTTTTAGAACATCAGATTCACAAGCTGCTCTGAGAGACTTCTTATTAGCTAACCACCAATTCAAAGAACTGATCCAGCAGAAGAGAAACTTACACCTGAAAGAACAATGGAAAAAACTCATACTGGCTTCATCCCAAGCAAATCCCAGAAATTTTTGGAACATCATAGCTGGGACATTCAGGCATAACACTGCAGACCCCAAGCTGGTACCTACACATTGCTGGAAGCAACATTTCAGCCAATTATTCAATGACACATCGGTGCCCTCTGATACGCTCACAACTATTTCGACTAACCCACCTTTGGACTGGCCTCCGATAACTGAGTCGGAAATTTGTGACTTAATTGCAACATTAAAACCGGGCAAGGCCCCAGGATTTGACAACATTATCCCAGAATGGCTGAAGGCGGATCCTGCCTTTTGGTCTCCTATTCTCGCCAAGCTCTTCACTTCAGCTAACTGCCACGGGGTATTACCAGGGGCCTGGAGGAAGTCAATAATAGTTCCGATATATAAAAAAGGCGACAAGAGTGCTCCAGAGAATTACAGACCAATCAGCTTGCTTTCAGTGGTCGGAAAGCTTTATTCTAAGACTTTGCTAGCTCGCTTAAACGACTGGATCGAGCAGAAGAACATCTTGGGCCCCGAACAAATTGGTTTCAGATCTGGAAGTTCTACCTTAGACCATTGTATTATTTTAGCTCACCTAATCTACAAGTATACTATTCACATCAAATCTAAATTGTATGTTGCTTTCCTAGACCTCAAAGGAGCATTTGATAGCATAGATAGGAATTTACTTTGGTCCAAATTGGAAAGAATGGGAATGGACTGCAGCCTGCTGTATCTAATTAAGAACTTATACTCAAAAACATCTTGCCAGGTTAGGTGTTCCTGGAAGGGCCATTTATCTGAAGAGATTCCCACCAACAAAGGGGTCAAGCAAGGCTGCATATTGGCCCCCTCGCTGTTTAATCTCTTCTTGAATGACCTGGCTCCAGCCTTGGCGGAGGTGGAGGGCCACCCTCCCAAGCTTGGGGACCTTAAGATATCCATCTTACTGTATGCTGACGATGCGGTTATTATTTCCAGAACGCGCTTGGGGCTCAAAAGATTGATGCACCAATGTCTAGATTATCTAACAAGGAACAAACTGCAGCTAAATTTCCAAAAATCAAAAATTATGATCTTCGCAAGATCTTGGAAACCGCATAAATGGATTTTCAATGGCCACCTTATCGAGCAAGTGAAATCCTTCAAATATTTGGGGATCCTGTTTTCCTACAACCTCTCTTGGACAAGTCATTGGAACATGATGAAGGCGGCGGCTTCGATCTCAATGCGGGCTATCCTGAAATTCTTTTATAAGAACGGAGGCTCGTATGTCCCGGCTGCCCTCAAGGTGTTCAATGCTAAGGTTCTTCCCCAAATTCTATTTGGAGTACCGTTGTGGATAAAATCATCTAACCACCAGCTCGAACAAATCCAAGCAGTGTTCCTGCGTAAAATTCTAGCTGTTCCAAACTGCGTGCCATATTCAGCCCTATGCCTGGAGACGGGCCAGTCTATGATTGAAACACTAGCTTGGCTACGCACTTCAAAGTTCTGGCTGAAACTCTACTTCAATAACATAACCAGCAGTTTATTGTTTCACTTCAAGAAAGACTCTCTCTCGTCAGCTGGCTCCTGGGAGTCTAAAATCAAGCAACTAGGCATTGATGTGGACCAACTAGGGGCAGTAACGCAAGCAGAAGCCTTCCGACAGATCAAACAAAGGTTGTTGGACATTCAGACTCAGACTCTCTTAAGCACAACCAATAGATCTGGTCACTCTCTGGCATGGAAAATCCCTTTTGAAAAAGGTAAAACTTTGAACTACCTCCAGTCCTTAACCAACCCTAATGAAAGAAGGGCCCTTACGTTGGCCCGTCTGGATGCCATGCCCTCTGCAGTTCTATGGGGAAGGTATAGAGGCATCCCCCAAGAAGATAGAACATGCTCTTGTTCTTTGAGCACAGTTGAATCCTTGCCGCACATGATCCTACATTGCCCTTATCATGAGACTAAGAGATCCAGTTTACTAGGCCCTATTTTGTCCAAGAAGATGTTTCTTCCAGACAATGACAAACTAAACATTCTTTTCTCACTATCGGATCCATACCACCTCAGACTGTTTGCTTCCTTTCTGCATAGCATAGTTGAATTTAACAATAGACGAAAGCCCACTGAACTGCCATTGTCAGAGTGAATCTATCTGGTCTACAGACAGCAAGTGTTTTACATTGTTTTAATTATATTTTTAAGTTCTGACAATAACATTGCTGTATGTTTTAACTTTTGAGATGCCATTAAAGGTTTTGACTGACTGACTGACTAGTATTAAAAATCCAGTGCTTGCATTAATAATGTTGGGAGAGTTCTCGGGTAGAAATCTTTGCCCAGTTCAGCTACCTGGAAAAAATTTTAACAAGAGATGCTGGCAATTGAACCTTTGACCTTACTGCATGCAAAGCATATGCTGTACTACTAAGCTACCATCCTTCCCCTTCGAACTTTTTTCCTTGTATACTCTGCTATTTGCCTTGAACCCAGAAACACCTGGTTCGCAGATAGTTCTGTAATAGAATCTATGAACTTTTGGGTCATAAACAGATGGTAACAGGAATTCATTGGAGAGAGGCAAACAAAATGACTGCTCTCCAGCGCTATCTGTCTGGGTTTTGGTAGATGTGGGAAATGGACCATATGACTCCTTTGGGAGGAAGATGTATCCAATGCACAAAATTGTTGTTATGCATAACTCAAGCCATAATCCTATAGTGGCACTGGGCTGGCTTAAGTTCTTTTGCCAGCCCAGCACTGTTGCGTACATGCCATATGGCATGCCAGCACCAGAGAAGAAGGCACTGGACCAGAGCAGGGAGTCATGCTGACCTGCGGACACTCAGTAAGCCAGCCCCTTGACATCCAGATTTGGCCAGCATGGGGCTAGGGAAGGCAGGGGGAAGGTGGAACAGTGCAGGGGGAAGGAAGAGAGAGGGCAGGCCCGTGGGTGGACTGACCAGGGAGAGGGATGGAATGTGGATCTGGCCATTAGGCAGGATCCTAATCCCTGTCCCTGGGCCAGTCAGGCTTGATCTGGACTTCTCGGATTTGCACCAACAATTTCATTGATAGATGCTTTAAAAACCACCTGAATTAAGATGGAAAAGTATTTAAAACATTGGTCATGTTCAAGCTCGGACTCCAGTTTGGAATTCCACCCTGCATCTCAGGACCATAGGGCGGAGCCCACAGCAAAAACTAGTTGTAAAATGTTGTTGTTCAGTCGCTAAGTCATGTCTGATATGACAGTTATTCTATTTGCATACAAATCCTCTGCCACCAAGCATGATATCATCACACCAGACACATCATCTTTACATGATTCAAACCCAGTTGTCTCACAAACACAAAGAAAGACTTCATAGTGTTTAACTCAGTCCGTTGAGAGTGGTTGCAGTTACATGTTTAAACGTGCCCATGTTCAGCATATTATCAAGGAATTATGCCTGAAGACATTCTGGAAAACATTTCATCCATTTTACACTGAAAAATAATTGGAGAATGCATAACTCAAAACTCATGCACACATGGAAGGCTGTGCTTGGTGTTGATCAAGTGGGCTTATATCCTCATCACATTCATGTTTGTGTTTTCTTATCATAAAAGCACCCCTGCTTTCACCCTTTGTCACCTCCTGTTCTATTTGTTGCTTTTACTCTTCCACCTTCCTGTACTGTTCTTTGCTGGAGGAAAGGTCCAGCACAGGCTACAGGCCATGATGGGTGGTGCAACCTCCTTGTTTTAGAAGTAGGCTACCTCAGAACACCAGATGCAGGGGAGTGGCAATGAGATGCACATATCTTGTCTTGTGTTCTCTCTGAGGCATCTGATGGGCCACTGTGATAAGGAAGCTGGACTAGATGGGCCTTGGCCTGATCCAGCGGGCTCTTCTTATGTTCTTTCTATTTGTCCTTCCAATTTCTGTAACCTTACTTTGTTACCTTTAACTCTGTCTTTTTGTCTCCTCTGCCTACTCTCACTTTCTCAGTTCTACAACATGTAAAAAATAGTGGATACATGAATGTAAGAATATGTGAATCTTCCATTCTTGTTGGCTCTCAATAGCCAGATTTCGAATGCTTTTCTCAGAGTCTATGTTTGTCCCTGTGCTTGAAGAAGGGACTGTAAATTCAGCACTGTACCTCATAATGGCTCTATCTCCCATGCTGTCCATGTCTTACTTGTCAAACTGGGATTAATGAGAAATTGTTAATATTTGGCTTCTACCATTCAAGGCTAGGAAGCTTGGACAGAAAGAGACCACCTTGCAAAAGCCCCTTGCAAAAGCCCCTGTCCTAGGATAGCCAAAGCGCCACTCTTTAAACCAGTGGTTCCCAACCTTTTCAGCACTAGGACTCACTTTTTATGTATGACAACCTATTGGGACATACACACCCCAATACCAGAAGTGATGTTATTAAACAGGAAATTACATCATTGTGTACTCATAAATCTGCACAGTTGGAAAAATTCACGGAGAGAAAATGAAACAGCAGGAGAGAGTGCCTGCAAAACACCTAAACCTGCTGTTGCTGCATCCTGCAATAGCTAAGTTGTGTGATTGGTAAAGCCATGGTGGGGTTGTTTTTTTGAGATTTTTCTGGGGTTTTGGATTTTTTGCATGATTTCCATAGGAATTAATACTCAGCCCTCCGGACAATGCCTGTATAAACAATGTATGTAGATTACCATAGGTAACCAAATGTTTATGTGGAAATACCTTGAAATTGGTTCAAAAACATATTTCTGTTAGGGTGGTGTTTTTTTTTAATGTTGGAAAAGCAAAACTTTTTAATTGGTGCACAAATGCCTCTACAGTTGAAAATGGGTTCTGCAACCCCCTGAAAATCAACTTGCAGCCTCCCGGTTGAGAACCACTGCTTTCAACAGTAGTGAAACTGCTGTAGTCTGTTAAGTGAGACAATCTTCCTCCTCCCTAGTGAAGTAATACTAATCATGTAATTAAAAAAATAGTAGTTTTATTGAAAGAGCTGAGGTAACACACAACAATGAATTGCAAAAAAAATGGACGGGAGAAAATTGGGTACAGTTCAAATAGCAATCTGGATATGCAAAAGAAAGGAGAGTTGCTGGTCAAGGTGCGCACATTGGTTGAAAGGCAAGCAAAATAAACATAAAACAAATGCAAATAACTGAATACTTTTGCCCTATTCCTTCTAATGCTCTTCCAGGCATTTGTTCCTTGCACTTGTGCAGTGAGCAGATGTGTCTTCTGCTGAAACCATAGCAGATGGGGGCAACATACACACAGGTACCTCTGAATATTACCTTATAAAAACAGAGTTGATTGTTTCATGGGTTTATCCGGCTGGATGATTTACAACAACTTGGGCGTCCCTATCTGTGCCTCAATCTGGACAGCTGGGCTGGGTTGCCCAGTATGCTAGCACAATCCAACCCCATCAGGATGGCTGACTAGGAGCTATTGCTCACAGAAAAGCCATACAAAAAGATAGCAAATCCACACTGTGACTTGACTCCTGTAACATTTGGTTCTTCAATAATAGTTCCCTTGAATTCAAAGGGCTCTTGCAATGAGCCATCTCAGCACTGTAGTTTAGGAAACTGAAGCCTCATAGGAGGCTTTGAGGGACTGAAAGGGTAAAAAAAAAAGGGGGGGGAAATAAAGGACTTTTGCACTTCATCCATTCCTCTGCCAATCCTACCTGGTGTGTAGGATTGCAAAAGCAGCTTTCTTGGGCTTCCCAGCTGCCTCCCATACAGACACAAACCAGACTTCACCAGCAAGGTGTCTCTACCATGAGCCCTGGGTATAGGAAGAGGAGACACAATTCCCCTTCCCCTAGGTGCACAACTGAAACAGAAAAAAAAAATCAGTACATCAACAAAACCTCTCAAACCCAGCTTGAAAGTACACCCCCACCATAACTATATCAAATAGTTCATAATTTTAAACCCAACTGGCTTTAGTTAAAGTAAACATTCACATTCCAAATATAAAACTAGATCCAAATCCGAAATGAATTCAAAACTAAAAAACTTTTATAAAACACTGTAGGAGCCCTCTTGAGATAATCCCACACACAGAGAAAATATGCGCATATACAGAGGAGAGTAAATAAAGTGCCCACCCTCACTACTGTACACTTGATTTATAACTGCCAAGGGGTGTGGCTGTACTGGCAATTGGGCAGCAGTGTTGCCCCTCCAAGTAGTGGTTTGTTTAACCCTTGGTGCACATAGCCTTATCTGCCCTGTCAGTTTAGTGGACTACCAAAAATTGGATCACGACCCACTGGTGGGCCCCAGACCCTCATTTTGAGAACTACTGATGTAAACAATTTTTATATCCAATAAGATTTTCTTGTGAGACTGGAACTGAGAGAATAGTTCCCCAAGAAATTAACTGCTGAAAAAAACAGTTGGTTTGTAAAAGTTATATTGTGTTCCAGGTGTTGCTCCAGTTCATGTTTGTTTTTCTAAATGCAATTTTACATCTCTAGACTAAAATAGTCTTAATGTTTTTATCCATGTATGACAGCTCTGAACCTTCTGATAGTGAACAGGGTGAAGATGAATCGGTGCATAGAAATGGTCCAGCCCAGTCTTCAAATGCAGTGGAGGAGGAGGAGGAGGAGGAGGAGGATCTGAACGACTGTAAACTGCAAACACTAAAGGAACTCTTTCCACAGAAAAGCGACCAAGAGTTATTACAAGTAGAGTAATATAATTGGGGGTTAAACTTGTTTCCTGTTTTGAAGATTTCTTTTACATTTGCAAAAATGTTGTCATGGGTATGACTTGCAGATAGCCATCCTTATCTGGGGGTTCAAGACCTGTGGGTTTGACCCAGCTCAGGTCAGCAAGGCCTCACCGTACCTCCCTGACATGACTGGAAGAGTTGTGATCAAGTCGGGAGGGCGGCATTCTGAGGCATGGGGAGACCATGTGTGGGTTATCTGCGGCTTTCAGTATCCACGGGTGTGTGTGTCTGGAAACAGAACCTCTGCATATACCAAAGGCCAACTGTATTGGTTTATTTAGTATATCTGCGCGACAAATGACTTTTTAGTATATAGATTGAAGTGGCTAACTAATCATCCCCCCAGATCCACTCACATATTGATAGCATAGTATAGTGAATAATATTGGGAGGTGAACTGGGAAATCCCTGGTTAAAATCTTGCATCATTCTTGAATTAATAAGGTGATCTTAGGCGAGTCACTCTCTTATCCCTGTATGGCAGGTAAAGAACTAATACATTGCATAGTAGTTGCAAGAATTGCTGAGATGATGTATGTAAAGGACCACTCAAAGCGTGGCGTATATAAATACCTTGGCTTTCCTCCACTTTCATCACTTTGCTCTTTCAAATGCTTTCAATTATAAATACTTTTCAGATTTTGTCCCCATCTTTTCCTCTTTCATCCAATTCCATCCAACTTTCCACAACATAATTTGCAAGCTAAATAAGGCTAGGCTTTGACAGTCATCCATTTTTTACTTTCATCCATGCTCAGGTCCCTAACCAGATGAAAGTCCAAAGTATGCCTGTATTATCATTGGGGCTCCATGTGTATGGTATGATTCTGTGGGTGCACAGGAAAAGCACAAAAGCTGTTTCCTGAGCATTTGGGCGTGGGTGTTTCTGAAGTATGTTTGAGACTGAGTAATTGACACCTACTGACACTTTAGAAGTCAAAGAGATGGATGAATAAACTGGCAGAAGTGAAGACAGGACTTCAGTGTGTTGATAGTGCTTTTTTCTTAGTTGTGACTAGTAAGATTAGAGGGGGCTATTAAATTTGTTCAGTGGTATAATATATTCAGGATTCCACTTATTGGTAGAGAACTTTGAACGTAGTGGCATTTGCTTTTGAGGAAGCATATGTAGGATAGTGCAGTATGTTACTAAAAGTAGAAATTTTTTCAACTGCATGAAAAGACTGGTATTCATGGTGTTGTATGGACACAACATGCATATGTATACGCCACGTTTCCCCACCTTTCCTCCTTATTGAAACCCAGCTGAAGGACCCTCAACAGCATGAGATGCATTGTGTGGAAAAGCGGAGAATCTAACTGAAAGTCTCAAAGGGAACGGCAAATAGACGGTGCCTCTGCTAGTTGTTCCCTGCATGGCTTCCACTTATTCTCCATCCACTTCCCTCCTTCTCCATCCAGCCTGTCTCATCACTTACTCCCCTTTCCCTCTGCTTTCTCTCCTTTCCACACTGCATCCCAGAATGCAACTAGGGTATGCTACTAGAAAGTAGATGGTTTATGCTAGCACACACAGTGCCAGTGCAACATTGGGTATGTCATCCCAAATAAATAATTTCCTTTGTCTCTTTTTCTCACAACATAGCTCATAGAATCAACTGATACGATGGATGAAGCCATAGCTGCTGGCCTGAAGTTGGCTGAGGAAGGTATGCAATACATTTTTATTAATTGCTTCATGTTCAAGAGTGACTTATAACTCCCCCCTCCACCCAAAAAACCCCCAGTACTGGGCTAAAGATCATAGAAGTACAATGGCCTCCATTTATGATACATACTTTATGAGCTACTTGAGAGACCTGAGTACCTTTTAGTGCATTTCTAGGCATGTTGACTCAGAAGTAAGTCCTGCTGAGTTTGCAACCCAACCCAAAGGCCTGGGACCATTGTGAGGAACAGCAGGTCCCAATGGCTCCTGCTGTTTCCTATGAAGCCAGACCTGTTGCTGGAGCCTTCTTGAGGGTTGGGAACATTTGTTTCCTTACACCAGGTAAAGCTCCATAGTTGGCAATGGGTCTCCTCAGGTCTAGCAGTGACGCACAGTGGCTGTGTGCATGTTGAGTGTTGAATATCAGCAATCCTAAGAGAGGAGTATGCCTTCCCTTGTGGGCTATCTAGACTCAACTGATGGACCACTATGGGAAACAGGATGGTTGACCACTGAGCCTTTGATCTAATCTAGCAGGTTTTTCATATGTTCTTATTGGTTCATAACGGGCAAAACCGAACACATTTATGTGCCTTTTGCAGCTGCAGCTTGCTACTCCATCTGTAATTCAGGCTATATTGGTAACATTGTTTGAATGAAGCTATGGCTATAATCCTTTACAAACATTTACATCTCTAACAGAACAGATCAGGGAGCTTACAGCCATGAACTGTATTGTGCTGAGATTGTAATTTTGATCGTGTTTTACTAACAAGGACTATTTCTCCGATATCCTTTTTATTATAAGGAATTAACAGTGAGAGATGAGCTTTATTTTAGAATAAAAATACAGTATATTGGCTGAAGAATGAAGTAATTCTATTGTCATCCTGGCTGCATAAGTTTGATACAGTGTTCTTAAAATAAATTATCCAGTTTTACAAACTGCTAATTCTTTTTGAACTTAGTCTAAATCCATACATCTCCAGTAGCTCTGCTTATCTACCTGTCCCTCCCTGTGCCTACTTATTAATACATTATGTAAAGGGGAAACATGAAATGGATTTGAAATCTTAAAACTCTGGTGTTCTTCAACCTTGGGGTTGGGACCCCAGTGGGATTGCAAAGCTTAATTTGTGGGGTTGCAGC
The DNA here is from genome assembly GCA_029204185.1 of Lerista edwardsae. NCBI lineage: Eukaryota > Metazoa > Chordata > Lepidosauria > Squamata > Scincidae > Lerista > Lerista edwardsae. The sequence goes on along the minus strand of JAJKFI010000112.1, from coordinate 937,259 downwards.
ACTGACAGAGCAGGGGGTGAAGGAAGGCGCAATTAACGCAGGCTGTAGCTAAGCACTGCTGTCCAACTGGGAGAGGTTGACTAGCGGTGACTGTCTTCTGTGGGTGCACGCGTGCTTCTCCTCTTGGCTCCTGGCTGGATGTGGACCTACCAGGCTGGTGGAGGCTACAGAAAGCCTCTTCTCATGCATCTTTCTACTTGCCTCTCTCTCTGTTGCGATAGTTGGCACCGTAGGAGCTAGGTGGCTACCACAAAGAGCCAACTACGAGCAGAGTTGCAGCTTAGCCCTGCTAGAGTGAGAATGCCGGTCCCCTCCTGGCACAGAAACGAAGTCTACTCCCACCTCAGGAATCCGTAGGAGGATAGAAAAAACTCCAAGGACACAGACGGCTTTTCTATCACCAAAGTGTATTAGGATAAAGGCTCCAAGTTACAGAAACGAATAGTCCAAACAAACATAAGGCTCCACGCAGAGAAACTGTTCAGGCAAAATATCCAGCACACATCACACTGTCAGAGTGCTTAATTCACGGACAGAGTGCTCCGCTGCACTTTGTCCCTAGCCCACACACAACGCAGTGGTTTAGCTCTACCTTTATGCAGGTTCTGGTCCAATCCTGGACTGTTGCTGGGGGGTGGAGAGGCAGTTCACTTGCCTCTGCACACGACCCCTCTGGCTCCTGCAGGTGTTCGCCATTAAAGTCATGAGGGAATGACTCGGCTCTTTTACCAGAGCCGGAAGGCCTGTTTACAATGGTCTGTAAACTTTGATTCAGGTCTTTGGCTCAGACCTTTCTTTACATAAGGCCTTCACATGGCATGACCAGAAGCTCCACATTACTAATATCGTGACACTCTCTGCTGCTAATTAAGATGGCCTGGGTACATGCAAGCAAGACTATTTCAAAGCCACTGCATTGACTCTCTTTCTAAATAAATTGAACACTGGGTGCAGCACTTCTGATTTTAGGGGGCAATTCCAATTGCATGTGGGAGGTTCTCTGAGGTACTCCAGCCACGGTTTTGGGTTCCGCAGATATGCAAATATGAAAGATACGTTTGATTTTTAAAATGGGTAGAAATAGTCCCGTCAGTATTAAGGAGACTTAAAATTGTTTTAGATCCAAAAATGTAACCTGTGGAATTCAACAGAGACCAGTCAAAGTTATTTTATATAATAATTATAATATTTTATAATATATAATATTAATATAATAATTATTATATTTTATATAATAATTTTGTTTGATTGCCTGAACAACAGGAAGTGCTTTGTCATTAGCATTTCTATTTTGGTTTTTATATCCCCCCTTTTTTGCTTGTTTTTAAGGTGGTTCTAAAAAAAGAAAACTTGAGGAAAGTGCTAGAGATGATTCTGAAGATAATGATGACCAAAGTTTAAAAAAGAAGAGACTTGATCCTGTAAGTTGTGGGTTGCACACTTCTTTACATACAGGAACTCAGACCAATTTTCTTTGCTTTTCCTGAAGAATTGACAGGAGTCTCTGCTATTTTTCCTTCTGAACAAACAGTATATGAGATTACTTCTGGAGTTAGAGAAATCAGATATGGAGCAATCGTCCTAAGTGCATCTTATCCTTTTACGCACAAATTCTTTATTTGATGCCCAGTTCTGAAGCCACGTTTTCCAGTTCAGTTTCCTTCTTTATATATGATTCACAAATGTGTACGTGGCTATATATACAAACCTCTATCTTGCCTACTTCTTGTAATTTGTATCTTAATATTCGTAACCTGTATAACCTTGAAAAATATACCTTGAAAAAATAATGGCTTTTAAGATTAACTCCCCTACCTGTCATTGATCCAGTTCAATGTTTCAGCTTGGTTTTGGGGAATGTGCTTCTAGTTTGGGAGCAAACTTATTTACTGTAAGTCATAGGTTGCCTCCAAACCAAGTTGGACATCCTTTTTAAACCATGGTCTGCAATTTTGATTGGTGACAAATTATGGGTTGCAGTAATCGTAGGTTGCTTGCTTCGGACTCTATGAACCAGAAAATCGAAGGAAGGAAAGAGCCCATGTGTCTTGAGCACATTCCTGATAGCCAAATCATGGTTTGGTTGTGATGTCAAAACTAGAGCACCGCCCAGGAGTAGCAAACAACTATGGATATCAAAATATCATAGGTTTTCACCCACAGTTTACACTTTTGCACCTTGTATGAGCCAATTTTCCTGCCAAAGCCCCCTGAAAAAGTGCTCCTGAGGCTCTTGGTACCAGCGGCATAGGTTATGTTATGGCACCAGTGAGACCTGCAGTGGAGTTGTGAATAAATAAAAGTAAAGGAAAATTGTGTGCAGAGAGTGCAGCGGTTGAAGACTCGTCTTCCCAGCTTCCAGTTATTCTCCCTATCTTTGCAACCTTCCTCCTGCTGCTACCAAGAGTCCTTCATAAGTTGTGTAAGCATCAACTGTGACTGCTACCCATATTGTTCTAGGAGAAGTTATGTTCAAATACACTACAAGAGGTGCATGCATTTTTATGGTGGCACTGCTTCTCTGGAACTCTCTATTATGTGTGCTTAGGCACTCTCTACATTATGGGACTTTAGTCTTTTAATTTGTGGTATGAAATAAACACTAAAATAGATGTCATTTCTAAACCATAGTTGCAAAGTCCAGAAAACCAATGGGAAAAGCGTGAACATTTGGTAAGCAAGCTGCACAAAGAATTTCCCAGCTTGGATAAAGAGGTATGTTGCACTTGACACAAGATATCTACTTCATATAACCATCATGGAAAAACATAAATAGTCCTAATCATAACCACAATTGCTAACTGCCTCTCCTTTGAATAAGAATTTTGGGTTCTATAGAGGAAGCCAAGTAGTTGAGTTCTACCACTTTGACCTTGTTCTGTGCAGAGTATTATCCTGATATGTGATGCGTAGCACATATACAACCCCTATCTAAATCTTGGACTAAATCTTGGACAGCTGGTAGTAGACTGGAGCATATTGAACAACATGAACTTTTGGCCTCCTGGTTTTACTACCCTAAGGCTTCAGTTCTACACACACTTATTTAAACGTGTAGGCTGCACTGTGAGTCCTATCCCAGGGGTCTCCAAGCTTGTTAAGCCTATGGGTGCCACTGGGATGGTGGGTACCGCAGCAAAGTGCCCTTTGTGGAGACAGATCCAGGAACAAAATGAGATCTCGCTCATCCTCCACTCATCCATCCATGCACACTCACATGCCTTCTGCATGTGCCTATACATGCACCTTTGACTCATCCAGGAACATTCATAGATTTTTCTTCCACTCATCCTTCATGGTCCCAACACCTTCACTGTCCCCTTGCCCTCACGCTGTGCCTCTGCCTGTTCTGCTCAGTGTTCAGCTTTTTGAATCCATGCTTGGCATCTACTTGTGTTTTGAGGAGAGGAGGAGTGCAGGCTGTCTGTTCTCCACACATCCTTTTTCTCAATACAATCCAGTGGTACAAAGGTGGGGTGGCAGTAGCAGCATCAGCAATGGATGAGAAAGCAGATACCATCGATGCTCCACAGTTGCACGCATGCCTGCAGGGATTGGGGTTCCCTAATATAGACCTTTTTCCTTGCTTTATTATTTTAATTATTATTTCATGCTTTATTATTTTAAATAACGGATGCATATGCGCATGTATACGTTGATCTCATGGATAAATCCACAGCAAGTTTTAAGCCAAATATAGCATTTTGCTACGATCTGTGGAAAAGCCAAGCAGAAAATGTAGGAGTGTACATTTTACACTTAGATGTACTAAGACATCGAAGTGTCTTAGAATTAGGTACAGCAGTTTTGTCTGCTTTAACTAAGGCCAGATCCTGAAAAACTACTTTTTGGTAATTATTCAGTCAGTTTATTAATATGGTCAATAACCATATTATGGGAGTAATTATTCTGAAACAAGTATACTCTAAATAAGAAGAAAGTGAAGGAGGTTATGGAAGTTGTAAGCATTCTGTACAGTACTTCTTGAGCAGCAGCCCTCACAAAGACCACAACTCCCAGAAGGTCCTTCGTCTTCCTTCCTATGTGGAGAATAGCTCTGTTTCTCTCCCCCCCCCGCTCTTTAGCTCGGTTGCCTCCCCCAACTCACCAAGCAGCTGTTCTTAGAAACTGGGGAGGCCTTACATCATTGACCCATGTATAAGTTGACCCATGTATACGGTTTTAAGCGTCAATGTTAAGGCATACATTTTTCAACTTATACAGGAGTACAAAGTTATCCTGTTAGATTTATCTAGCAAGATGCATTTGGAAGAATTGTTTCAAAGGCATCCTGGTTTATGTAAATAAGTTAAATATCTGAGCGTGTTGGCAGAAGGTTCAGTGAACTGTCAGCCTGAGCTGCAAAGTAAAATATAAAAATTATTTTCAAACTAGAAGTTGGTCATGTAAACAAATATTGTGCTGGAATTTCAAAGAATGTGCAAACCCCACTTTTTTCCTTTTTGGGACAGTCTTGAGTTCTTTCAATGTACAAGTGAAAGAGCAGTTTTGAACAGGACAGTTGTAGTTGCAGCATGGGCTTATATACAGTAGTGTATTTGTAGCAGTGAATGTTCACGAACTCCGCAGATTCATCTCAGAACTTAGCCCCATTTGAGTTCAATGGGACTGACCTCTAGGTAAGCGTGCACGGGATTGTAGCCAAAGTATGTCTTTCAATTGGGAGACATAGGTCATCTGCCTAAACATTGGGTAGCATGTAGAGTTTCTGTCTCTGTAAAGCAGAAGTTTTCCTCTGGAATAAACTATTCTGGAGTCTGCCCATATATGTTGACTTACGCATAGTTGTGATATAATCGTGCCATTTATAAATTCTGTGACTATAGAGTATTAAATTTTTCTCAACTAGGAACTGAGAGATGTGCTTCGGGAACACAACTGGATATTTCAAGAAGCTCTGGAGTCCTTAAGAGTATTTATGGAAGACCAAGAGGGTAAAGATAGGCATAATATTAAAGTACTTATTTTCTTTAGTAGATATAGATTTACCCCATTCTTATAGCTAAGAAGTGCAAATCCTTTTTTTCTGTCCTAATATGGCATTATCTGTCATTTCAGTTTAAAGCTCTTTTAGATGTTAATGTGGAAACATATATGCATCCTTAACCATTAGGGATTTTATGGTGGAAGAACATTGATGCTGTAAATCTGGATAGGATTGCACCCTCACTGTTTTCCCCTGTCTGCAGTCCCTCACACTGTGTCAAATGCCATCCTGGAGTGTTCCTCAGAACATGCACAGGGAGAGTCCAATAATTCCCTGTGCATGAGTAGTAGCAACTTTGTAAAGGTTCTCTGAATCACAGCCATTCTTTGTCATGTTTCTTCTGATCTTCCTCTTCTCTCCCACAGATGCACAAAACAAGGACAGCAGTGTAGGTGTTCTTCATATTGGAATCAGCCGGCTTTGTTAATCAATCAATCACTAGTATTTATATACTGCTTTTCAACACAAAGTTCACAAAGCGGTTTACAGGCAAATAGTAATAATAAAGCTAAATGGCTCCCTGTCCCAAAAGGGCTCACAGTCTAAAAGAATGGAGAACACCACCAGCAACAGCCACGAGAAAGACACTGTGCTGGGGTGAAGAGGGACAATTGCTCTCCCCCTGCTAAATATAAGAGGACACCACTTGAAAAAGTGCCTCTTGCCCAGTTAGCAGGGGTTAATGCCTTTCTTTCTATCTCTGTCCATTCCTGCTATTACTACTGCTTTAATACAGTTGGCCTGCGTTATCTGCTGATTCACAACTTGCAGATTCCAATACCCACGGATCCCCCGAACCCACAGGACAGGCCAATCAGGACCCTTCAGAGGCAAGGAATGCTGTGCTGTCCTTGCCTCCGGAGGGTATGCTGAGCGCTGCAGAAGCCAAATGCATCTGCTGACCCATTTATTTATTTTTGTACAATTCTCCATATAGATTCAAGTGCATACCAACAGCTTATTCATAGCACCAACGAAATACTTCTTGCGTTGTATTATTATTATTATTATTATTTTATTATTTTATTATTATTATTATTTTATTACTATTATTATTATTATTAAGAACTCTCAGTTCTAAAATTAGGCTTCCACGTGACAAAAGAACACACACAGCTCTAAAGCCCACCTGGGCTCATGGATCCTCTCCATCAGTGGTTCTCAAACGTTTTAGCACCGGGATCCACTTTTTAGAATGGCAACCTGTCTGGGACCCGCTGGAAGTGCCATCATTGTGACGCCAGAGCCTGCTGCTTTCCTGAGAAAGCAGCCATTTCTCAGCCATTTTTCAATAGCAAAGTGAATCAGAAAGGAAAAAAGGCCTATTTACCACCTTGACACAAGTAAAAAAGCCACACAGCCCTTTCCTTTCCCAGTGTTCCATCTTCCCATATTTTCAATATGTCTGCTGTAAGTGCTTTGCGACCCATCTGAAATTGGCTCGCGACCCACAGGTTGGTCCTAACCCACAGTTTGAGAACCACTGCTCTCCATGCTAGTGAATGAAGGACATTCTTTTTCAAATATATACACATCTTTAGTGCCCGTTTTGAAAATCGCATGGGTTTATATAGTTGTTGTGCCTCAGGGTTGGGCATTCCACAAATACAGCTTGCCTACAATGAGACTAATGTTCTTGATTTTAAAGTAATCTCTAGGTACAGTTCTGACAGCGTCTGTCCGTGTTCCATTTCCTTATATAAAAGAGTTTCTTTCATAAACTCTTTCAATTCATAACTTCTAAACTGCCTAAACAATTTCTAAACTATATTTATTACTACTGAAATATGTTAGAACTGTCAAAGGACATGTAAGTAAATAAATTATCAGAGGGAGGGAAAGCTAAACACAACATGCATATTAAAAGGTGTGTATTGATCTACTGAAATGTTCTCACAACTACAATGAATAAAACCAGATGGTGCTTCAGTGACTCATAACAGCAGCATGTTTTACTGTGCTATATAGTGCTGTGTGATCACTGCATTAACACAGATTTTGGTAAAAAGTGCAGAGTTACTTTTTATAATTATATAATTATAATTGTTGGTATAAGTACCCAACAAATACCCTTGAGTACAAAACACTAGAATGAATTCAGATGTAATTTTTTTTAATGCTAGTTTACTAATTTAATGATACAATTTATTTGGAGAGCAGATACCTGTTTCTGGTTTTAGCGCTCAGGTCCCCATCTTTATCAGATTCTGACAATGGCATTTAGGTTTTTTAAATTGTAGGAGCATTGTACAATGGTCCTTGGTGGTTGTTTTGCTAAATATCCCAGTGGTACAATCTGGTTATTGGAAAACTGCCGAATACTGGATAAAATGTTTCAAAGTGAGAAAATAGAAAGTGTATTCCAAAGATAGGAATGAGTATCTTTCTATTCCACCCATCCTTTTTATTTGTGTTCTCTCTCTCTTTTATGTTGTACACGCAGATGCACAATATCCTTCCAAAAGTGATGTTTCAAATGGAAAAGAGCTCTCCATAAATACCAATCATCACCAAAATGACTCTCACATGAAGTTCAGACAGAAATCTTCCACAAAATCTCAGAATGGATTCAGAAAGAAAGATAAAAAGAAAATTTGGAGTGCTAAGAAAGACTCACAAGATGTGGAATATGAGTCTGCTTCAGAAGCCGGTAGTTCCCTTGATGAGGACTACAGCAGTGGTGATGAAGTGATGGAGGATGGTTATAGAGCTAAAATACTTAGCTTCTTGCAGGATGCTTCCCTGGGTGAACTCACGTTGATCCCTCAGTGTTCTCAGAAAAAGGCTCAGAGAATAATAGAACTCCGTCCATTTAATAGCTGGGAAGCTCTGGTAAGTCTGCATTAATGTGTGTGTTTTAATTATTATTATCCCCGGCTTGTAATACAGTCAGGGATGCCTTAAATCCAAGAAGGCAATCATGGGTGGCCTTTCCTGATTAGGCTAAAACACTATGCTCATTCTAAGCCAATAGCATTTCAAATAGTGTCAGATGACCTAATTTTGCATGAATTAAGGGGTGATTTTCCAGAAAAACCCAAGCTGATTGGCTGGCAATACTGTCATTCACTCTTGAGCACTGAAACTTGGTTCATTTCACTGCAGAAGAAGAACTTGTAGCTTTCATTTGGGAAGCTGTTGTTTGCTAGGCTGTTCTGATCTGCTGTAGCTGAAACCCCATGCAGGAAGCAAGAATGTGGCAGAACTTTCACTGCAATGATTTAAGAGAATCAGCAACCAACTTCCTGGGTTGCTCCATGATTGAAGACACCAGGATGAATACTTTGTCTCACTTTTTGAAGAAACCTTTCTTTTGTTGCTCCTGCTGTTCCTTCTTGAAATCATTCTATCATGTATGTTAACACTGGTTTTGCTAAGGAACATGACCATTTTATTGAATACTATATCTTTTTATTTTTTAAATATGAATGGAAAGAGAGAGCATAGCTACTGGTGAGTACTTGGAACACAGTCCCAAATTTCAGTACCTTTTGGTTTTACTAATGTTTTTTTTATTGTTACAAATGTTTTTCATTATAAGGTCTTTCAAGCTGTCTGTGTTCCGGCAAAATGAACAAGCTCACTTTGTGATTAGAACTAAGAAATATTCAATAGAAAATCTGTAGAATTCATTTTTCTAATTCAGTATGTGGCTTTTTTGTTTTGTTTTAGAGAAACGGCAGTAGATGGGCCAGTTAGCTTAGCTATTCCGATGTGCTTTTTGTAAAAATAATATATATATAGTAGAGGGAAAGTTGCATCCCTTGTATGAGTTCTTTTAAAAAACATTACTATTACAATTTTTATAAATTTTTGTATATTTTAATCACGCTGCACTACTTATATATGTAGCCATTTCATCATATTAGAGCATATGATTACTTGGTCAGTTTTTTGGAAAGAAAAAATAATAGCCATGTGTATTTGAAAAAACATTAAGTGAAAAACACAAAAGTACAGGTTTACAGAGATGCGGCTGCAGAGACGGTTTTGCCTGAAGCCTTTTGCTTCGAACAGAACATCTGCCCCTTTCTAAACATGTTGAGCTTTGTCTAAACGGATTCTTTGCAAAGGTATTTGCTAAAGGGCTGCCGCCCTCTGAAATGGCTTCATAGAATTAAGTTGTGTGGGCCTGTTAGGATTGAAATTCCCTTTAATGAAAGGGGCCTTTGTCAGCACCTTAAAATCTACATAGCTGCTGTAACTACTTGCCCACAGTATTAATAAAATGCAACAGAGTTTTTGCATTTTAAAAGTTTTAAAAAGAGTTGCTGCTAAATGTGCTTAAGGCAGATTAATAGCAGTCCCGTGTTTTTGCTACTAAAATTGTATTTTTATTTCAGATTTACTTTATTTTCAAATTTACTTGAAATTTTAATTCTTATTCGGCAAAAGTTGTATATACAGAATTCCAGCCTGTTTTCTATAGAGGCATATTAGAAATCTTTAGTTTTATTTCACAGCCTCTTTTTCTCACATTTAGAATAAGGCTAAAGATAACCAAAGGTTCCTGAGTGTTCAAATAATTTTGTAAACTGCTCTCGGTACTGCTAAGAGAATGAACATGGCAAAGCAGGGTGAAAATGAATTGATAATTTCATTCACATAGGCTTGCATACTGTGATTAATAGTTCTGCAGCATGAACAGTGCATGTATACTGTACAATAAAGTTTGGCTAAGAAAGTCTTCTGGAAAAAGTCTCTCTAAAGTGGAATGTACCACAAGTATCTTCATGTATCAAGGGTGTCTAGATTAAAACAACTTTGTATGTAAAATTGCTAAATAGTAAAGAAAATGTCTCAATAGAAACCCTTGCCGAATAGAAAAGTCAGTAATGACTTTATTTTATTATTTTAACATTATCTTGCATCCTGACTAAGCATCATTGAAAGGAATGTGATTGTTACTGATTGGTCTCAATGATTTAGGTGATGCTTAGTCTGGATTTGGTTTCATTGGCTACAGCCCAATTTGTTGTCTACTTATACTGTTGTGGGGAGAGAAGACATTTCCAGAAATTTCTCAAGTGGCATTGGTGCTAAGAACACAGCAGTGAGAGTTTATGGATGAAAATCTTTTAAAACTGGGCCAAACTTTTAAGTAGCTTTTGTTAAATACATGAAACTGGAAGCAAAAGTTCTTTGAATATGAATTGTTGCTTAACTACCACTTCAGTCATGTGAGACTAATTGGTGTGTAGTAGCTTTCAGATCCCTGACGAATATGTGAGATGTATGCAGGAGTCAACATTTATGGTCTCTAATAAACTCTATAACTCCATGGAGTTATACACAAAGCCATTACTGCCTCAAAACACCAAATCTGCTAGGACTGAGGGTGCAATCCTAACCTGTGCTGGAACAGCAAGGTCTGTGGGCCTGCGCTGTATCCAACACTGCTTTGGAGCTCTGGGGAGCCTCCCGGTGGCAAGGGCACATTGCCCCAGGGCTCCAGCCTCCCCTGTGGGTTCCTCACGTCTGCACCTGCTGTATAGGCCTAATGTGGCCTAATGGCAGCATCCCAACCCGCCCGCCCCCTGCCCAGTTTCTCCCTCCTGCCCTCCGCCCACCTAGAACCGTTCTTGCACCAGCCACATTGGTGCTGTTGGGCCAACGCAAGTGGCCAGCGTTGGCCCAAGGGCGCCCTCAGGATTGCGCCCCTGAGTTGCAAAGCTTCGATCCATGGCCTTCTGAGTTGCACTCAGGCTTAAACATACAGTTCAACCTAGCCACAGATGGGCGAAGCACTGTAGCTGGTAGAGCATCTTTACATTGGAATGTCCCAAGGTTCCATTTCCTGCCTCTCCAATTAAAGAAAAGAAATTTAGATTGCAGTGCTTGGAAAGACTCTGCCTGAGACCTCAGAGTGCCACTGCCATTAATGGTTCCCAAAGTCCTACTTGGACTTTGGGAACCATGTAAGTCTTTGCATTGGTTGGGGAGGGGGGAGCAACGTGATTGCCAGGTAGGGAAAAGTTATTTTTAACTTACCTGGGGGTCAATATGGCTCTCTGGAGTATCTGGGGAGCCTGAGACACACACCCTCTGCAGCCCTCCCCAAGGCTTGGAAATGTAAAAAAACCGAGTTTCTGTTTCAGAATGAAAACAATACATTTTTTTTCCTTTTCACAACATTTCCAGGCCTTGGGGAGGGCTGCATTGGGGGTGTGTGTGTGTGTGTCTCAGGCTCCCCAGACCCTCCAGAGAACCATAGCGACCCCCTTACTAAACTTTTTTAGTAAGTTAAAAAACCTTTCCATGCCTGGCAGCTGCATAATTGTGATAATAGCATTGTTGCTGTGTTCAGGGCCATTCCCATTAAAGGAGAATAGCCCTTTTCTGGTTCTCCTGGTATGTCATGACCTACCAGTTTGGGAACCACTAGATTAGGCAGGACTAGTCTATAATACTGGTGCCACTTGTTGTGGGCCCTTGGACCCCTGCTATCACTGGATATTGGAGCTTCATGGGTTGGCTAGGCGAGCCCTCCAGTGGCTGTAGACCCTCCTCTTGCTGTTTCTTATTGCCATCCCTGCTAGGCTAGATGGACCACTGGTCCAACTCTGTATAGCGAAGTTTCTTACGTTCATAGTTGAGCACTTTCAGATCTGTTTTTTTTTTTAATGTAATTTTTAGTCACTGAAACATAAGAACGCTTTGGCTGGATAGCAGCCATATGTCCCAATTGAAACAATCAGTTTAAATCCAAGCTGCCTGAGCCTAAACCAGATATCATTATTCACACGGCTCATGTTGGGAAAACTGCTGAAGGTACTTCTTGTTGCAACTTGGAAGTGGATGTTAGCAATCTGACATGAAATAGAATGGGTGGTGTTTTTTTGTAACAGATGGTTCCACTTCAGGTGTATTATTCAAAAATGACAAGCTTTATCTTCATGCCAATCTGAGCTTTAGACATCTGGAATAATTATTAAAATGTTCTAATGTGTTATTAAAAGTATCTTTGTGGTTGAGAAAAAAATCCTTCTGCTCTCGGTGGTTACATGTTGCTTAAAATTAAATTATTTTGTAAATGTTTAAACATTTTCCAAAAGGCTTCACCCAAATTGCCAAGTCAGTGTTATGCCTGCAACCCATCCCTATAGTGAACTGCACTGGTCTGGGTGTAGGTATGCAATGATTTACTGTATGTCTGAAGATGTTGGCACAGTGACAGCCCTGCTGGCGTAGCAGCTGGCCCACTGATGGACAAGCCCTGGGTGTTGGCATACCTCAGATGCCAGTGTGACTCCTGGCAGGCAGGCAAAAATGGAGTGGAGATGTGACTGGGATGTGGGCAAGATGAGAAAAAGCCAACATCTGCCATATTCCAAGTACTCCCCCCCCATGACAAAGATGCCCCCCCAAACCTGAAAAATGCTACAGCATCTATAAAGCTTTAGGAAGGCAAAAACCCATAGAAGACAATGGCATGGGAGAAAACAGAAAATCTCACCTCCAGCCATGCTTTCTGCCCTGCCTATTTGCCTACAGCAGAGCATATGGTACAGACTATACTTGGCAGCCTCCCACGGCATGCAAACCCCAGTACTTAAGCCCCTGTCAGGAGAACTGCATTTCTGACGACGGGGCATGCAGCGCAAGGCTGCGCCTGTCTGGCCTTTTCTTGTCCGCACTTAAGGCACATGAAGGAGAACTTTGGTGATGGAAACTATGGAGAAAGGGCAGTCAAAAAGGGAGCACTGTATGCTAACAACCTGTTGTCCTTCATAACAAGTATGGCAAGATTCACTGTTAACTCTTGCCTTTGCAGAATTCTTACTGCAGGGACTATCCCCCAGGAGGATTCCATAGATATGCACCTAAGTGGCATCTCGACTTAACCACCCCAATAGGGAAAGAAAGGACAATGCACCCCATGTACAGTAGGTAACCAGAGTGTAGAGAACCCCATGCCACAACCGTTGATGTTGTATATCTCTCTCATGTCCCATCCCCCTGATACAGAACTTCCAGTTTTTGTCAAGTGTGTTTTCTATCCATTGTTGCCTAACTATCCCTTCCTTCTGCAATAGATGATAGCAGTGAATGCCAGTTAGTCCAACCATTGTTGCTGCTGGCTACACACACATCTGGAGCCCTTATGTTTTTTCAGAACTGTACCATTCTCCGTCCAGATAATGTGTTACTGATTCTGCTATCTGTTTCTTGTTTGTTTCTCCTGTCTCCCCATAAGCAGCTGCTCCATAGGCAAAATGTTATTGTGAGCTGCCTTGATGCTCCTTTGAATGGGACCAAAAAGTGGAATAGAAATCTCTAAATAAATTCATCCTTGATGCTCATTTTTCTTCAAAGTTTTTCCTAAGCCACCATTGCCTTGACCTTTGCGCTTCTGTCTGATCCTTACCCTATCCTTCTTAGCTGCTCTATAAATTGACTGTCGTGCCACTTTGGCATTCTGTCCAGCAGTTAACATAGACGAGATCTACATCCACTCCTGGCCCAGCTGTGAGGCGACTTGATTTGTTTTATTTATCTATTTGAAGAATTTGAAGAAGCCTTTCCCATGCCGAAGCAAATGCCCAAGGTGGCATGCAGAGAACAAACAAAGCACAATGTAACCACAATAAGAAAAACAAGGATAAAAGAAAACAACATTAAACAACGGGAACAATGAGAGTAACAAGAATAAAATTAGAGCCAGTTCTCTGTATCAGGTTGTTTGGGGGGAGGGAAAAAACATTTGACCGGGGAGTGAGCAAAACTGTGACACTCTACCAGAGGGACCGAGGGCAGACAGCCACGCTATCATCCAAAGGCCAGACGAAATAGGTATGATTTGAGCCCTCTCCGAAAGGCCATGAGGGAGTGTGTAAATTCTTCATTCTTCTGGAAGGGCATTCCATATTTGTGGAGCCCTCACAGAGAAGGGTCGTCCCTGGGCTGCCATTCCTTTAATGTGGCTTACACCAGTGTCAAATGGTGATGGGGTGGTGGATTCAGGGTGCCCTTCATCCCAACTGTGCCACAGCTACCTCCCTCCAGTCTGCCATGGACAGACACTGCATTGATCTGCTTCCGCTCTTGATCCCACTCTTTCTCCTGCTGTTCTAAACATGAAATGAGAAGTCAGTGAAAACCACATGAGGAGCACAGTAAGGGACTTCCCCCTCCAGCAGCGGCGTCATGCTGCCGGAACGCTGGGCGGGAGGAACGCGTGAGCGGCAGCCCCGCGGGGGCGGGGAAGACGGCGAAACGGAGCGGTACGCAACGGGCGGGCTGCCACTCACCCGTTCCTCCCGCCCAGCGTTCCGGCAGCATGATGCCGCTGCCCTCCAGTGTGCCATGGCAGAGGCTGCGGCAGTTGGTGTTGCTACAGGTCATGCTACGCCTGTCCGTGTGTGATGCAGAATGAGGTGGTAGAATAGATCCTTCCACATAACTATAGGTGAAGGATACTACTGTACTCTTGAATTTTCCCGTGTTTTATTTTTTAAAGCGTCCTTGGAAATAGAAAGCTAGCACGGGAGATAGAAAAAAAATCTACGTGTAAGGAGTTTTAAGCTTAGGATAGCAGTAAAGTATTTGAATCCATAGCCTGATACAGTTCAGTCCATCTCTTAAGAACATAACAGACCACCTAGGCCAGCTTCCTTTATCTCATAATGGCCCACCAGATGCATCAGAACCTGCATCTCATTGCCACTCCCTTGTTTCTGGCATTCAGAGATAGTCTACTACTAAAACCAGGAGGTTATCTCTGTATGCCAGGTGCAGGGAGTTCTCTGTTCTCTTGCACAGAACAGATCGATCTCTTGGTACAAAGTTTATATTCAAGGGGAGTTCCTTTTTGATGTTGGAAGGTTTTTTTTTTTCTGGGTTACATTTAAGGGCAATAAGCCAAGCCCTGTGAATCTATGCCCTGACAAAGCAAAGCAAAAAGACCAGTTAATCTTATGTATGCCATTATTTTCTATAGAAATAGAGTAGATACTATCTCATGCCTACTTGCAATAATGGGTGCAACAAAAGACTTTTGACAGCCTTGGGATTAGGAAACTATCAGCTTGTTTTGAATTTTGTTTCTTGTATCCTTGAATTACTTCTCTGTTAAAACAAGTGAGAAAGGGTGGTTCTCCGGTGCTGGAGGCGGTCTGAGAAAAATGGCCAGATTGCTGACAAGTATGTCCATGTTGATTGTCTTGGCTTCGAAAGTGCATTTTCCCCCTTTCGATGTGGGAGGTGTAGGAGCACAAAGACCTTAACTGCTTGTGTCTGTCTTTGGAAATGATGCTGTTTAGTTGTATGTGGTGGCCTTCTCTGCAGTGATCTAATCACTGCTGAATGGTGACACAGTTCCCAGAAGATCTGGAGTAATTCTTAGAAATGCAGTTCATTTTTGTTTGTATGAAATTGCTTACTTGTCTTAATATTTGTAATTGGAGATTTTAACCATAGGCCTTCCTTATCCCCACTCACATACCTTAACCACATCACTCCAATACTGTACATATCAGGCGAACATATGAATAGTTCTTAGATATTTAAATAATTATTTAATATGTTAAACTGTAAGAAATTAAATTAATCTGCTTCTGTTGCTCCAAATTCAATTACTAGTATAATACAAAGGGTAAGTAATGCTTTTTGTAATACAAATGTTTTTGGTAGGTATAGAAATCAAATCCTCTTCTATCAATATGTAGACTGAATAGCACACTCTTTTTTTGTTATTGCACAAGAATGTTCTCTTTGGAAGACAAATGGTGTTATAGTACTTTACATTTGCAATTCAGACTAGCAAACTAAATAAAAGCATAATGTAAAAAAGCAAGCTAGCAAACACATTCTGACTTGTTTACAAGTCCAATAGTGCCCTCTATTGTTGAAATAAAATTTCAGCTTCCTTGCTCTAGACGTGACAACATAATACTTACTAGTTCTGAAAGATTTATTATAGTGGTTCTCAATGTAATGCTAATTCTCCCTAAGGAGGCATGAGTACTTCCTTGGCCTTTCACCTTTGCATATTTGTGGGTAACACCCTAACTAGGGCTTCCGCAGAGGGAGCTTCATTCATGGAGAGAGCTCAGCATCAAGTGCTGGTCAGGGTGGGCCACAATGTGGAGGTATGTGGCATGCGGCTTATATTTTAGTGAAGCAAAAGTTGCATCTGCAGCACATCTATTGGCAGATGGACTTCTACACTGGTGGGGCTTTCATTCAGCCAGAGTACGTGGAGAATTGCTAGCAGTCGCAAGGATAGGGCAGGAAGGTATCTGAGCAGGTTGGAGCCCTAAGCTTTATCTGAGTTTGTTCAGGCTTGGTTTTCCTTGAGTTAAGCAGCTTTTTTTCTTCCTTTCATAGTTCACAAAAATGTGCAAGACAAATGGCTTGTCAGAAGATATTATATGGAACTGCAAAACATTACTTCGAGAAAGAGATGTAGTGTTAAAACTTATGAACAAATGCGAGGAGATCTCAAATAAACTGACGAAGCAAGTGACAAGGATCACCGGAGATGGTGGAGGTGGATGGAACATAGACCAACCGTCCATTCTGAATCAAAGGTTCGGTAGAATTGCACCTTAAGGAATATTTATATATATAGAAAATGTGAGGGTTAAGTTTGAATAATTGGATTTTTTAAAAAAAAAATCCAACAGATTTCTGTCATATAGCTAATACCCAGAAAAAGTCCTGCCCCTGTTCCTGGGAAATGTCCCTGTACAGTTCATCTTCTCCTTGTTCAGTTGCTAAGTCATGTCCGACTCTTCACGACCCCATGGACCACAGCACACCAGGCTTCTCTGTCTTCCACTAGCTTCCTGAGTTTGTCCAACTTCATGTTCATTGCTTCAGTGATGCTATCTAACAATCTCATCTTCTGCCGCCCCCTTCTCCTTTTGCCTTCAATCTTTCCCAGCCCAAGGGTCTTTTCTAAAGAGTCCTCTCTTCTCATGAGGTGGCCAAAGTATTGGAGCTTCAGCTTCAGGATTTGTCCTTCCAGGGAGCAATCAGGCTTGACTTCCTGTAGGATTGACTGATTGGATCTCCTTGCAGTCCAGGGGACTCTCAAGAGACTTCTCCAACACCATAATTCGAAAGCATCTATTCTTCGGCGCTCCTCTTTCCTTATGGTCCAGTTCCCCCAGCCATACATGGCTACTGGGAAAACCATAGCTTTGACTATGCGAACCTTTGTTGGCAGGGTGATGTCTCGGCTTTTTATTGTTGTCTAGGTTCGCCATAGCTTTCCTCCCAAGAAGTAAACGTCTTTTAATTTCATGCTTGCAACCACCATCTGCGGTGATCTTGGAGCCCAGGAAAATGAACACTGTCACTGCTTCCATTTTTTCCCCTTCTGTTTGCCAGGAAGTGATGGGAGTGGTTGCCATGATCTTAGTACGGTTCATCTTAGGTTAGTGGTTTTGGGCTCAGTCCTAACCTGCACTGGTACAACCAGACCACAATGGTCTACTCTATATCCAGATTAGAAGCAGGCTGGAGGTTCACTTGGGTCAGGGAATATTTTCCCCTTTACCCTGTGTTGATCCCCAGCCTGCCCTATGGGGCTACTCAGATCTGCACCATCTGTTTAGCTGCTAGGCCCAAGAATGGGGATTAAGAGACAGCATGCAATGCTGCTGCCAATCCCACCCTCCTCCCCGGCCCAATTTGCCTCCTATACCGCCTGCACCTCCCCACCCCAGGAATGCCCTCTCCCCCTACCTATGCCACCCAGCACAAACCTGCTCTGTCCAGCTGGTGCAGGGGCTTGATCCAGCCTTGGACGAGGTTGTGTGGGCCTCCGTGCTGGCCCATCCAACTTCCAAGTCAGCGCAAACGTGCCTTATGGCATATTTGTGACATTTAGGAGGTGGTGGAGGGGAGCCTGTACCAGCTCAACTGATGATGGATTGGGCTGTTAGGCTTCCACTGCTCCCTTTTTTTTGGGGGGGGGGAGGGAAATACTAGTCTGTATCTAAATGTTTAACATTGCTTTTCATTCACCTTTAGATACAGTATTAGAGTAGTGTCTCTAGGTACAATTGCTGAAAGCCCCATATTGTAATCAAGCATATTTAATCCAATGGAAATGAATTAAATACAGGTGGGCCTGCATTATCTGCAGATTTGAGAACGCACTGTTGTCGAACCCCCTGGGGGAGCCCAACTGTTTCCCTCCAAACACAACTGGAGCTGCGTGTGCCTTCCGATTTCTGAAAATAGTCAGCCGAACACCGGAAGTGACATTTTTGGCCTTTAAAAACCATTCTGAGGGCTGGGGAGGCAGCATGCAGCCACGTGCTGCTTCCCAGGCCCTCAGAATACCCTCCAGTTGTGTTCGGTGGGTTTCAAGGCACAGATTTTGATGTCTTTGCAGGGTTCTGGAAACGGAACCCCCATGGATAATAAGGGTCTATATCATAAGGATGGATATATTTTTCCCCACTATTATTAACCTCCATGTTAACCCATTGCTCCTGATTAATGTATATGACATGATTAGTGCAAATAATCCCAGTGTTACACCTTTGTGTTTTTGCAAAATTCTTAAAGCATGGAAGTAATACATGCACTTGTACCTGTCTTTGTTTGCCACATGCTTCTCAAATATACTGTATTATATGTACATACAGATATTCCATGTTTTACTTGTTTGCTGCAGGAAAAAAAATTAGTATATAACAGTTTTAAAGCTCATGCCCTAAACTTTGCTATAAAGTCTTTGAATTGCTGATGCTCAGTATTCATAAGTCTTAAGAGTATTCTCTGTTCCGTTGTTAGTATGGAGCTCAAGCCATATCAGAAAATTGGTTTGAATTGGCTAGCACTGCTGCACAAGCATTCACTGAACGGTATATTAGCTGATGAAATGGTAAGTTGAAATTCTCTTTCAAAAGATCGATCTCATGTTGCTCGCTTCTCTTTTTACATTATTGTTTGTAATTGCATGATCAACATTGAGTGAATTGCTTAGAGTTGCTGTTTCTTACTTAGGACTATATTCCATGCAGTAGCAGATGGCAGGAGAGTTTTCTTCCAGTAGGTCTTGGTGCATGCACTTTTGCTATTCCAGTAATAGAAGTGGAGGTGGAGAGATTCACCAAGCTACATTTGTCATGTAGTTATTCAGTAGTTCTAGTAGGTCAACCCACAACTGATGAGGAGGAAGTTGTGGCAGTATTTATATATGCCCACAGTGGGATGTCCTTCTGGTTCTCAGCCATTCTCAACAGGAGCCATATGGCCCACAGACTGACAACTGCGAGAAGGTGATTTTATGCTTATTTATTTAAAATATTTTTACTGTGCCTTTGCTGAAGCAGATGTCCAAGGCAGCTTAAAATTATTTGGAGAAGGGCTGACTATTTACAATCAAGGTACTGCTGCAGATGACAATCTGTCACCCAGATGCCAGACGAAACAAAAATGTTTTGAGCCCTCGACAAAATGCCATTGGGGGGGGGTAGATCTTAATTTCCCAGAAGGAAGTTCCATAATCGTGGCGCCACTACCAAGAAGGCTCGCCCACATGCTGCCATCTCCCTATCTTGGGAGAAAGGTGACACTTGCAGGAAGGCCCCCTCAAGAAGACCTAAAGGGGGGGGAAGTGGGTGGCTGATAAACAGGTTTACCTGTTCCTGTTGTGTCCTTGTTGGACAGGGGGCCCTTGGAACAGGTAAAGAGCTCCTAAGGAGCCATAGAAAGGGTTGAGAATGGCTGATGAAAAGCAGAAGAAATTCCCAGAATATTCGGTGATGAATTTTTAAGTTTTCAGTGGCTCCTGGCTTATGCGTGTTAACAGAAGTGAGCAGCAGCTGCCCACAAGGACCTGGGAGCTGGGAAGTAGCTGCTACCATTTTAGCTCGAATTTCAGAATACTTTCATATTTCAGAATTCTGCCTGAAAGGCAGTAGATGGATAAGCATAAGTTGATTTGATCAAATCTCCTGATTTGAGAATCAAGTGTACCAAGAGGGAGGGAGTTACAGTTAGGCAAGCCAATAAGCCCAGTATCTGGTGAAGCTCTGTAGCTAAGGAGTTGGGTATTATACCAACAGAAAATGAAATGCCTCTCAGGCCTTGAAAGGGTGTTAAGTATTCAAAAATTGTAAGTCTTGTGCATTGATGGTAACAAGAAGGAAGCTATTTTTTTTAATGTAGCTAGTTGCATTTAGCAATTAAGCAGCAGGATGTGATAACGTCTTACTTTTTAAGACTTACTAAATGTATTATTACTATCCATTTCTCAACCTTAAAACCAGAAATAGCTTCACAAAGAACATTAAACACTAATGTGGTAATCCACAGTAGCACTACTGCTAAGATACTTCTGTTCTGTATTCCTCCACTGTTTATCTAGGGTTTAGGAAAAACAATTCAAGCAATTGCGTTTTTGGCATATCTTTATCAAGTGGGTGATGTTGGGCCACATTTGATCGTAGTGCCAGCATCAACAATAGGTAAGTAAGGAATTTTATTATTTTTCAAATCTTATTCAGTGAAGTGTATATATCCTACTCTTCATCCCGCTCAGATGTTGAGGCAGCTGTAAGTCTTGGCAGGGCAGGTACTGAGGCTAGGGGAAGTGTCCCAATGGTACCAGAGCGATCGTGGCACCGCAGGCACCAGGGGCTTTAGGCCTTACTTGGGAGGTCGCGCGGGCCTTGGATGCGGTCCGCGAGGCCTGCAGCCCCCTCTGCAGGCTTCTCCGATCTGTGCCCCAATTGCAAAGCAGAGCAATTTGGAGCATCAGGGAGGCCTGCAGAAGGAGCTGTGGGCCTCCCAAACCCTGCAGGATGCCAGCACCTCCCCCCCCCCAAGGTAAGCCCCAAAGCTCTTGGTTGCCCGTGGTGCTGTGAACATTGGGACACCCATTACTGGGCCTCTTCCCTTAAGGGGAAATGTCCCCGTTTTGGCTCTCAATGGCAGGTTGCGACCCACCACTTTGAGAACCACTGCTCTAAAGAACTCACATGGGCTTATCCCATTTTATCTTCTTCACCTTTTAAGAAAATTATGTGGGGAAATATTGATGAGCCCAATAACATTCAGGGATCTTAATAGCTGAGCAGGGTTTTGAACCTAGGTCTTCTCAGACCAAGTCCACTATCTGGTCCACAACCATACTAACCAAAATAGTAGTTAAATGAAAAGAAAGCTAGGGCTAAAACTGATCTGTGTGTTCACTTATAAAATGCTTCTATAATAATTTCAAGTGTGTTCTGTAATAGATAACTGGATAAGAGAAGTTAACGTGTGGTGTCCTGAACTCCAAGTCTTGTTTTATTATGGTAAGAAATATTCTGTTTTGGAACAAAACATCTGTAGCTGAACTACAGCTAATATTCCTTTTGAGGGATGTAATCTTAAAAATGTTAATTGTGAACTGTAGTAAAATTGGTGAGAAATATTACAGGGGTTCTCCAAAGGCACAAAAATTTTAGCTGATTTTTTTATTTCTTTTTAGGATCTCAAGAAGACAGAAAGCACCTTAGAATGGATATCCATAATAAAGTTGTAGATTTTAATGTGATTGTGACAACGTAAGTATAAGGATTGTGTGACATTTAGCACTTATTACCTACCAAAGCACTTCATTACAGTCTTTCATCTGAGGTTGAATCGTCATACATCCATTTGCTAACATTTATAGCAAGTGCAAGAAATAGAACCAAATAGAGATAAGTTTCGTTCTCAGTGTCTGGACTCACTGGGGGCAAGGATCCACGGTTGGATCACAGAAAATTTCTGTGCCCCTCCCCCCCAATTCAATAAAATCAAAATTCAGAAAATAACAAGAATCACAATACATATGAGTTTAAATATTTATTTAATAGTAAATAAATTAAATATTAAATAAATAATATCAGTGTGTAAAACCCCAGGTTTACTAGCAACAAGCATTGGCAAGGCAACACAGGGCGGCAGCAGGCCTATACCATAGAAGCAACAGGTTATACTCCCACAGAGGCAGCTGGTGCTCGTTTTTTGATAAGTGGCTCAGGCCAACAGGAACCCTGCAGCTAGGTGGGTTGCCACAAGGCCGGAGCTACCGCCCCACACCACACGGAGTGCTGCAGAGTTCTGCCCAGGGTCAGTTGATCCCTGTGACACCCCTCTTCAGCTACGCAACTGCTCCAGCGATATCCTCAAGTGTATTCATCCCATTTGTCCCATACAAGGGAATGCTTATCATTTGCTCCTTTGAAATAAAACAGGCCATTTCACTGGGGATTAATTTTTGCAATGAAAGCAACACCTGCCCTGAAATTCTTACATTATGTGACCCAGACCCACTTCTTCCCACTCCCTAACTGCTTTTTGTTGATTTGGAGGGCAGTTTTTGTTGAGACCACAGCATGGGGTGGAGTGCTAAATACCGCCTTCTGTATTTTAATTAAAAACACAAAATGTGTGATTATGTGTTTAACTCAGTGTGTGGTTTGGCCCTGATTCTCGTGTTAAATAGTGTGAACTCAAAGTGTTGATGGGTGTTATACAACTGTAAATTAAACCGGACCTATGGCATTTGTAACTGGGATGCAGTTTTCTACAAGAGGTTGAATGCATAGGTGTGCGTCCATGTGCAGAGGGTGCTTTGTGCTCATGGAAAGGTTGTTTCTGCCTTCCCTCCCGTTCCTCTGTTGTCTCTCATGTGTCTGTTTTTGATTGTAAGGCTTTCTGAGCAAGGGAGCTCTCTTCTCTTCTTGATGCACATTGATAGCAATATATAAATATTGGCTATTACAGGTGCCTCTCACCCTTGCAAATGTCAGAATGGACTGTATCTGTGTATAAACTGGTGTTTGCTCTCTTGATAGGTATAACTGTGCAATTAGCAGCCCAGAAGACCGTAGTCTATTTCGACGGATGAAACTTAATTATGCAATATTTGATGAAGGTCACATGTTAAAAAACATGGGTTCAGTACGCTATCAACATTTGATGACAATTAATGTAAGACTTCGTCTCCTTATTCTTGACATTTTCTTTCAAGCAGTTTCTTTTAATGTTTTGAAGTTTTGTTACTAACAAAAAGCTGAATACATTGTACATAGGTTGTACTCCGATTCTTATATTACAAAATACATTGAAAGGGAGCCCAATCCTATCCGCACAAGAGCAGCAGGTGCTAAACTCCTGCCACTGTATCCTGTGTGGTATACAAGAAGGCTGAAAATCTCCTTGGGGGGGAAGTCTGCTCAGTGAGGCTTCTCACGTCATGTAACCCCCCCATTCTGCTCTCTCTTTGCCCTCCCCCTACCCCAGAACACCTCCCCTATGCCCTCCTTCCACCTTCCCCAAGCCCTCCCGCCGCTCAGCGCTTTCCGTCTCACTGCTGTCAGCTGGGGCTCCTGCAGCACTGGATCGGGCTGTAGGTCAGATTAGTTGAAAGCTTGTCAGTAAAAATGTTAGAACTGAGGATCGGAGTGTTGTTAGTCTGCTTAAAAACACGGTTGACATCTAAATCTGCCACTTGGATAACTTTCATTATAATTATAGGACCACATTCACAACTGAGAAGGGAGAAAGTTAATCTCCTGTATTCTGATATTGAATAAGTCTGTACATTGTTAGCTAGTTAGCCGTGATTTGACTGACTCTTTTTTTTTGACAAATTGCTTCATATATGATATTGATGTCAAAATAGCAGGAAATAAATGTGTTATGATCTCTGCTTTTCACCGTCTCATCTGAAATAGAATATGTGCTTTCTGATGGAGTGACATGTAAGCTCCATTTCAGAACACACAGGAAAGCATGTAATGGAAATGGTTGGAATTTCCCGTTACCCTGTTATCGTGGTCCTGCTTGAAACTGCACGTTGAAACCAATAGGACTAGATTATAATGCCTTCAAGAAAAAGCAGAATTATTTTCTTACTATGTTACTTGATGAAAGAATTAAATTCTTCAACTATGAGATGATCGTCCTGTTGTTGTAGTGTCTTTTTAAAAGAATTTAATCATTTAATGTTACTACAACTGATGATTTTCCCAATTTTTTTTTATAATTGAAATAGGCAAAAAGTCGCTTGCTGCTAACAGGAACTCCAGTTCAAAACAATCTTTTAGAACTTATGTCTCTTTTGAATTTTGTCATGCCACACATGTTCAGTAGTAGCACTAGTGAAATTCGGAGGATGTTCTCCTCGACTAAAACAGTAAGTATACTTTGAATGCATATTTACTGCACAGAAATGTAGATAACACTCATGTCTGTTCATAGTGGAAACTGTTCTGCATCTTACTTTCATAAACAATCCTAAGACACATTTCTGAAAAATTGCCATGCAGTCTTCAAAATGGCAGCTCTAGAATATTCTCACTTCTACTGGAGGGGAGAGGGAGGTGCTTTTTTACCCAAGAATTTTTTTTTTTTTACTCAGCGGGTATTAATCTGTCAAACTCCTTGCCACATGAGGTGGTAATGGCATCTGACGTAAGTGCCTTTTAAAAGGGGATTGGACAGATTTCTGGAGGAAAAGTCCATTGCAGGCTACAGGCCATGAGTGGTCCTTATGTTACAAATAGACTTCCTCAGAATGCCAGGTGCAGGGGAGTGGCAATGAGATGCAAGCATCTTGTTTTGTGTGCTTCCTGAGGCATCTGGTGGGCCACTGCGAGATACAGGAAACCGGACTAGATGGGCCTGTAGCTTGATCCAGCAAGTCTCTTCTTATGTTCTTATAGAATAGTTCAGTGGTTCCCAAATTGTTCATAACAACCCAGTTTTTGGTAGGTCATGAAAATGGCAAGGCAGATTAGGCCATTTACAGCAAGGGTTAGATAGCCTGCTACTGCGGGGAGGGAGTATGGCTGCCCAATCACTATTATAGCCACAGAAGCTTGAGCGGATTGTAAACTGAAATGTTTTTTTAGGTGAGTCTCAATGCTAAAACCTTTGGGAACTGCTGCCATAGTATGTTCTGGAGGCCTCAGATGTGATTATGAGAATTTCTTGGGTTAGGATATTCAAATGAGATCTCCACCTTCCTATGAAGTAAATAATGAAACATTGATATTAGCATAAATTGATTGCAAGCTCTATATGAAATGCACTTTATACTTTTGACATTCTTTTCATTCTAGAAAGCAACTGAGGAGCACAGTATATATGAAAAAGAGAGAATAGCACATGCCAAGCAGATAATAAAACCATTTATCTTGAGACGAATAAAAGAAGAGGTATGGCTTCTTTTCATTTTAACTTGTGCTACTTGCTTTATGCTGCAGTACTAACTGTAATAGCTGAACACAAATTCTCCTGGATATAATTTGCTTCCATGCAGATGTGTTTTAGGCTCCATCTGTAAGTTCACACTTTTAATCCTTTGCAAATAATTCAAAATCTCATTTTGGCCCACCAGGTCCTCAAACAACTACCTCCCAAAAAGGATTTAATTGAATTGTGTGAAATGTCTGAGAAACAGGAACAACTATACCAAGATCTGTTTTGCTGCTTGAAGAAATCTATTGATAATCAAGGTATGCACGTGTTTTGACTTTTCTCCAGTAGTTTCCTCATGTAGTACAGAGCAGAAATGCTAAACTCTGGTGGTTGTTTTTTATATGTGCAAAACCTGCATTGATTCAGTGAAGAAGTTTTATGCTGTATTTTTTTGTTTGTCCATAGGAAAAAATTCAGAAATGGGCAATGTCATGATGCAGCTAAGAAAGATGGCCAATCACCCACTCTTACATCGCCAGTATTATACATCTGAGAAACTTAAGACGATGTCAAAACTCATGCTCAAAGTAAGAAGTTAGATATGAATAAAATACAAGAGGTTAACCTACCTGTATTGACTTACCAGAGCTGCTTGATGGCCCAGCTTACCACCAGTGTTGAAGGTGCTTTATGACGCCTTGTGTGACACCAGCGCAAGCAGAACACTCATACCACTGGTGCTGAAATCTCTAGATTGGGCCCTAATTCTGTTAGGAATATACTTGTAACATCACAAGGAAGCAACTGTGGCCATAATTTGATTTAAAGTGTGAAGTCAATTATAAGTGGAGAAGGCCTTTCTTAGGAAAGGATCCCAAGAAATTAAAAATGGACTACTAATTGTGGGATAAAGGATCTTAAATTCTGTGAGACGTACGTGATGATGGGATTAATTATAACGAATGTGCAAGATGCCATGGGGAGTGATCATAGAAGATAC
The DNA here is from genome assembly GCA_029204185.1 of Lerista edwardsae. NCBI lineage: Eukaryota > Metazoa > Chordata > Lepidosauria > Squamata > Scincidae > Lerista > Lerista edwardsae. The sequence continues at coordinate 911,109 of JAJKFI010000112.1, read as the reverse complement.
ACATAAAAATACATGGTTATTTTAAATGGGATTTATACAGAAAACATATATAGACTTATTCTCAAGGCACAAGTGTGATATGAATACCTAAATGAGATGCTTTAGGATTTTTTCAAATCAGATTTATATAGAAGGTAATACTATTTCCTTATTAAATTTAATTAATTAATTGATCTAGAAGGTGTGAGAAACAGGTTTTGAAGATTAATTATATTAATGTTGATCACATTCCATGTTTGGCAGAATGGTGTTATCCTGTACAAATAACATATGTAATTAAATGTCAATGTGCCTGATAATACTTAAACCTTGTTTCTTTTGTTATAGGAGCCTACACACTGTGAAGCAAACCCTGATCTTATATTTGAAGATATGTCTGTGATGACAGATTATGAATTACATTTGCTATGTAAACAGTATGCAAATCTCAATGACTTCAAACTTGAGATGGAGCTCATTTTGGATTCTGGAAAATTTAGAACACTGAAATGTCTTTTATCTGACTTCAAAGAAAAGGTTTGCTCTACAAGTATATTTTGGATACACCACAATATGCACATCTTGCATGTAAATGAGCTATTCTCAGTTGTAACCTGTTCTGTTACATAATAGCTTATAGAAAACCAGTGTTGTGTTGAGCTTGGTTGTGTGAAATCTGTATTCCCCCTGGCCATGAAGATAATTGGAGGCCAGAGCAGATGTGATTTTAACAACACTTCAGGTTTAAATATTGGGTTGATTAGAAAGGGATAGTTGGAAATATTCAGTCTTCCATTTCTTTCCCATTATTTCCTTTTACCCAAGTTTGCCATTAACCATGGTTATAATTTCTGGCTATCCTAGTTTACCCCAGAACCAGAATGTCTACACAGGAATTAAGCCATTTATCCTTCAAAGTAACTTAGTTTCATTCATAGTAACTTCTCAAATTTGTTAGGCTAAATTTGGCACTCCACATTGTTTGGAGAAAAAGATAAATAGTATCCATACATAACAAAAATAAACACAAACAGTACACATCAAACATGTTACTGTTTTTCTGTTAAGTACTCAAATCTGAATGCGAAGCTTTGTTTTAACAGTGTCTTAAGATTGCAATTATCGAGTCTGGGTTGGCATTAATCTGCTAAAATGTGTCACGTTGGCTTTAAATTACACAGAAGTGCAATATGAATCTGTTTAATTCTGGGCCAGTTTCTCTCTCTCTCTCACTCACTCACTCACTCACTCACTCACTCACACACACACACACACACACACACACACACACACACATTAGCAGTGCACCGCAGTTGATCACCTTTCATCCATCTTATAAGTTACCTCTAGATAGCAGATAGTGTCAGCAGAGGCAAGCACGGTGTTAACTTTTGATCTGGTTGAGAATGCATATGTGAATTATCTCCTGGCATGGAAGGTGACACTGTAGACCTGCTTGATAGATATATTAGAGCTTTGGCTCATGATGTTCAGGTGGTTCTTGTTCAAGTGCCTAAGTTATACATCCAATTGCCAGATCTGCATAAACCATTTTTGTATATTTCTAAAGCCGCCTTGGGATTTTTCTTAAACAATGTGTGTGTGCTTTTTGTCTCTCCATTAGGGTGATAGAGTTGTGCTCTTTAGCCAATTTACTATGATGCTGGACATTCTAGAGGTTCTTCTGAAACAACAGCAACACCGTTACCTTAGGCTGGATGGAAAGACACAGATTTCTGATAGGTTGGTAAGAGTTCTTTAATGGCATGTTAACAGCTTTCTTAGGTCCAACCAGTGGTTCTTTTTGCACCTGTTTTTATCTAGCTCTGAATATAAACACCAGGGAGAAGGAAAGTATATGCAAGTTAACAAAAACTATTTGTGTTTAAAGAATTTTGTTTAATTACATATTATCTGGATTGCACCCAAAGCTTAGTATTTGGTCCGTCCACAAATGAAAGGACTGAACACTGTTGTGCTAACGTTTTGATTGCCTGTTTGGAGGGAAGCAGGGAAGAAATTAAATAAGAAAATAAAAATATATTCTCATGGTGGGTAATTTTATATGATTTCTCCTTTTCACACGATGTTTAAAATGAACAGAACTATAGATTCAGCCATAAAACCTAAAACAAACAAAAGAATGTTAACTACAGTTGCGTTTGAGAATCGAAATGACCTCAGAAGCTTTGACCAATTCCTGTGCATCACTTGGTTCTTGGCTTCTGATGCCTGACAACTTGTGTGAGAGCTGCATCACTTGCATCTCTACTGAAAAGCATTGTGTTGTAGGCAATATAAAAAAAATATTTCTACATTGTGAGATGAGTGAGTGAGTGAATATGCATGTGTCTATACGATATGGAATATGCATATGTCTATACAATATGTGAAGGCAAAATTTTAATTTCCTTGCTTTTTTGGCAGGATTCATCTGATAGACGAGTTCAATTCAGATATGGGTATCTTCATCTTCTTGCTTTCCACTAAAGCTGGGGGTCTTGGGATTAATTTGACGTCAGCCAACGTGGTCATCCTTCATGATATTGATTGTAATCCTTACAATGACAAGCAAGCAGAAGACCGATGCCACAGAGTAGGACAAACTAGGTAGGCTTGTCAATGGTTTTATATGATGCACATTTTTTACTGCTTACAATTATCGGAGGGACCGTGCTGTTTTGAAACAAAGGCTGGTAGAGAGCTTTTTCTTTAGACTGGCCAGTTTCACAGTATGCTCATGCATACATGCAGAAATAGCTTCACTAGCACAGGGGATGCTTTCCCTAAAAGTCAAGTGAAACCGCTCCATAAGAGCTTGGCATGAGGCTATGAGGCAGGAAATGGATACAGCTTGGCCTCACCCTATCCCTAATGCACTGTGTGCGCTGCCTAGATCGCCCAGACTCTCCAGACTCTGGCCTGTGGGCCGGATCCACTGTCCACTGCCTCCCTCTGCTGGGTGACCCGCACTTACCATTCCACTGGGGAGTGAAGTTACAGCTGCGACTGCAGCCTCCCTGTGTCGACGGGACCAGCCACTTCCAGGTTCTGTCGCCCCAGCAGGCTAAGCGACAAGCATTCTGGGCAGGCGCGGCTGGCTGTGGCGACCCTTGGGGGCTGTAGTCGTGGCTGTACCTTCACCCCCTGGCAGAACAGTCAGCACGGGTTGCGCCAGGGAGGCTTCTGGCTGTCGCCAAAAAGGTACCGTTCACAACCAGGACAAAAAAAAGATCATTCAGTGACTCTCAGTATGAATCGCCTCTGTTGGACAATATTGTTTGAGGAGATAAGCAATCTCGGTAACACTGAGTTACACAATGAGTCATTCCTTGGTGGTACCGTCATCTTTCTTTATCTAGTGCCATCAATGTATGTAGTTCTTTATGTAAAAGGAGAGTCCAGGTCCCTGCACCCAAGAGCTGAGACACAAGGAAAGCAACAGAGGAGGGGAAGAAAATGGAGGCAGTGATAAGTGGGGAGGAGAACCAGGATGTACTTAGACCTGGAAGGTCAAAGTTCAAATCCCTGCTCAGCCGCCTGGGTGACCTTCCTGGGTGACCTTGGGCCATTCACTGTCACCGTGTCTACCTCACAGGGTTGCTGTGAGGACAAAAGGAGGGAGCAGACTCCGTACACCACCCTGAGCTCCTTGGAGGAAGGGCAGGATAAGAATATGAGAAATAAGCCGTCTCTGCTGTCTATACTTGACCTTGGAATTCTTTTTTTAAAAAGGCTTTGAGTGAAGGCCTATGGAGTGAAAGATGGCATGCCTGAACCATGTTTTTCAAAGTGCTGAGCATGAGCTGGGGACTTCCTCTCCCAGTTAAAAGACCACTAAGATGCAGTTTCCATTATCTAGCAATAATGTGAGATTAAATGGAAGAATATGTTCCTGTGCCTAAATAATGCATGTTGTCGTACGAACTTTTTTGTCATAATAAAACTTAATGTTTTAATTTTATTTATTTCAAGAGAAGTGCAAGTAATAAGGCTGATAAGTAAAGGGACTATCGAGGAGTCCATGCTCAGAATCAGTCAGCAGAAATTAAAACTAGAACAAGATATGACAGCAGCAGACGCAGGTAAGTTCTGAGCCATAAACCCCAAACTGAAAACGTGTCTGTATGTGTTAACATTCAGGAGCATGTTGGAGGAAAAGCTAACTTAGAACTCTTCTCCCAGGCACCTAGTTTTCTATGTGGAAAGATGTTTAATGTGGAAGAACATTCAGTCGTGACCAGCGGCATCATGCAGCCGGAACGCTGGGCGGGAGGAACGGGTGAGCACCCCCGCGGGGGCGGGGAAGACGGCGAAACGGACCAGAAGCAACGGGAGGGCTGCCGCTCACCCGTTCCTCCCGCCCAGCGTTCCGGCTGCATGACGCTGCTGGTCGTGACCCTCTCCCCCTGACCTGCGCTCTGAAATAGTCTATCCCACATAGAGTGATGGCTTCAGTGAGAACTACGCCAAAGTATCTAGCAGGTCACAGGCATATGTATTTCAGGGCACTGGCCCCCATGAATGGGGTTCTTAGGGGGCTTCCACAGGTTAGCTTTCTTTAGCAGTGCCTGTGCTTAACCTCTCTGTCAGATACTGCGAGATCTGGTCCTGTCCTCCTTGTTGTTTTACAGCTACTCAAAACATACTATCATGATCAGCACAAACGTGACAAAGCACCATTGTGCCAAACCCGTAGTGGGGTTTCAAGTCCCTGTTGTAGTGGGTACGGGTTGCTTACCCTTTATCTGGAGTGCTTGGTACTGGAAGTGTTCTGGATTTTGGAGTTTCCCAGATTTCTGGAATACTTCCGTAAACAAATGCAGCGCAATGAAGCGGCAGGGCTGCACTCTATCCTAGGACTGTTCCTGTGAGAGGCAGCCTCTCAGACTCCTCCAGCAAAGCTTAGGCATGTGGGTGCTGAGAAAGAGAGGGAGGGCTGGAGGGGAGGGGTTAATGACTGCCAGCGCCCGCTCTTACTAACCTTATGTGCCGCTACAGAAGGAGGGAGGTCTCCTGTCACCGTGATCACAGATCAGCTGGAGGGAGAACAGTTAAACAACCACCCTACTGCCCACACAGTGCTGAGTGCTGAGCCCATGCAAAATTCAGACTTCACTAGCCAGGAGCACTTGCACCCCAGACCGCTTTGTGCTATGGCTGGGCATGACCAAATGGCCAGTACAGCTCTCAGCACTGAGCCCCACAGTATGAGCAGAAGGAGCAGGGAAAGAAACACCCTGCAGGCCTCATCACAGGGTTGCTGAGCAACTGAAGATTGTAAAAACAAAAACAAACTTCCTGCAGGCTTCCTCTGAGTGGCACAATGCAAATCAGGCATAGAAAACAGTCTTGGTCCCTGAAATGTCTGGATTTTGGAGCAGTCTGGATAAGGGGTAATAATCTACACCTGTATCTCTCCTATATGTACCTTCATGTTTTATTTTAGGGCTTATGGCTCCTGTTGCTCAGACATCTGGGAGCACAATTGAGTACATAGATCAGGTGTGCATGAGTGGTTTGTAAGAAGCCCAGTGATCACTGTGTCCTACGTTCCCTCTTCTATACTAATGCAACATCTGCATGCAAGTGATTTTGCCATATGTTGAAGTACAAGAGTGCAGAACTGCTTACTTAGTTTTGGGATGCAGGTGTGTTTTTTAGTTGCTTGTGTTGCATAAAATGTTTCTCTCATACGTTCCTTTTATTTTGCAGGAGAAGAAGGAGCCATTCCACTAGATATAGCAACACTACTAAAAGCATCTTTGGGTCTCTAATGATGATGATAAAGAAGAACATTGTAGATTTTTTTTTATTTGAGGGGAAAAAAACGTGGTGCTTCAAGGACCTTTTTATGTTGTTGCAATGCATTTGTATGGACATTTATAACTTTTTGTAATTTCCTTGTTGTATTACTTATGGCATAGATTCCCCACCACCACAGCCGGTACTCGGAGGCAAAATATGGAGATGCCACAAAAAAATGTAGTGCATAAAATGCCAGATAAGCTATCTTATTAAGGCAGTTTTAAAATGGGGACCTTAGTTTTAACAAAACTGCTACTGCATAAATGGTTCCATATTTTTGTAATTATTTCTACCTCCAAATATATATATAGAAACTGTCTATTTCACTGGATGTGTGGTTTTTTACATGTGCCTTATTTGAAATGCCCATATTTGTTGTCTTTGCTTGTTTTTATTTGAAGTACTGTAATGTTTTGTATCAGAATGTTCACATAATAAAAAGTGGAACCTTGACAATTTCTGTTCTACTAAATACCTATTTGGAAACCGGGGTGAGTGGGGGGATAATGCCAAATGGAGGAGCAACATAAACAGAGAAGATCTGGACATAAACATTGAAGGGATGCCAATTAGTTTTAGGATGCTAGCCCTGCACCGAGAACTGCCTTGGTGATGGTCCCAGTGCTTTAGCCAAGGATTTGCTGAACCCATGTTCGATGGAACTCTTGCTGAGTTGGAAGGGAGCTCTGTTTTGCAAAAACTGTACAGACCTATAGAACTTTTTCATGTTCATGTGATTTTTTTTATTCTGTCCTATTGTAATTTCCTTTCACTTATCAAGTCTAGAGCATAGAGATTACAATACCTAATCTTCTTGTCTTTTGATAGCTTTTTATTGTGTACACTACAATCACTTCATAATTTTTGATGTCTCTGGTTCTTATGGATAAAGTGAGCTCTCTGGGTGTAGACGATTAGTATTTTGTGAAGTGCTTGAAGTGCTAGGTGCTGTATAAATTACATTAAAAAGCCAAATCAGGCCCAGTGGGCTTCCAATCTCATCTGAATTAATAAATAATACATAAAGTGTTCTCAATTGCATGTCATTTCATTGTTTTCCCCACCCTCCCTTCACTAATATTTTGCAATCGTGTATCAGTGTTCCTGATCAATGTTTTAAATTTCATTTTGCTACAAGAATTTTTATGTGTAGAAAATAACTAAATACAAGCAGTCACTGTGGGAGCCTTCCAGTGGAAAGAGGAAAGACCAGGATATAAATATTTTAAATAAACAAAATAACCTGCTCTTCATCCCAGGGCAATTAAATCGTTTGCCATTTGACCCTATATAGATAGATGTGGTGGCTTATGCATCATTATGAAACATTAACATAATAAAACCATCAACAGCAAAGAATATAGCAGCAATGAATAAGAAACAACTGGCAGGAAACAATAGGATAAGAACAGTCAATCTGCCATAAATCTGTCCCAAAATCTTCAAACCGGGATGTTCTTGCTTATGATCATGTGACATTGGTCATTGCAATACTCAAAAGTTATGAGTATTCCACGTTTCAGCCGAAGTTTGCAAAGCAGTTCACATGGCAGAATAAATAAAACAGTTGGTCCTAATAAAGTTAGTGATATATTGTACTGTGGCTTTTTTGAGTGTTGACTTTCACTTCTCCCACCAGGTGGCGGCAATAGAACTGAAAGAAAAGATGAATGACAAAAGAGTAACTTTAATTCCTTAAAAGTATAATAAATGGCAGGTGGATCTGTTTTTGTGTTTGTTTTAAAGGGGCCAAACCACCTGCTGCTTATGCTGATAGAGCCTAAGACAGTTGGTAGAAAAAGGGTGACCCACAGACCCAGGACAGAACTGCAGCCCACAGCACCAAACTGGCTCTCCCTGCAAGTTATGACGTCAATAGTGAAGGCAGACCTGCATAAGACTCCTAGTCTCTTGATGGAATTTAGCAAGCGTTGGAAGGTAGCTCTGTTTTGCCAAATCTTTACAGACGTATAGATCATTTATAATAATAATAATAATATAATATGTTTATTTATATACCGCCTTTCTTAAGATCACTAGATTTCTCTAATGATTGAACTCAAGGCGGTTTACATAGGCAGACTTTCTCACAAACCCGAAGGTTTTTACAATTTACAGAATGTTCTATCTTCCAAGAACAACACTCCTACAGATCTTTCTTTCTGGATTTAGCCCTCTTTCTTTAGCCACCCGTCTGTCCTCTGCTGGCTGATGAGGCTTCCCTGCTGCCACCAGAGATGCAGCTGATTTCAGCACACTCCTCCTCCCACGAGGCAGCTGAAACTCAGCTTTTAATCAGCCGCAGTTTCCAAGGTCTGCTGCTCGCAGAGACTTCCAGCAGTCCCGAGCTCACGACCTTGAGATCTTCAGGTGTTATCTTCAGGCAAACGGAGGCATTAACCCTCTCGGCTAAATCTTCTGTCTAATCTTTATTAGACGTATAAAACTGGGTATGGTATACGGTACAAATAACAATACCTTAACAAGTTTCTGTGAATTTTTGATGCTTATTAAATGCTCACTGAATAAGGGCGGTTCAAAAAGAATTATGTCAGGGAAGACACAAATAGCTAAGGCATCTGCAACCCAGGGCAAGGAAGGTTTATGTAGTTTCACCCCACCACCACAATGACATCAGATGTAATTTTTGGTGAATTGGCCATAACCTTTGACAGACTACAGATATTTGAATAGGGTTTGTTTCATTGCATTCAGCATTAAATTACCTTTCCAATGGTATATAACATGATAGTATTATTTGTACGTACCAAGTTTTTCACAATTTTGGCCACTAGTGTCCAAACAAGCTGAGCTTGTTACCCCACCCCAAAGCTAGTTGCTAGGTGCAATTGCTGTCCCCTGCCCCCCTTAGCTATGCCATTGGACACAAGGCTCTTGGGTCTGGAAGAAACCCAGCCAATGCTGATTTGAACTCCGCTAGGGAGGGGGGAGAGCAATCCTTGGGAGTTGCTTCATTTGAAAGCCTTGTAGGTGTGAGTGATGCCGTGTAGGTAGCTGAATACCTTCCTGGTGCTAAGAAACCCTAGCCAGTTTTAGGCTGGAGACCAGCAAGATGTTATTGAGCTGTAAAAAATAAAAAGAAATTGCAATAGGGAAAATGAGTGGAAGGAACTTAGGATTTGTAATATTGGTTCCCATAAAGGGTTAGGATAGACAGATAGATGGCATCCTTGGAATCATTCAACAGTGAGGGGATCCCTTAGTCCTAGGTACCCGTACCCTTGGGGTCTTGTGATTAGTGGCAGGCAACAGTAACAGGTATTCTGCTCTTCGTTATGCAAGCCAGCGCTTGGCCACAGCTCTTTGTTATTCAAGCCAGAGCAATTGTTACAAACAAGGTTGTATTGAGCATGTTCAGCCTTCAGCTCACTTGAACCAAACCACCCCACCTATTTTCTGGCCACTAGGACTTTTGTGGCCACAGGAATGTTTATATGTGCCACCCAAGACTTGCAGTCTTTTGCACTGATGCACTGTAACATCGGATACCTGCAGAGAAAGAGGCTTTAGATACAATTGACAGGCTTTGCATCTCAAGGAAATTTATGTCCATGCACAGATGTGTACCATTTCTACGATAGGAGAAGGATTGAAGTATTATAGAGGAGTTGCTTGTCTCCAGCCATCAGCATTAAACAAGTCAGTGTCACAAGAATCATTGAGAAAATAATCATTGAAGACTGGATGTTGTGAAAACAGCTCTAAGGAGCAGATGAGCTGGAATAGCTGTGTCTAGGAACCGTGCCTGCAAGTCCATGACTGATCAATTGTCCCTGCTTCCTCCTTTCTTGGCCAGAGACAAGGGTGGAGGCCTTGGAGCAAGAGAAGCTGGAGTGGAGACACAGTGCTTGCCAGAGAATATACAAGGGACTCTGTAACCAGGTATACATTGAATGTGGTGTCCAGGAGACTGTGCTTATGTTAATGTAAAGGTAAAGGTTTCCCCACGATCGGATGGTCTAGTCATGACCGACTGTAGGGGGCGGTGCTCATCTCCGTTTCAAAGCCTGTAGAGCCGGCGTTTTGTCCGAGGACAAGCTTCCGTGGTCATGTGACCGGCATGACTCTACGCCGTAGCGCACGGAACACCGTTACCTTCCCACTGAAGTGGTCCCTATTTATCTACTTGTATTTAGGTGCTTTTGAGCTGCTAGGTTGGCAGGAGCTGGGACAAGCGACGGGAGCTCACTCCGTCACGCAGTCTTGAACTCCCAACCTTCCAGTTGGAAAGCCCAGCAACAGCAAATTAACCCGCTGTGCCACCACGTCCCTGTTAATGTACCCAGGCTTTAATTATGCTCCCACCCTGTGATCAAAGAAGACCAAACTGAAGTGCTCAAGCATGTTCCTATGGCAACAGTCGTGTCAGAGTTGGGGTTGGGGTTGGGGTTGGCACAATGGGGCAGAGGCGTACCAGGGCTAAATCGAGCCCAAGGGAGTGTGACTTTTCAGATGAAAAAATCTTGCCAGCAACTCTGGGTTTGGGCTGTTGGTTGATCAGGCCTTTTACAGGGAGAGCAGGGTTTGAATCTCAGGGACGGCAACCAGCAACAAAAAGGTCAGCAGGGAGATGCAGGATACAATCAATCAACAGGTACTTATATACCGCTTTTCAACACGAAGTTCACAAAGCGGTTTACAGGCAAATAGTAACAATAAAGTTAAATGGCTCCCTGTCCCAAAAGGGCTCACAATCTAAAAACAGTGCCTATTTTAGATTGTGAGCCCTTTGGGACAGGGAACAAACCATTTAATTTTATTATTACTATTTGCCTGTAAACCGCTTTGTGAACTTTGTGTTGAAAAGTGGTATATAAATATGGTTGATTGATTGATATTATTGTGCCCATTATGAGCCATGGAGCATTTTTTGCAATGGGGGGGGGGACTGATAAAGCTGTGAGCAGATGGGGGGGGGCCTGTTCCAGTTGCTTCGGCCTCCAGACCCATTTGCAATCACTCCATCATCTACCAGACTCAATTGCCATCTACCATGGCTCAATTCTGAGCCCTCCAGTGCAGGCGGTACAAGTGCACTGCATGTGCCGGTATAACAACTGTACCATAAGGCACATCCAGCACAGGCAGTAAGGGCTTACTGCCCACATGGCTGCAGCACTGGAAGTCCCTGCCCAGAGGCACTTGATAAGTGAACCGGCTGCCAGCAGGGGTGGGGCAGAGTGGGGAGTGGGGCTGGCAGCAGCCTTCACTGCTGAATCCTAACCTCCGCGTCTAGCTGTGTGGCCCGATACAGAGGCCCTTCCGTCTGCACTGGCTAAATAGCGCAGACTTGGGGAGGCTTGTAAGCAGGTCTAGTCAGTGGTGTCATTCAAACGATTTAGGAACAGGAACTCACTTTTGATTGGCACTTGTCGGGAACCCGGAACCAGCCACAGAGCACGTTAGGATCCGGAACGCCCGTTCTGGTCCGTTCCCCCTGAATGACATCACTGCCTTCGCCCCCCTAGGAATCCGGTGTCGCTCCCTTTAACCCTCTGAGTGCCGGCCAACCAAGAAGAAAAGCTCTTTGCAGAGGAATTGGGAGGGGGGGAGGGAGAGTGAAGTGGGCGGAGTCAGCCCTAATTTTAACAAGTGGAACTGAGTTCCCCCGCGTTTCCCCTGCATGACATCACTAGGTCTAGTGGAAGCGGTGACCTAGTGGAAGGGGACAAATGTCTTCTTCCTCCAAGGAGCCTCCGGCCGCTTTTATTTAGTTCAGGACCGGACTGAGAGAGAGTGCACGTTTACAAGCCTTTGCTACCTTTAGAAGCATTTCATACCCCATTCCTTCCTGCTTGCTTTTCGCTAATTTCCAATTCCTTGAGCATCGCCTTTGCCCTCCTCTCCTGTGTCGCAGTTTACCAGCCTCTCCCTGCCTTCCAACCTGCTTGCAGTGTGTGGGGCTTTGATCCTCTCTGCCTCCTGACGTGACTGTGCTCTGCTGCCCCACTCCCCTTTTGTCTCCATTAAAGCTGTTTAGTGGGCCGAGGTTAAGCCAGGAGAGGTCAGTGATAAAATGCTCACGTGGACCTCAAAGCCTCATTCACTAATGGCACAATCCAAGCAGGATGGGAAAGAAACTGCTAGGTCACGAGTGCATTTTTTTCATGGTAATTGTGGAAATAATGCTGTTTTCCTTCCCTCCACAGAAAAAACTGAATTTTTTCTTCCCAGTGTAGGACAAGTGTGCACTGTTTATATATACACCTACATATATTATACATACACTGTTTATACGTGTGTGTGTGTGTGTGTGTGTGTGTGTGTGTGTGTGTGTGTGTGTG
>JAJKFI010000112.1:847405-899007 GCA_029204185.1 Lerista edwardsae | reverse complement strand
TGTGTGTGTGTGTGTGTGTGTGTGTGTGTGTGTGTGTGTGTGTGTGTCAGTTTACATGTGGATTTTCCCCTCTTTTTCTTTTATTGATGAATAACATAATCCAATAATGATATAATACATCATAGTGTTATATAAATAATACAATCAACGTGTGTAAAGAGAAAGGGGTGGGAAACAAAAAAGGAAAATATAAGCATGCCTGTAAATATATGTAAATAAAATTGAATTTATGTAATTGAGGTTTAGAAATATACCCTCTATAAACAGAAAATCACTAACAGCTCACTATAGACATGTGATTTTAAAAAGCTTCCATATATGCAAAAATGTATCTATATGAAATTGTCTTCTATAAACAACTGATTCAGATGTAGAAAGAGTTAGGAGATCTTCTGTCCATTGAGAGATGATAGGTGGGCATTCAGTACATCTTTTTAGCGACAATCTGTGCCCTCTTTCATTGTCCAACAGGAAGCTTCCATCCAATAGGAATATAATTCGAAAGGCTATTCATATCAAAAGGCTATACATAGAAAAATAATCGCTAACTGAGAAATGAACCTCCATCCAAATAAGGTAACTGTACAAGACCAAAGCCTATGTTGTCATCTTGTCTCGGATTCCCCATAGTGCCAGCAGTTTGGTTCTTTTAATTTGCATGTGGATTTGACATTCATTCCTATGTGCTTGCTGCACAAGAATTTTGTAATACGTGGAGCAGTCATTGCAAACTGATCACATTCATATTATTTCAAGATAAACAAAGCCCTTTGGACAAGTTTGTACATGAGGAAAATATTTTGTAGCTCTTCTCTATGCTTAGCATAAATATACATGCTTATTCTATAATCCACCACCATTGGGCAGAGTGTTGTGGCTCTCTTAAGCGCACAGGTTTTCAGGTATCATTAAAGGTATCAAATTGCCAGGGTTGGGTTTGTTTGTTTTTTGCATATTTCCCACTGCTGGGGTGGGCATGGATGTGTGGAAATGGGCAAGGAGACACCTCCAAAGGAGTGGAATTGCAGACACTTAGGATGGATGGCCCAATCCTGAGCTGCCCAACCACCCAGGTGAGCAGGGGTAGCCAGGCAGCTACCGCTGCATCCCACAGCAGCCATGGGAGGCTCTGCAGGCAAAAGGGGATGCTCGTCCCCTTTCCCAGTGGTAAGGGCACAAGCAGGCGAGTGATCTACTCCCCTCTGCGCTGGCTATTTAGCTGGTGCAGTGGCGAGGGTCTCCAAGTCGGGCCACGCAGCCCTACATCGAAGTCAGGAACCAGGGGTGAGCATTGCCACCAGCACCATACCCCACGCCACTCCTCCCCCTGCCTGAAAAGGGTGTGACGCCAGCGGACGGTGCACTCACCACTGGCAGGCTCATGTGACCACCGCCAGGTGCTGCGGAGCAGGCATTAACTAGGCAGTCGCCCAGCACCAGTGGTAATGGCTCACAGCACCTTTTGTGACGCAGTGTGGGCGGTACAGTTGTACCGCCAGTGCTATGCCCGATAGGATCAGGCTCTGGTGTCGGATGGCCACAGCAGCAGTGCAGACCGGGTTTCTATCGCATGGCATCATTTGGTAAGCTGTTCTCAGTCATTCCTTCTTTGAGGCAAAACTGAAAGATGGAGCTTGCTGAAATCATTGGAGCGGAAGCTGCCGGGGGAATGGGTGATTTCTTTTTCTTTTCCTGTGGGAAAAGGAAGACGGTTTCCTGAGGGGCTGGATAATTGATTGATTGATTTAACTTGGTGTCAGATGCTTAAATCCCAGACAACCTGCCTGTTTTTCATTAATGCAGGACAAATTAGTGCAACTTGCTTCAAGCAGCGGTGTTATGCGGTGTTTGTGTAACATACGCAAGCGGCGTAATTGGTTACGCAAACGGCGTAACGCTGCGGAATGCGACGGGTGGGCTGTCGATCACCCGGATGTCCCGTCCAGCGTTCCGGCAGCATCACACCGCTGGCTTCAAGGCATCACAAACACACTTGGCAGCCTTACCGATTCCCGCGAACAGTAAGACTTAACACCGAAGGGTTTGCACACAAGCAAGGGCAGGGGAAGGAGTCCCTCCTGGGCACCGTTGCTGAAATGGGAGGCCTTGGGAATGAAGCATACCAGGAAGTTCTTTCCATTTCCAGACTATGGTTTCGTAAACGACAAACCTAGAGCCATCAGGAGACAAGAGAGAGGCCAATAACAATAATAATATTATTATGCCATTGTACAAATCAATGGTAAGGTCACATCTAGAGTATTGCGTATAGTTCTGATCACCACATCTCAAAAAAGACATAGTGGAGCTGGAAAGGTGCAGAAGAGAGAGACAAAAATGATTACGGGGCTGGGGCACCTCCCTTATGTTGTTCATAAGACTGCAGCTTTTGGGGCTCTTCAGTCTGGAAAAAAGGCACATGAGGGGGGTCATGATTGAAACATACAAAATTATGCACGGGATGGATAACGTGGATAGAGGGAGTTTTTTTCCCCTCTCTCACAATACCAGAACCAGGGGACATCCACTGAAATTGAGTCTTGGGAGAGTTAAAACAGATAAAAGGAAATACTTTTTTACCCAGAGGGTAATTAAGCTATGGAACTCCTTGCCACAGGAGGTGGTAATGGCATCTTGCTTAGATGCCTTTAAAAGGGGATTGGACAGATTTCTGGAGGAAAAGTCCATCGTGGGCTATAGGCCATGATGGGTGGTGCAACCTCCTTACGTTAATAGTAGGCTACTTCAGAATGCCAGGTGTAAGGGAGTGGCAACAGGATGCAGGCATCTTGTTGTCTATTGGGCTCCCTGAGGCCCCTGGTGGGCCACTGAGAGATACAGGAGCTGGACTAGATGGGCCTTTGGCCTGATCCAGCAGGCCTCTTCTTATGTTTTTATGTTTTTAAGAAAGGCCCATGTGTGTTCAGAATTTTACCTCAGAAATTTACCTCAGAATGCCAGGTGCAAGGGAGTGGCAACAGGATGCAGGCATTTTGTTGTCTCATGTGCTCCCTGAGGCATCTGGTGGGCCACTGTGAGATACAGGAAGCTGGACTAGATGGGCCTTTGGCCTGATCCAGCAGGGCTCTTTTTATGTTCTTATGTTCTTGTCCTTGGAAGGGTCCCATATAGCTTGCTCTGTGTTCTATTTTGGCCGTTTCCATGCCCCCAGTGACTGCCCAGTGCGCTTCCTTCCCTCTTTATACCCATTCTGTGTCTGCCTCCCTCTTGCTAAGTCTACTGGGCCTCGAAGAGACATTTCCTGTGTCTCCGTTTTTCATTTTCAGGTACAGAGTGGGCCTTTGGGACCGTGCCATTTTAACAGCCACAATGTGTGAATACGAGACATTATCACTATGGGCAATTTTATTGCCAAGGCAAATGGCAGTTCAAAACCTGAAGAAGAAAAAGACTCTCAGCTATTGTAAACTTCTAGAATACTGGGGACTCTGTTTCTAAATCTACGCAGGGAACTAGACACCATTTGGTGATCTGTTTGCCTCAGGGTGCAATCCTAACCAGCTTTCCTGCACTGACATTGCAGTGCCAATGGGGTGTGCACTGCATCCTGCAGTTGGGGGGGGGGCAGTCATGGAGGCCCCCTCAAGGTAAGGGAATGTTCATTCTCTTACCACAGAGCTGCACTGGTCTTACTCCAGTGCTGAAACGTTGGTTAGGATTGCGCCCTCAAACATTTATACTAGGCCTTGATAGCATTATAAAGTATGGCAATTACAGCTATTCTCCACCCATAACCATTGTTAAAAAGGAACCTTGAATAATCTAGTTGAGGATTATTTAGTAAGGCACGACAGCAGTTAGACGTCATTTTAAAAAGGAAGCCAGCAGAAGGAGAAAAGCCACCGCTGCTGCCAAGAATTAAGAGGCCATGGAAGACACACTTCTGTCAGGAGGGTGTTCCGTGTTCTGGGTGCCACAGTAGAAAGGCCCTATCTCTTATGCCCATCCGCCATAGTTCCTGCCCCTTCCAGCTCATCTGCCGGCCCATTCACGAGGGCACCTGCCTCTGTCCTCCTGGACCAACCCTGCACGCTTCCTATAGGCAGGAGGAACGGGTGAGCGGCAGTCCGCCCGTTGCGTTCCGCCCAGCATTCTGGCTGCATGACGCCGCTGCCTATAGGGGCTTAGAGTTAACTCTCAGTGCTTGGCCGTACATGCAGTGGCATCTCTACAGAGAGGGCAGAGCTCTAAGTTTTGCAAGAAGCCTTACCTTGCAGTGGAAATCACTCCTCTCCTGCACCGTTTTAGCCAATCCTCACAGGGAACAGCAACATCTTGGCGTTGCTTACTGGCTACAGCAGCGAGGGAGAGGAGGGATTTACATGACAGGGTAAGGCTCCTTGCAAAACTTAGAGCTCTGCCCTCCCTGTAGAGACGCCACTGCGTATATGTCCTTTGCTGTGAAAATACTTTCAGAGGCAACTCAGCATTGGCATAGCATATTTAAGATTCTTCATCAGTTAATGGCCGCATAGCTGAATAATATTTGTCAGCCCAGCCCTATCCTCAGCAGCACCTGGAGGAGCACTGGTTCCAAAATGGCGGTTGCTGAGGGCACTGCCAGGGTCTCCTTGATGTTACCCCAAGTAACATCGCTGAGGTGCCAATGGGTTTCCTTGGCTCTGCACCCACTATTGAGTGGTCCAAACGCACTTTACAGTGTTCCTTGTGCTGGCCAAACTTTGCTGGCCTAACTGTGCCAGCCTAACTCCAGGTTAGGATTGCGCTCTGAATTTTATTTATTCATCACACAACTTTTTAAAATGCTCTTTCCTCATAAAGATAGTGATAATTTACTCTCAAATTCTAAGAAGACGTGGACCGAGAACCTATTGAATGAAGGATGCCAGTCTACCAAGAGGAGGACCAGATCAATACTGCTGGTAGCCAAAAGGCCTCCGAGCAGATGGCTTGGAGCTGAGACTTTTGCAGACTTCCTGGACTGAGCAGCAAATGAAGAACAGCTACATGCAGGGCTGGCCCATTTAAGAGGCCAACTGAGGCCGCCACCTAAGGTAGCAAATTGGCAGGGGTTCTCATCTCTATCATAAGAACATAAGAAAAGCCCCACTGGATCAGGCCAAAGGCCCATCTAGTCCAGCTTCCTGTATCTCACAGTGGCCCACCAGATGCCTCAGGGAACACACAAGACAACTAGATACTTGCATCTCGTTGCCACTCCCCTGCATCCAAGGTAGCCTACCTCTAAAATAAGAGTCCACCTTCTTATTATTTAATTTATTTATTTGAAGAATTTATATCCTGCCTTTCCCATGCCAAAGCAAATGCCCAAGGCAGCTTACATGGGAAGGCTAGTCTAAACCACCATTTTTCAATGGGCTTCTTTTTTCTTTTCTTTTTTTTCTTTTTTTTACAAATTTACAGTAGTGTGATTCACCAAATCCTCAGTCCCAGATGTAGCCTTCACAGTGTGGTTCTCGCCTCTGGCTGTGCACCATCGAGCTTCAGCAGGTAATCATAAGTCAAGCCTGGACAGGTCCTCAATGTCATACTCCATTCTTTTGCCTGCTGGCCTTCTCACATATTCCCGCACTGGCTAATCAGCTCCACAGCAACTCTGTTCTGCCACAACACGTAGTGCAGCCGGGCATTCCATCTCCTATCCAAAAACAAGACCACGAATTCTTCAGGCAGTACCAGCAGCTCAACCATCAGTCCACACCTCCTGCCCACACATTAACAAGAAGACCACAGCTTTTTGCCTCTACTTCTCCTCCTTCCATTCTCTGGATTAGATAAGAAAAGGGGGCACAGAGAAGAAGAGGAAACGTGGAGGGGAGTGCTGAGCTAGAACGTTAGGCAGCGGGAAGAGCATGGGCTGGCGCATCACTGGAATGCAGCATTTAGCATGCCACCTCAAGTGTCAGGAGGTCTTTGTCTGGCCCTGGCTACATAAAATACAGCATGCAAGAAATTTCATTCCAAAAATGAAAGACCAAATGCAATATGGAGAATAGCAATTCAGTGGCTCCCAACATTGGTGGAAAGTGTGAGCAGATGCAGCTTTTCATACTCTGCAAACACTACGAGTGTTGACAGTTTGAAATTTCACAATCCAGGGGATGCATCCTAGCACCTTCTGTGAGCGACATTAAAAGAAAATGCACCTTGCAGGTGGCACACTTTTTCAGCAGTGTTCCTAAAATACTGCCCCATCTAGCAACATGCTTGGGCAGCCTGGGTGGTCCCCATTACAACCTCCCACACTGAAGAACAGGAATGCTGCATGCTCATCTTTTATCTAAGGCAATCCTGCGTAGTGTCTTAGCTTGTCAACCTTCAAGGCCCACCGAAAATATCCTTCAACCCAGGGCATTAATCTGCACGTAGAAATGGAAGGGTAAGTAGTGCTTGTTCTACAACAAAAATAACGCGCTAATGAACTTCTTATTAACAGAAAAGGAGATTTAAGATGACAGCCAGTCTTTTCCCTGGGCTGTAGAGAAAAGGTGGACATGGCTGATTCAGCTCTTTCTGTTTATTTCTCCATTGCTGGGGGCAGCCTTTAGGTGAAAATGTCACCATTTGTTGCATTTTCTACTCTTGCAAATTGGTTCCTGCAGACCATATTTATTTATGCTGCAGCCATCATTAGAAACAGCTACTCCTTAATTGTGAAAAGAAGCCAAAAGGCTGCTTTTCCCCAAAATGCCTGCCATGGAAAAGATTGTCTTATCTGGAGCAAGGTTGTCTTATCTTTTTTTTACTGAAATTGATATTAAACCATGTTTTCAACATAATAACATCATTTGGCATACAGGGATCAATGAATACCCTTTCAACACAGCATTTGGGTTAGTTTGTTTTTTAAACGGTGTGATTAGCCATTCCAAATTTCTTGCCTGTTTGCTAAAACGTCATATTAAAATGATGCTGACCAACCATCCAACATGTATAGCTAGCTTTGTATGGCTTTGAAAAAAAAAATCACATCAGATATTCCTCAAATTGATGTCAAGGACTGAAGCAAAATCATAGCCTACTTAACATAATAATGACCATCTCATTTTCTCAGAAAACACCTTTGTTCAACGACTTTATTTCAGACACATTTATTGGACTTTTGGCAGACAACAGTGTCTGTTTCAATGCATGATTTCAGTTTCATGACCACTTTTTGTTCTTATTCATCCCTCCAGATATCTGAAATATGGCATGACTGGGAGCCACACGTGCCTTTCTGCCAAAGAAATAAGAGATGAACAAACTCTCTTTTGCTGCTACACCTGCAGAGCCGATTTCTGCTATTTCATAAACTGGCGTCCCAATCTTTTCACCCAGTTTAAGGCAGTGGGCTGTTTTTATACCACCATCAGAAAGCAGCAGCAGCCATTGTCACAGGCAGCAACCTGCTCCAGTGCAGATAAGATGATGCAGGGGGCAGTTCATGGGCAGGGAGGGGGAGTAATAGGGCAGGTTGAGGAGGAACTGGAGTCCTGGCAGGGGAGGGAGGGCATGGATCCAAGGCAAGTTGCACGGGCCAAAACCTATCCCCTCTTTTCTTTGGTGCAGCAGATTGCTGTAGCATGATAAGACTGGGCTCTAATGCTGCAATTTTTCTCCAAGTTCATGCTAAGCATCAGAAACAGCATCAGAAGAATTACTGGAAAGTTCTAGGTGACCTTGAAGAATTGCTTGACCACATGAGACAATCTAAAGAAATGTCAAGATAAAAGTAGGGAACAGGCTGCAGCCAGTGCTTGAGCATCACCCTTGCCTGCAGAAGATCCCAGATTCAATCCCTGGTGACTGTCCTCCAGGTAGGGCTGGGAAAGACTCTAGCCTGAAAAACGTGTTTGTCCCACACATGCAGGGTGCAATCCTAAAGTGAGTTAGGCCAGCATAAACTAAGCCCTCAAAGTCTGGCCAGCACAAGGGACACGGTAAAGCATGCTTGGACCACTCTGACTCCAAGAGTGTCAGCCAGCACATAGACGTGTGCCATCCTCCCTGACTCCGAGAGTGGTCCAAACATGCTTTATGGTGGCCTTGTGCTGACCAAACTTTGCTGGCTTAGTTTATGCCGGCCTAACTCCAGTTTAGGATTATACTGTTAGCCTGGTCCCAAGGCCACTAATTCTACTTCACTTAAAAGTCTGTTATCAAAAACCAGATATTATTAGCCCTCCTGCATTTATTATAAACAACTTTTTCCTGCAAAGAAAGACAAGTAGTAAATGCTTCCACCACTACCTCCCATAAGCAGAAGAAAAACCTTGCTGGATCAGGCCAAGGGCCCATCTAGTCCAGGTTCCTGTATCTCACAGTGGCCCACCAGGTGTCTCAGGGAGCACACAAGACAACAAGATGCCTGCATCCTGTGGCCATTCCCCTGCATCTAGCATTCTGAGGTAAATTTCTGAGGTAAGATTCGGCGGTAAATATGAGGTTAATAAAACAGAATTTGCTATCCTGGCTGTAGGGAGGGAACTATAATAATTTGCAACGCAGTCTGGGCTTTAACAACATAAGAAGAGCCCCACTGGCTCAGGCCAAGGGCCCATCTAGTCCAGCTTCCTGAATCTCACAGTGGCCCCCCAGATGCCTCAGGGAGCAAACAAGACAACAAGCTGCCTGCATTCTGTTGCCACACCCTTGTATTTGGCATTCTGAGGTAGTCTCCCAAGAGACTGAAATCAAGACATTCTCTACCTATCTGGTTTTCATGAGATTAAAGGCCTACAGGTGTTTCTGGAGAAAACCAGGGTAGTCGAGGCTAGGCTGTTTTCTTGAAACAGAGAATGTTATAAGAAGATAAAGCTCCCTTGCATTGATATGGAGTTTTGTCCATCCAACCCAGCTCAGAACTGTTGGTTCAGGGCTTTTCTTCCCCCCCTAACAAGTACCTTTGGTTGATTCTTGGCAGTAGGTGAAGCTTGAGTGGCTCTGCCACCTGAATTAAGGCAGATCTGTTGCTCCAAGTAGTTTGCACACACACACACATGCGCGCGCGCCCCTTCACCACTGTTCTGCCTCTGCTTCTTCCTCCAGAGCTTCCAAGATGAATTTTATTAGGGGGTACAAAGTTTCTTTTGGGCCCCTTCCCAAAGGAGGATGAGAGGGGGCAAAACAAAGCAGGGGAGGGTGGAGCAGACAGAACAGGGATGAGGAGTGGGCGAAACAAGGCAGGGGAGGCTGGCAACAACTGGAATGGCCTTTGGAGCCCAGGTCTACCGGGCTGCCCGATGCACAGCCCAGATCTACCTGCCTGTGCTGCGTTGGCAGCTAGAAACAGTAATACAGAAAACTGTAGCAGGCCTACTGTGGCAGGCCTGAGTCCTCCAATTTGACACTGTGTTAAGGAGTGTCATGTATGCATTCCTGCGGCCCAGCACATATACCTTATGGAAGCAGCTGCCAACATGCACCCACTATAGCACCCCAAGCATCCCACACAGGCAGCAAGTCCGGGTGAGATTGGAACATGGAAGATTCCAGGAAACTTCTGGGCCCTCTCCTTTGGCCTTTGGCCTCCTTTTTGACCTTGTGCCTGGGAACAACGTCCCCCACCCTGCACCCACCTTGGGCCCTGTCCTCCTCAGCCTCCTCCTTGCCAACTCAGCTGCTTGGGGAAGCTGCCAGTGTCAGGTGGGAAGAGCAGTGAGACGAGGCAGCGCACCAAGATCTGGAACACCCCCAGCCTGCTCCACTCATCCTGACCAAATGGGGGGGGGGAGAGCCAGAGCTGCACATAAAAGAAAGGAGGTGGGTGGTGGGCTCCACTTCCTCCTGGTTCTTGCCCACCTGGCCATCTAAGCAGCTCTTCCACTGCAGTCTTCCCAAGATCCAATCCTCTCTCTCTCTCTCTCTCTCTTCCTCTCTGTGCTTCTTTCAGAATCTGCCAGCACAGGCAGCTTTTGTCCTACTCATTCTAGCTGCAATCCTATATACACTTTCCTTGGAGTAAATCTCACTGAGCACGGTGGGACTTACTTCTGAGTAGACAGGCATCAGATTGTGCTGCTCAAAAGTGTTGGGAAGTGGGTACAACGCTGTCTGCAGGACACGGGGCGGGAGAGTGTATTGTCTGGGAGGCAGATGACTCAGAGGCTGCTTGTCTCACACCTTCACTTTTGTCTCCTTACTTGGAGATGTGTGTCCTTACCCTTGTTCCCTTCCTCCTCCTCCTCCTTCTGACCTTTCAAAGCACAGGAGCTTCCTCCATGAGCTCTGCCAACTGCATGGAGTTGGCCATGCCACGATCTTGCACACCTTTGCAAAGGGGATGGTTTTAGGATTCTGTATACCAACGTTGACAACCTGCACTAGTAACAAAGATGTGCATGTTTTAAACACTAAGTCAACTATTTTTTCTTTTAACCTATTTGCTGCCTCTGCTCCTGCGTTATTTGTATCAAACTGGCAGGGGCTGGTGGGGAGCAATGAAAAAAGATCTTTCCCCATATGATTCTGCTTAATTTACACCCATAGACCCTTGTCCAACAGAGGGAGAGAAGGAACCAGCTTACACCATAGTCCTTGGTTAGAGGTATGTGAGGTTCCTGGGAAGCCCAGCCCAGCAGAGGCTCACATTCAAGGAGCTATTTGGGCCGTTGACGTCTGCTCACCCTCTTTGTCCATTCCAGGCAAACTGCTCCAGGGTTGGCTCCGATGCCATATTCAGTTGCAAAAGAGAAAGATTCCTGCCTGAAACCTTAGAGGTCCACTGCCAGTGCCTGTATGGAGAACGCTGCCCTAGATGGAGCAAGGCAAGGGTCTTATTCAGAAGAGAGCAACTCCCTTTGATTCCGTGAATATCAAATCCCCAATAGCAGAAAAAAACTGAGCTCTGTTGAGACTAGACAGGGCCAAACTACATTACAGAGATGCTCCAGTATACGTCGTTGCGTTGGTGCTCCACCATTAGCGCTGACACGAGAGCGCCTAGCAGCACCCCTGTGTCAGTGCTACAGCAACAGGTCCTGTTGCACCTGCGCAGTGCTTCCCTTGCATCGGCTGAAGCCAGCCGGTACGAGGGATTCTCTGTCCCGTATGGGGACAGGGATTGGTGGGAGGGGGGAGGCGGGACTTGGGCAAGACCTGGGCGGGCTTGGGAGGTGGCCTTATGGCCACATCCTAAGCCTGGCCGCAAGGCCCCGATTTGGGCCGCACGGTCTCCTCGGATCTGCACCCTCTCTTTAGCGGGCGCAGATCCAAGGAGTGCATAGGGGAGGCTGGAGTCTCCCCTACGGTAAGGGAGCACACGCTCACTCACCGCGTGGAGGCTCCAGCCTCTCCTAAACAGCATCGGATATGGCACTGGTTTGTCGGCCTCGCCAGTCTGCCGCTGTTTAGAATTGCGCCCTAAGGGCATATTCCTAACCTGGAGTTAAGCCAGCACAGTTAAACTACAATGGACACTGTAAAGTAGGTTTGGACCACTCTCAGAATGAGAGAGGCCAGCACACAGATGTACGCCATCCTCCCTGACTCTGAGAGTGGTTCAAACATGCTTTACAGTGGCCCTGTTGCCGGCCAAATTTTGCTGGCCTAACTCTAGGTTAGGATTGCGCCCTTAGAGGAAAATCTCCATTTACCAGCCTCTGTTTTTATCCTTTTTACAATGGCCTTCTGATGCATTTGTTGATCTCCACATTCATCAGATCGAGTCCATTCTCGTGGCTTTGCATTCCCCTTTGCCTGGCCTTCAATAAGGAATAAGACATGTTCACCAACTGCAAAGTAAATGTGCACATGTGGCTCAGTTTCATTTTTCCACAGGACTCAATGCATTTTCATTGTCAGCTTGGATCAGGGATCTTCTGTCTTGCGAGTTTGTTAGGACCTGTATTTATCAGATTGGGACCATTCTGGTGGCATTGCATTCTCCTCAAATTGCCTGCCCTTCAAACTGGACCAAGGTGTGGTTGCCTACTTGTGTGTAAATGTGCACAGGCTGCTCCATTTTGGTTCCCATAGGGCTCAGTACATTTTTTCTTGCCAGCTATCAGCTTGTCAGTTTTGTGGCCCACCAAAACTCAGGCCGCGACCCACTGATGGGTCCCGACCCACATCTTGGGAACCACTGTCCTAAGCATGTAAAGAAAAACCCATTTTCCCTCCATTTTAGCCTGAGACAGATGGTTATATAGACTGAAAAGGAGAGCACTGTGCTGTCGCGTTCTGACAAAACGTTAGAAATGCTCCTTTGATTTGCTTCTGAAATCCTTCAAGCAATTCCTAACATTTGCTTGCTGCTCTCGTAATACTGCTGCAGCCTACAGCGAGGGGGGCTAGGCTGAGATCAGCCGTGACTCCCCTCAGGCCACCCAGTCAGCTCCATAGCTAAGGGCCCGTTCACACTTGATCACTGCTACAACTAGCCATTTCCCCACCTATGGCAGGCTCCTAGTTTTACACCACCCCACAGGGACTGGTATCAGGGAAAGTAAAGAATGGCTGTGGACTTTTAAGGGAACTGTTGGTGAAATTCAACTTTTTTTTATGAAATACATGTTTGTTTTAACATGTTTGGCGTGCACACACACACGCGTGCGCGTGAAAACACACACACACACCATGGAAAATGTATAAAAACAATATAAAATTCATCCCAATAATGCAATACGAACTTGCTGTGCCTTAATAATTATGGCCAATTTGCACATTGAAATTCAGAGCTCCGAAACTGTTGTGCAAAAATCTTATCAGTCGTTGTCACAGGACTCTGCATTTCTTCCCCAGCCCCCAACAGTGCTCAGTGGTTGATATACTGTCAGCACAATCCTACCCAGGTCCCATTGAGTTCAATAAGACTTCCTCCCAGGTAAGTGTGTATAGGATTACGGCTGTTCATGCTAGTTGCTAACCCTCTGAGCAGCCCATTAGCTAGAGCAGGGGTGGGACCAGTGGCAACCTTCACCACCAGACCCCATCTTCCATGTTGGGCCATGTAGCCATACATGGAGGCCCTCACCTCTGTGCCGGCTAAAGGCGAGGAGACCCATCGCCCGCAATGTGCTCTTACTCAAGGAAGAGGATAAACATCTCCTACATCTCCTAGGACGCAAAAGTGCCCGCTTGGCTACCGCTGCTCATATGAGTGCACTGGCTCAGGATTGGGCTGCCTGTTACTGGGGTTCTGATCTTGGAACATCAGTCAGTGGGCATTATGACGTTGGAGAAGATGCCAAGTATTCACAGGCAAGTTGGTGCAAACCCATTTGGGAGAGAACAGTGTTTCCCACTCTGTTTTCGTAGGTTTAGGTAGCACCAGAGAGGGGGGGAAAAGTAGCTCACCCTATACCCACTGCTGTTCTCAAATAACCTCTTAGGGTTATTTGAAGGAAGTCAGTTTTACCATAGAGAGGGCTTTTATTTATTAACATCTGTCAAGATAATAAAGAGCATCAATATATTATTATATTTTATTAAGTGCTATTTACAAAGAATAATGACCCCTTTATGTTTAGAATAGGAGCACTGATGGGAAATATGCTGGTTTCCTTTTTCAGAATTTAAACTTGTGGGATAAAACTCCCCCTTCCCATAATGCACTTTGCACCCCCATCCCTTTTTTCCCCCAGGGGCTGCCACTGTTTGTAGGAGCATCTGAATTTGTTGTCATCTGCTTTTGATTATATATCCGAACACTCCAGTAAAACAGAGCATGATGTCTACATTCTATTTTTGCTGAGACAGCAGAATGTACAAATATTTCCTTATCATACTGTTACGGCTATGCCACTGGTGTGAGAATGGTTTTGCTACAGTCTCTGCTAGTTCCCATTTTTGGTGGGGGAGGGGGAGAATGTAAAGGAAGGATACATCAAAGAAGATGAGAACATTAATTAAATGGCATACTTTCTTGATGAATTCTGAGGCTCTCCTATTTATTTGAAAGCACGAACTAAATCCAGAGGAAGTCAGATGGATTAAAATTAAATCCAAGATTTAGTTCGGCAGATGTCCGTTTTGGAGGGCTATTATTGGATCAGCAAATCATGGGACAGTTCTGTACAGCCCTCTTTCTCAATAGTCCTGTAAATATTGTCAAATCAGAATTCTGACCCCACCTCACCCTCTTCTCTCTATTCTCCTTTCCTTCTGTTGCCTGATAGCCTCTCTTTTTGGAAGCGTGCATGAAAACATGCATGTATACGTGGTGCTGAGTGCTTGCCAAACTAGCACAATCCAGGTCAGTGACATAGTTCCAACAGCAGGATTGATGGTAAGAAGCCTCTGACTCACAGGCATAAAGGACTAGTTGGTATGAACACCTAACCATCACACTGGCTTGAGTACAACATTGTCTGCTCCTTGGGAAACTCCATTGATAAGAGGTGGGAGAAAACAGTGATAATAAAATAAAAGACCTATCATAGCTTTCTGCACTTCTCATTTTGTAACAAAGCAAAACCCAAAAATCTGAGAAAAAGTAAAATCGTTTTATTTATTTTTATTTATTATTCAATGGGGGTGCATGGGTAATGACTGTAGCTGCATCTGCTGACACTATTATTTATTATTATTTATTATTTATTGAATTTATATCCCGTCTTTTTGCCCGAAGGCACTCAAGGCAGCATTACAATAAAAAAGCAATAAAAACAACGTTTACATTAAAAAACAATTAAAAACAATGTTAAAATACAATTAAAAATTTAAAAACAGCAAGCAACAAACCCCGTGGATCATAAGATTAATAAAGTTAAAGAGATATAGAGATATAGCCACTATATCAACACTATGCCATCTATATTACCTACAAACTTTTTAGACCAGGACCCACTTTTTAGAATGGTGCTAGTTTCGGGGCCAGTAGTGCTATCCAGCGGGTACGCTGGGCGGGACTTACGTTTGATCAGCAGTCCGCGCGTTGTGTCATGCCGCGTTTTGCCGCTTTCCCGCCCGGGACTGCCAATCAAACGTAAGTCCCGCCCAGTGTACCCGCTGGATAGCACTACTGGTCGGGGCCCATTGGAAGTGATGTCATTAACCTGAAAGTGATGTCATAGCCGAAAGTGACATCATCAAGCAGGAAGTGCCGTCAGTGTGACCTAATCAAATGACACTCCTGGAATACAAACTGGCATTCTTGGACTGCAGCAATTGCACAACCATGAAACACCCCTGACAGAAAACAAGATTAGGACAAAATATGATGTGAAAGCACTGAACTAAAAACAAAATTAAAAAAAAAACCCTCACTTGAAAATTCATACTGTTAACACTCACAAAAGGAATAGAGCAAGAGTATAGCTTCCAAGATGGCTGCTCCCAGCTTTCTGCAACCAACCAAATGGGTCCCAACCCACAGTTTGAATAATATCTAGTACACTTAGGTGTACACCTAGTACACCTAGTAATGTAAAAATTTACATTATAATTATAAATTAAATTTTTATAAAATACGTAACACTGCTTTTTGTACTTTTAACTTTTGGAAAACATCCAACTCCATGGAAAAATAAAACCATTTTGTCCCACCTGTGTCCACTGATGACTAACCACACCTTGCTCCCACAGCACATTCTACCGTGTGGAAAAAGTGACTTCCTAGGCATGCCAGACTTGGGAAGAACTTGTTAGCAACACAAAAGAAGAATCCACAACCTTCAAGGTCCTCAACGTTTCCATGGCCAAACTTACAGCCCAATCCTACAAAGGAAAGTTCCCTGATGAACTCACCCCACAAAAGATAACATAGAATCCCATGGGAGAAAAGACATACGATTTGCATTTCTCCATGGGTCTTTATCCTTCCTGCACTGCCTTGTTATCAGTTTTGTGCATTGTGCACCCACTGGCCAACTGCATTCTTATGGAGCAAGGGGCCCAAAATGCTACATTAAGCAGGAGCCTGGGCTCCTGTGTAAAGCATTCCCTCACCCTCGGAGAGCTGGTACAGAGGCCTTGGTCTCTGAGCTGCGTATGGCTCTGGAGGCAAGGGGGAGGAGGATCCTGCAAAACATAGCACTTTGCCCCCCATAGGAACACCACCGCTGCTGTTGCTGCATTTAGCTACCTCCATTCCAGCCACAACCCAAGGACCACCACGCCAGTCCATACACCCCTACTCCTTCCCAATAGTTTGTGTGGCTTTGCTGGCTTGTGTACATCATCTGAACCTTTTGCTCTGGCTCTGCTTTCTCCTTAAAATGCGCATGCATGTGCACCAGCCACTGATATATTGCCTAGATGGAGACATACGTTATGTGCCACTTCAAAATGGGTTTTGAAAGGATGTATGGACTGTATGCAACACAGAGGTGCAGCCAGAGAAAGTTCTTTAGCATTTCATTTGAGAGTGTTCTACTTGTGCGCGTTTTGCTGCCTGTTGCTCTGCTGTTAAGTTATACGTCACTCTCTTCTTGAAATTTCCAGAGGTCAAAATGGTATAGTGATTCATTTTAAAAGTGAGAAACCATATCAACACGATGTGTTCTTAAGGACCTTGTACAGGGGTGGGGAGACTTTTAACATAAGCCGAAAAGTATCCATTAGAGAACAACTAGGGAATTTACAGTTTGTTAGAGGAATTAAAGACAAGACCAGCAGGCAGACTGTCCCTTGGGAGCCTTTTGACCTCAAGTTCTGAGCTCCCTGCTATAGTATTGTTTTCACCATCTCCTGGCCAACAGTCTCGGGTCCTAATAAAAGGCCTTTTTTCGCCTTCTTCCTCAAGTCTGACTCACATGTTCCAACTGTGTTGTACATTGGACCACGGCCAAATTCATATAGGCTGTAAAGTCCAGGAACAACTGGAAGTCTGATTCCAGTGCAGACAACCTACTATTGTAGGAGTACACTACACCAATGCTGGGGTATTAGCCAAGGGCAATCTTTGGCTGTCCCTTAGGTCAACTGAGTTTCCAATCACCATTTGGGCTATGGGCTGGTCCAGGCTCCTGATCTTCTTCAGAGGCCTAATTGGGTCCAAGGTGTGAGCTCGATTAGGTTCCAACGCAAAGGTGCTTCAAGTGACATACTGCAGGAAGTTGAGATGGAAAAGGATATAGCTCCCTGCACCTGAACGCTCCTTTTATTGAATAAGTACACCACCACCCCTAATTTAGACATGAACATGGTAAACACATAAATAAACCTATAGCAATACATTGACGTCCTTCACTTGACCTTTCTCTTGGGCAGCCCCATCCATACACCGATGTTGGGCTGAAGCTAGCTGCTAGATGCATCCCAACCCCTGTTCCCTGGTCATGTTCACTCCCTTACTGTAGAGGAGGCTCTAGCCTCCCCTATGTGCTCCTCAGATCTGCGCCTGAATCAGGGCTGTGCAGCCTCCCAGACGGGGAGACCGTGCAGCCTCCCAGACAGGCTTAGGATGTGGGCGTATGGCCACCTCTCAAGCCCGCCCATGTCCCGTCCCCAACCTTCCCTCCCCCCACCTATCCCCGGGACGGTTCCTCCTTCACGCCTTGAGCAAGGAAGGCTCCCCGTTGGCGCTCTGAATCCGACGCTACTCGTAGCACAGCGTTGGCTTCAGAGCATTAGTGCTGATGCGGAGTGCTGCTTGGCACTCCCGTGTCAGCGCTAATGACATAACACCGATGCAACAATATTGTGTCAGCGCTATGTCCATTAGAGGATTGTGCTGCCCATCTTTTTCAATTATAATTTCAATTTCATCCACATGCTTTCCTCTTTTGATCAATTTCATCGATTCTTCCATGATGTTTGTCAAACTTATTATGTTTATTTTTCTTTTATTTTGGATTCGCATATAGTTGTATATAATTATTTACTTTTTTTGCTGGCCAACATAAATTTGCAAGCTTTGACATTCATCCATTTTTTATTTTCATCCATGCTCTGGTCCCTAACCTGGCAAAAGGTATCACTGTACTTGGCTGTCCCTGTCACATCCAATTTAGCTCTCACGCACCTGCTGAAATCATTTTATCCCTTTTACTTGACAGGAATCCAAAATGGCTTTACTGGTGTGCATGAACCCAGATGAGGGAAGGTGCGCGTGAATGTCCTTTTTGCAACTATGTGTTGCTAAACTATTTTCCCATAAAACCCATCTGTGAGAGCTGCTTGATGTGACTTTAGCAAGCCAGCACAATACAGCCATGTGCTGGTTTCTTCTGTGTATTTACCCACTTCTATCTCACTTTTGATCTTTTTACCTCTTTTCACCTTTGGTCACAATACTGACGAAAGAAAAGAATACAGTATATGCATTAAATGTCCACTTTAAATAAAATAAATAAATACAAACAAAACACAATCAGACCAGCTTCCCCCTCAGGATGATTGATATGTGATGGTCCTAAGGGGATGGGACAGTCCAGCTGAAGCACAGCATGCCTCTGAGGTCTAAAATAAATAGAGGTGTCAGATGGGCTTCTGCGTGTGCACTATTTGACCCAGGGCACAAGCGAAACTGTGCCTTGGGTCACTCCCTTGTGCTGGCCCAGAGTTATCACAAATTTGCCATAAAGCATGTTTGTGATTACCTCTGAGGCGAGGCCAGCTCACAGATGTGCATTGGCCTCACCATGCCAATTAC
Source organism: Lerista edwardsae (assembly GCA_029204185.1). Classification (NCBI taxonomy): domain Eukaryota; kingdom Metazoa; phylum Chordata; class Lepidosauria; order Squamata; family Scincidae; genus Lerista; species Lerista edwardsae. The sequence goes on along the minus strand of JAJKFI010000112.1, from coordinate 880,487 downwards.
TGGGACCAACAGCACTCAGGTAAGGCCAGCCGAGCTCAGCTGCCAGGGTGGGTTGGGGAGGGAGCAGACACAGATCTTACCTGTAGCGCCCCATGGCACGAGCCATGGGGCGCGGCGCAGTGGTGGGGCGCCATTGCGCGCGGTCTGGGAGAGACCGCGTGGTTTCTCGCCCGCCCGCCCGCCCACGCCTCCCTTACGCTCCGAAAATAGAGTGTTTCCGGGGTAAGGGAGGTGTGTCTGCATGACGCGCGGGGTCAGGGTGGGGGGCGATTTCAGCGCCTGCCATGGGGCGCACTCCCGGCCCCGACCGCCTCTGGGTAGGAGGCCTCTGGGTAGAACGGTGCAGGGAAGGCAGGCAATGGGCGGGTTGCGGGCAGACCAACCCATGGAGGGGTGGAGCTAAACTTCGCACCTGGCCCGGTCGGCCCTGATCCAGGCTGCTCAGACTTGCACTGCTGATTTCAGGGGACAGATCCAAGTAGCCCCATTTGGACCCCAGCAGCATTGCCCAGGGGAAGGGGAATAGATTTCCCTTGCTCCAGATAGCGCCGCAGCCAGCCCCAGCCCCAGGCTGCATATGGGGCAAGCCAGCTGGCTGCCCTATTCCATCATGTGGCTAGGATTATGCTCCCAGAGGAACAGCTTTTATTGGCACCAAGGGAAGGTTTTTCCCCCTAGGTCAGACATTGCATCAGAAGTTGACCTGATTGTCCCTGTGTTCCCTCCTCTGGGCCTGATCAACCAGAGGCAGATCTAAGGGGGGCAAATCTGTAAGTTTTGCAAGAAGCCTTACCTTGCAGTGGAAAACACTCCTCTCCTGCACTGTTCTAGCCAATCCTCACAGGGAAAAGCAACATCTTGGCGTTGCTTACTGGCTACAGCAGCAAGGGAGAGGAGGGATTTACATGACAGGGTAAGGCTTCTTGCAAAACTTAGAGATTTGCCCCCCCCTTAGATCCGCCTCTGTGATCAACACACTATTTTACACACAGGAAACAAGGACATTGCCACATAGTGCATGCTTTAAACCATTTCTAGTTTGGCCCTTACAAACAGAGGTAGGACAAAATTTTGCTTTATTCAGGTCTTTGCCAGATCATCTGTTCTTGAATATGTTTCTGGACTGGAGGAGCAGCTACAGATGAATCCCATAAACTCCTTCAATTTGCAAAATGCCTTTAATTTGCAAAATTATATGCTGACCTCCCAGTTCAAGACAGGCTGAAACATGGATCTCTCCAAGTTAGAAGGACGGCTGATTTGAAAAGGCAGCTCAGTATGCCTTCTATCTCTGGAGATGAACAAAGCAGAAAAGCCAATAAACTGAAGAAGCGTTTAAGGTCCAGTTTTTTGTCAAAGCATTTACAATACGCTGGAGATTGGTTTCCACACTAATATCTGGGGCTTATTTTATCTCTGTCTGGTACTACTGCACACAGACAGGCAAATGTGTGAAGTGCCCTATCACATCTTTTCCTGGCAATATTCTTCCAGGGCCAAACAAAAGTGCGGTGTTTTGTTTTTTTTCATCTTCAATGAATTTAAATTCATCTTCCCCATCATCCCGTATTTTATCATTACATATATTAAACAGCATTATAAACATTCATTGTGTAGGAGCTCATCACAACAGCTTCCCACCAAGAAAAAATCTTCATCAGATTTTTAATCTTTAAATTTCTTCATCAGATAGAATTTTCTTCTCTTGTCACTTAATTCTACTTTAAAATTATTGAAAAACATCTTTAAATGAAGTATATTTCATCCCAGGCACTGGGAGACTATTTAAAACAGTGTTTCTCCAACTGTGGGTCAGGACTCACTTGATTGGTCACAACCTGATGTCAGGTGGGTTGCGAAAGCTGTGAGGAAGCTGCACACCTTATTCTTGCTATATTCCTTTTGTGAGTGTTAACAGTTTCAATTTTCAATGTTTTAAATTTTGTTTTTGTTTCAATACTTTTTCATAATATTTTGTCCTAATCTTGCTTTCTATCAGGGATGTTTCAGGGATTGTGCAATTGCTGCAGTCCAAGAATGCCAGTTTGCATTCCAGGAGTGTCATTTGATTATGTTACAATGACAGCACTTCCTGCTTGATGATGTCACTTCCAGCTATGACATCACCTCCAGGTTAATCACTTTTGGTGGGTTCTGGCACAAGTGTCATTCTAAAAAGTGGGTCCCAGTCTAAAAAGCTTGAGACCCATTGATTTAAAACAAATATTTAAAAATTGAAGAGTGGAATAAAAAAAACCCCAAAAAGGTTATATCAAAAGTAAGTTCTGCTTACTTTCACTGATTGTGAACCCAACCGTATACTCACCTTCCAACATCAGTCTCCTCTTCCTCTGGCACTGAGTTCCATAAAGCAGTCAGCATCAGTCATAAAAGGCGAACTGACAGTGTGCTACTGAGGTCATCACTGGAGAAGGCAAAAAGTAGAATTCAAAACCAATCAATGCAAACAAAAGCCTCACCTTTTTTAAATCTCAGAGCAATAGGTTTTCAATTATTTATTTAAAAAAACATTGATTTTATGACGAACCATGAAATCAGACAGATCCAACAGTCCTGTGCGAAACAGTGTATAATCTAATTACAATTAATGCCACAGAATGCTCACTGGAGCCTAGCAGCTGTTAGCCAGTCAATTGTTGGCTTTGTCTACATTCTGATATGGCCAGATTTTTTTTTTAAACTGATAGAGCCATCTCTGAACTATAGTAATTTAGATTTGACCGTAAATTCAGTCTAACCTCATTATGTCCCTGCTGAATTCTTTATTAATTGAAACAATGGGAAGATGAAGTACAAGTTGCACAATTCTAATTCATTGAAGTATGCAGTGGTGTATTTGCTTCTGTTTGTCTATGAATGGTCTCAGCTTTGATCCCAACATACTTTCTTGGACAGTGGCTCCCAAACCATGGGTCAGGACCCACCAGTAGTTCGCAAGCCAATTTCAGCTGGGCCGCAAAGCACCTAGAGCAGCCATATTGAAAATATGGGAGGATGGGACACTGGGAAGGGAGAGGGCTGTGTGGTTGTTTTGCTTGTGTCAAGGTTGTAAATAGGCTTTTTTTCTTTCTGATTCACTTTGCTATTGGAAAATGGCTGAGAAATAACCAAACTTATTGCTGCATTCTAAGGAAAGTAGCAGGCTCTGGCATCACAATGATGGCATTTCTGGCCGTGACATCACTTCTGGCGGGTCCTGGGCAGATTATCATTCTAAAAAATGGGTCCTGGTGCTAAAAAGTTTGAGACCACTGTTCTAGAATATTCACAGGCTCTAACCAAAACTTAAATTATTCCCTATGAGTGTTACTTCCTTGCTAGTCTTTTTCTATACAATTGTCATTCTCTGTTCACCTATTTTCTTTTTAATGAAGTATCTGAACTACACCAAACATTGCATGTGCATAGATGAACTGCTCATGGGAAATTATAGTCCCTACTTCCATGAAGAGGTGTACCCAACAAGTGATTTTTTTTCCCCCACTGCAGGCACTGCCCTTTTTTGAGAAAGATCTCTCTCACACAGATCTCTGTTCATGTGAGCAGCTCTTTGCTCAGGTGAGCCTAGAAAAACCTGCTTCTGGCCAATTGACTTGACTCTCTCCAGTCTGTGTATCTACCCGATCCCCCTTTTTGACTCCTAATTTACAATTGTTCCGAGGGACATACTACACAGGATTGACCTCAAAATGCCCTTTTGTTACCAATACAAATATTGCATTGATGCTGCAACTATTTTTGCTCTCAGAAAATGATTTAGGAATATTCTATGATTAATTGTAGCAGCTACTAGGCCATGTGCTCATCTATGGTGTTACAGGGCATGAAACTCAGCTGCAAATGTTGAAACACTTATTCTTCCTGACTTTAAGAGCCTATGGATAAGAACAAAATGAATCAACATACAGCTAAGTCCTGACCTGAAAAATTACAAGCACAATGCCGCAGAAGCAAGCTTTGATTTTTTAAATAGATATCCACTAATGAATACTGCTATACGCCCACTAATAACAAAGCTGTGCCAATTAGACATAGCATTGTGACAGAATACAACATCTCCAACCCACAGATACCAAGTTTTTTGCAGTCCAAGATCGGCAGCAGAAAGAAGCTTGCTGAGCTCTTGATGGAGTTTTAGGGTGCAATCCTAAACTGAGTTAGGCTGGCATAAACTAAGCCAGCAAAGTTTGGCCAGCACAAGGCCCACTGTTAGAATCAGAGAGGCCAGCACACAGACTTGGGCCATCCTCCCTGACTCCGAGAGTGGTCCAAACATGCTTTACGGTGGCCCTTGTGCTGTCCAAACTTTGCTGGCTTAGCTTATGCCAGCCTAACTCCAGTTTAGGATTGCAGTCTTAGTTAGGTGAGGCACATGCTGAAAAGGCACAAGCCATTAGATTTCTGGCTAATAACACAGGCCTGGAAAACTGAGCATCAGAAAAAGATATTTCAAAATTTATGGTGGTTTTAAAGGCTGATTATCCCTTATACGAACTGCTTGGGACAGGAAGGTGTCTGGATTTCAGATTTATCTAGATTTTGGAATTGCATAAATATAATGATATTTATATCTTTATATATTTATAAATATATAAATATATATAAATATATAAATATATTTATAAATATATATATATATATTTATATCTAGAATATCTTGCTCTTTTCATTGTTATCCATTTTGGTGTCTATTGGCCTCTTCGCCATTTTTCAATAATGCAGTCCAGAGAATAGAACTTACAGTCTGTACGTGGGAATGAGCACAAGACCTTCTTTCTACAGAAAGTTTGAAAAAGTGCTGGACAAAAATGTCTGGATTTTGGAATAGTCTGGTTTAGGTGCTTCGCAACCCACCTGAAATTGACTGGCAACCAACTGGTGGGTCCCGACTCACAGTTTGGGAACCACTTGTCTAAATAATTGCCATGGTATGTGAGATAATTGGCCATTGTATGTCATTCAACCCACAATTCATGGCTCCTTCTTTAATATATGTTTATAATATACGAAAGCATTGGGTTCTCTGGACAGATGTACTCTTTCAATTTCCCCTCATCTTTTAAGTTCCCTGTTCTGAAGCTTGTCCTCTGAAAGACACACCAAGCTTCCAAATGGCTATTGCTAGCTGCTCAAATATCATGTTCCATAATTAATATTTTTAAAATCCTCTGTCAGCTGATGCTTCCCACATCCTGTCAGTAAACACATGAGAAACTGTAGGTCACATTTATCTTTAGTTTCAATGTTCTGGTTCTGCTTTGTACAAATGCCATATTATTTGTTTACCTTCTACAAGGCCTAGCAAAAATTTAAATCTGGCAGTATTTTTAAAAATGCAATTTTAAATATGTCAGACATCTAGAATATAGCTAGAAGATCATTGGGGAACAGCTATGTGATTAACATTCAGTTAATTAGCCTTTAGGGCTAAAAAAATCAATGTGTATCTATCTGGTTGATGGGTTTTGGACAAGGAGACCATTTTTAAACATCTTTCCAATTAGATCTGCTTCACCAGCAAAGGCATTTTAATTGCCTTTGCAAAGAGATTATTACAGGAGCTTGTTATACAAAAGAAATGTTACTTTAAAAACAGCCAGATAGAACTTGAACCATTCTTAAGTCTATTTGGATGCCACTTCTGGCATGAAGCTCTGCAGCTACATGTTGTTGAAAAATGGGAGCTGTGATGCCATATTCTACTGCTACACCTACTCAGTTATGTATTCTTAGTATTCCCAATCAAGCAATCGATTTAGGCTACCTACTTCTCACTTACCCTAAGCCACTTACCGCCTAGGACTAACATTAGCAGGCCTTGGCACCAACTTGGAAAACATTAATTATCCATTACCCTGTAAACACCTAAGTTGAACTTCAACATGTGTAGTGTATGCAATAATTATTCATATATGGCTCACATTTTACAACCCTTTAGTAGGGGACTTGGAAAGGCTTGGAAAGGAGCATAAATATACATTTGGGCATGTGTGCATTTATGGCACATATTTGCACATAGTGGAAACAGGGGGAAATGTTTTAAATGTTTAAGGATTCGTTCTAGAATATAAGGCTGACATTTACCATTTTAATAGGAATAGATAATGCACCACACCATAGGGCACAGCTTGAACCATTGTGATGCAAAAAGGAGCTCAGCCAGCATATTTCAGAGAGCCTCACATTACAGGCATGCCCCCGTATCCACAGATTCAGCATCCTCTGTTATCCATGGATGCTTATTTTTTAAGCATCCTTTTTTAGTAAAGGTAAAGGTTAAAGGTAAAGGTTTCCCCACGACCGAATGGTCTAGTCCAGGGGTAGGCAACCTTAAACACGAAAAGAGCCATTTGGACCCGTTTTCCAGAGAAAAGAAAACCTTGGGAGCCACAAAACCGTTTTGACATCTAAAAAAACTATATATGCAGTGTTATCTTCATTTTAGATGTCAAAAGGGTTTTTTTTTTTACCTTTATGCTATGTATAAAAAAACTGTAGTGTGTTGCATTTTTGAAATGAATGAACTGCTACAGAGGAGTCCCATTGGCCCAGCTGGGGCTGATCCTCAGGCAAGGGGAACAATGTAGCGCACCAGTGCATTCCTAACCTGCACTTGAATGCAGCGAAAGGCTGCTGGCCTGCCTGCTCCTGTGCAAATTAGGATTGAGCTGTAAAATAATAAGGGAGACCCTTGAATGCCACACTGGATTCCTTGGAGGAAGGACAAGTGATACATGTGAGCAACATCAACACTGGCTAAAGAAAAAAAACCTCACACCTTGCCTTGGCTGCCGGCCCCTCCATCGTCCTGTGGGTGGAGGTGGAGGAGCTGCTGCTGCTGCTGCTGCTGCTCGTGGTCCATCTGAAGCTGCGGCTGCTGCTGGGGCGGTGGTGGCAATGGGAAGCGGTACTGCCCGTACTGCTGAGCCTGCGGCGGTGGCTGCTGAGGGGGCGGCAGCAGCTGCTGCTGAGGTGGTGGCTGGGGCTGCTGCGGGGGTGGAGGAGGCGGCGGTGGTGGCGGCGGAGGGGTTGGGGGCGGCGGCGGCGGCGGGAGGGCCGCGAATGGAAAGGCGGCTGCTGCCATGAGGCTGGGGATGGCGGGCTGTGACTGCGCCTGCGCGGGCGGTGGGCCCTGCATCACCAGCCCTGGCGGCGACAGCGGGAGGGCCGCGAACGGGAAGGTGGCGGCCGCCATGAGGCTGGGGATGGTGGGCTGTGACTGCGCCTGCACGGGCGGCGGTGGGGGTGGCGGGCCCTGCATCACCAGCCCTGGCGGCAGCAGCGGGTACCCGGCCTTTCCCGACCAATCCGCACTGGAAAGTTCGCGAAGCTGCCTCAGCTGCCATCATCTCAGCAGCCTTATGGTGACCGGAGCCAACGCGACGCCCCTGGGGAAGCTCCACCCGCCGCCGCCGCCACCGCCTCCTCCGCTCTGTCACCTCCTTTGCCACTTTCACCCGGACTCCGGAGCCGCAGCAGAAGGGTGAAAGAGCCATTTGCGGCTCGGGAGCCGCGGGTTGCCGACCCCCGGTCAAGTCGTTACCGACTGTAGGGGGCAATGCTCATCTCCATTTCAAAGCCTGTAGAGCCGGCGTTTTTGTCCGAGGACAAGCTTCCGTGGTCATGTGGCCGGCATGACTCTACGCCATAGCACACGAAACGCTGTTCCCTTCCCACCGAAGTGGTCCCTATTCATCTACTTGCATTTAGGTGCTTTTGAACTGCTAGGTTGGCAGGAGCTGGGACAAGCAACGGGAGCTCACTCCGTTGTGCAGTCTTGAACTCCCAACCTTGCAGTCGAAAGCCCAGCAACAGCAGATTAACTCGCTGCGCCACCACGTCCCACAGGTAGGAAAGGGCTCTTCTTATGTTCTTATGTTCCAGCAGGGCTCTTCTTATGTTCTTATGTTCTTAAAGGTAGGGGAAACACAAATCTCCTTTTTTAACCTTGTTGCAGCAAAACCACTGATGTTCCCCTATCTTTAAAAAAGGTGTCTCCAGTATCCATGGTTTTAGAAATCCACGGGGGGAGGGGCCATCCAGAACAGAACCCCAGCAGATTCAGGAGCATGCCTATATATGCCAAAGAACATGCCAGAGCAGATACCCCAACAGATACTGGAGCATGCCTGTATATGTCAATATGGCTTGTGAGCCATGGTTTGGCCATCCCTGCTCTAATCAGTGTGGATGCTCAGCCAGTGCCTGACATTGCCGGCCTCTAATGCCATCTCTGGAACCCACAGGCACAGAGGAAATGTTATACTAATTTTCAGATAAGGCTGTGGGACAATAACCCGTTTAAAGCACTATGCTACAACTGAAGATACTTGGACTTTGCAGACATCTTGGACATCAAGTCTGTGACCTCTCCACTGTATATATAAAACACAAAGTAGAATGGAATACTAGGGAGACATAAGCTATGCAAGTAGAATGTAGCTGCAAGGACCACTGGTGACTGCTTAAAGGTCCAGTAGTGCTTTTTGCAAGGCGAGGAGTGATAACCTCTGGTGAAACTCCGCTGGTGACCTTAAGCTTACAGACAGTTCCTCCTCTGATTTGACTGGACAGAGTAATGTCCCTCCAGTCACAGCTGGCTCAGTGCATCACAATGGGGACAACTTTCAATTGCCAATAAAATTACATTCCTATGTTAGCTTGCTAGATTTGCTAAGCACTTTTGATGTCTTTAGGGGGGAAAGGTGCTATGCACATGGAGAATTCTTCCTAATTCACTGAACTTTCACTTCCAGACTCCCATATGCTGTCAGTTCTTGTTATCCGCTGGGATTAGGTTCCTGGAAATCCTAGCAGATACCAAATCTGCGGATAGGGAGTCATTGATCCTACGGGATCAAGTGGGTTAGGTGTGGTGCCAGCAGGAGATCTGCTGCTAACTAATCTGCCAACATGAGGCACTCAGAATGCAGTAAAGACCTTCAAATTGGCTTCCTTGAGTAGTGCAAAACCCTTTAAAATGAAATTGGAAAACTTCAGAAAAGTGTGGATAGCTTCTCCACTGGCATTTTAAAGCTTCCCAGAGCCATTTTAAAGAGCACAATTTTGAAGGTCTCCACTGCATTCTGATGGTCTCTGCTGGCATTCTGAATGCAAAATGGGGCCTGACAAGAAGAAAGGAAAATTGGATAGAAGAAAGCTGCCAAGCAATTGATGAAACCTAAGTTAAATAGTGCTTGAAAGAATATGAGGCTGGAAAAAGTCATAATGACCTGTGTAATTACATAATACTGAAGTAGTGATACAATAGGCCCTCCTTATCTGCAGGCTCGTGATCTTTAGATTTAACTCAATGTGGATCTGAACCTGTGGCTGGAAAGCCTCACTGGGCCTTCTGGATGCAACCAGCAGTGCCTTCCAGACATGTCCACGAAGTCTTCTAAGGCGCAGGGCCTTACGCAGCCCCCCAACATAAGAACATAAGAAGAGTCCTGCTGGAACCGGCCAAGGGCCCATCTAGTCTAGCTTCCTGTATCTCACAGTGGCCCACCAAGTGCCTCAGGGAACACACAAGACAACAGGCTGCCTGCATTCTGTGGCCACTCCCTTGCACTTGGCATTCTGAAGTAAATTCTGAGGTAAACACACTGGTGGCTAGTCAAGACTCTCCACAACATTTCTCTTTGACAGCCACCAGAACCAGATGCTCCTCTTCAGACATGTACTCATAGGAACACAGGAACAGCCCTGCTGGATCAGGCCAAGGGCCCACCTAGTCCAGCTTCCTATATCTCACGGTGGCCCACCAGGTGCCTCAGGGAGCCCAGGAGACAACAAAATGGTTGCATCCTGTTCCCACTCCCTTCAAAAGCCCCCTTGAACATTTCTGAGAGCCTCTTCGCCAGCATCCCCCTGCCCTCCCATGGATGTGATTATCCACTGAAATCGGTATCCACAGGAGGCCTGGAATGGATCCCCCATGGAAAATGAGGGCCCACTGCATCTCCTTTGTTCCCAAAATTTTGGAAAAAAAATTGAAGACCACTGCTTATCAAATGAGTTCTTAAATGAATATCTCAATTGTTTTTACTAAATTTAAATAGACATTCTAAACAGTGATTTATACATTCGGTTCACAACAAACTGTAATAATAAAAACTATTGATATAAAGGTAGGTATTGATATAAACAGCTACAGCTCTTTCTTCAAGTCTCCTATTTAGTCCTTTATAAGAGTGCAATCCAAATGTAGAGTTAGGCTGACACAATCAGGCCAGCAAACTTTGGCCTACACAAGGGCCACCATAAAGTGCTTTTGGACCACTTTAGGAGTCAGGGAGGATGGTGCACATCTGTGTGCTGGCCTCTGACTCCAAGAGTGGTCCAAACATACTTTATATGTCCGTTGTGCTAGCCAAACTTTGCTGGCCTAACTCCACGTTAGGATTGCGCCCTAAGTATTGTTATGTTACAAGGTTAATCAGCTCCATTCTGCCACAATGAGTACAGTCAGCTTGTCACAGCCTTGCATTCCATCTCCCATCCACCTCCCATCCATAGTATCTCCTGCTTACTTCTTCAGGCAGTACTGGCAATTCAACCATCAGACCACACTTCCTGCCACTATGGTCACAATTTTCCACGTCTCCCTGGAAATGAACTGGGTGCCACATGACCTCCTTAGGAACCTCCCCCCCCGGCACCCTAGACCAATAGGAAAGGGATTCAGAACCATATGGACCAATGAAGTGGCGGGAAACAACACCCTATGGATGCCATTTTTCCCACCTCTCTGGAAATGAATTGGCATGCTGAGCAAAAATTATATGTCTGCTCACTCTGATTATTCAAAGCCTTCTCTGGGACTTATTTCCAAACTTGCATGGCATAACTAGGTTGTGTGTTTCCCACCTAACCATTGTGACTGTGGTAAAGAGAGCAAACAGATTCTGAGTTTTCCCGAAGTTGTGGAAACTCTAACACATTGAAAACCGTCCGCACAGGTAACTTTCTTACAGGGAGGGTGAACCCGCATTTTGGGGTGCGTGAGTAGGCTTGAAAGTAAGATATAAACAATTGTTTTATTGTTTTTTAAGGAGAACGAGCACTCAGTCCTCAAGAGAGTCCGCAGGTGGAACAGCAAGTTCTTGAAATATTTATAATTTTCAGACATGTTCTGAGACCACAGCTAATGCCCAAGGATCATGCCTTCCCATGTTGTTGGACTGGCGCAATGGAGTAATTACTCAGAGCAATGGTGTATGCAGTGTTGCAGAATTATCTATGGGATATTTACCTGAGTGTTGCCCAGGATGCAACATTAAGGCTCCGGCTCAGGATTCCCACGACTGCACTGGATGGGCGGAAGCAAACTCTCTAATACGTCGAACACATGGTGTCCCCAGAAATTATGAAGGGTCACTACAGTTTAAGCATTTGTTATCAGTGAAGGGGGGACAGTACTCAACCATTTGTTTAATTCTTTTGGTTAGGGAGTACAGAAAAAGTCTTATATCGTATCTGTGCATTCTCATTTGAAAAAAGATGGATATTTTAAGAATACTGCTTAAAATGGCCAGGCAGCTCTCCCTGCCAATAAAGCACTTGGATTTTGGGAAAGGGAGAGGACACCATGAGTTTTTTTATTGTTACTTTTGAATAGTTACTGAATATTTTTGTTTTAATTATTAATTATGTTTCAGCAGAGAGACAATTCATACCATTTGTAATTACTGTACAATTATTTTTTTGTTGTATCTGTAAAAATGAGAAATAAAAGGATTCATTTTTTAAACAGACTTCATAGTCTTACCATTTTAAAACGAATGGAAAATTAAGCCAGGCCTAAAGGTAGATCCTCTCACATACAGCTTGGACTCAAAACAATAATAGATGTTTCTGTCTATCCTGTATGCGTTTGGTGGGGAACACATTATCTTCTTGCAAGATTCGTGCAAGATTGTACATAAATCCCAGAGAAGGCTTCAAATAATCATCATAGTAGACACACACACACACCTTTTCTTCAGCATGCCAATTCATTTCCAGAGAGGTGGGGAAAATGGCATCCAGAGGGTGTTGTTTCCTGCCACCTCATTGGCCTCTATGGTTCTGAATCCTTTCCTATTGGTCCAGGGTGCTGGGGGTCCTAGAGAGTCACATGGCACCCAAATCATTTCGGGGAGGACTGGAAAATGGTGCCCACAGGGCAGAAGGTGTGGTCTGATGGTACTGCTTGGAGAGGTATAGGACACCCATAGGGTGTAATTTCCACCACTCCATTGGCCCCTAGGGTTCTGAACTCCTTTCCTATTGGTCCAGAGCATGGGGAGGAAGTTCCTGGAGGGGTCACATGACCCCTAACCTCTTCTGTGGTGTGACTTCTGATCCCGAGATTCTGGTGACATTCTCATCTCTGGTCACACGTTTTGAACCCTACGTGCTTCCAATGTATCTGACACAAGAGGATTCTACAAACCATTGGATTGAGTCTAAATTTTGTAAATTGCTGAAAGGCATGAATGTGCTGTGCCCATCAACATAAATCAACTGGGGTACATTCTTAAGGTTTATTTTTGTTATTGATGATTATGTTTACTATTTGTACACACAACAACCATCTCTAATAAAAATATATGTGACATTCCATTAAAATATACCCCCTTCCCGTATTTGCAGACTTGGTTTCAGTTATCTGCAGTTGACAAATTCCCGTCATCCTCATGACTCACCTGTTTTTTGTTTGTCCTCCTGTGCTGTCTGCTTCCTGCTCCAGTTGCTCCTGTCTTTGCTGCTGCTGGAGGGGGTTGCATTTGTAGCCCTCCAAACTGCTTCCTATTCTTGGTTACTTGTCAGTTCTTGCCCTCCAAATTGCTTCCTCTCTGTGTTTGCTTGTTAGAGTTTGTGCCCTCCGATCGAGAATGTCCTCTTATATTTAGCAGAGGGAACATAACTGCCTCTTTTCACTCTAGCATGGCATCTTTTCCAGGGGCTGTTGCTGGTGTCTTTTCTGTGCCTCATTTTAGATTGTGAGCCCTTTGGGGCAGGGAACTGTTCACTGATTTATTTTGTTATGGAAGGCTTTTTGTGAACTATTATTTTCTGTTGAAAAGCAGTATATAAATATTGTTAATAATAATTTTAAATATAAACTACAATTTTAGACATCAGGAAGGATCAATTTCCTAACTAAAAATAACTGGACAACAAACATAATGGGACAATTGGGGAAAAAATGAGAGATGAGCTGTCAACAATATAATTGATTTGTTCTTTCTGAATATCCTTCTGCTCAAATTTCAGATAGAACAGTATTTTCAGTCCTCAGGTCACCTGGGAGTTGTTTCTTCTCCTAGGATTTTTGGTTTGATGGTCCAACTTTTCTTGCCAGGAAATAAGTTGAAAATAAAGTATTGATATGAAATATTCAATGCAGTACACAGTTTTCATTATCTAAAAAAAAAACCAGTAATAAACCCTGAACTTTTTATTATCTCCAAAAGCATTTTTTAAAGAAAAATATCCCATTGCATTGCCAAAACTAAATCTCATTACATGCACTATCATGTAACAATTTTTGACAGGATGTATAGAACAGCTCATGCGCACTATAAAATTCTCCAGGTTGGCATGAAGCGACCAACCATTTGAATAAACTAAAACTAACATTCTGCCATCTCAGATACAAATTTCTTTATGATCATTGCAGTTCAGTCAATGGTTAGGGAGCACTTGCAAAGTAACAGGTAAAGGAAATTTGGATCTGCTTCAGTTTGGTGTTTGGGGGTTTCCACTTGTCTCTAAGTGAATTGGGAAAATTCTTATTTTTTGGCACCTCTGCATATTTGACACCTCATTTTTATCTCTGAGCCCACAGTAAACTCTTTTAACTAGTGTCCACATCAGGTAGGGGGTGGTTAGTATAAAATAAACTGATGGCTGAAATTCCTGTTCTACCAAGAAAAATACAGTATTTGAGGTCACAATACGCTGTGCAAAACTGTGTGCATTTTTAGGCTATTGATGAAAATGAAATTATGCATACTGTGGGAATAAAGCACAGGAAAATAAATAAATCTGTGAATTAATGGGCAGCCTGAACTGCCCAATGCCCATGGCTCCAATGCAGGGGCATAGCTAATGAAACTGTAGCCCGGTGCAGAGGGCAAAATGTTGCCCCAGAAGTGACATCACAACAGGAAGTGACTTCACAGTTGTTCTTTCGTTTTCTTGTGGTTTTGGCCATAACATTTAATAGAATGAAGATATTACACTTGGTTTGTTTCACTGCATTCTGCATTAAATTACCTTTCCAATGATATATAACATGACGGTGTTATTCATACATACCAAGGTTTTCATCGTTTTAGCCGCTAGTGTCAAGCTTAGCTTGTTTCCCCCCTAAAGCTTTTTGCCCAGTGCAATTGCACCCCCCTGCACTTCTTTAGCTACCCCCCTGCTCCCATGGCACCAAAATGGCGACCGCTGGACCCTGTGGGCACAGGGATACCACCAGAATTATCCTTGGGGGAAGGGAGTATTTGCTCCCTGCAGCATTGCGTCTCCTTGGCTCTGCGCCCATGTTTGAACGGGCGCAGAATCGAGGAGGCCCATGTTGTGCCGCCTGGCTCGGGAGGGGGTTCAGGATTTGGCAGCAATATAAATTATGTTGTATTTTCATACGTAAGGACTTGTTGTTCAGTTGCTAAGTCGTGCACATTCATTTTTATATTTCTTATCCTATACTCTGAGGAGCACGTGTGGTGCGGGCTTTACAGAGAACAGGAAACGTAAAAGGCTAAATATACATTTCCCCTATTTGTTTAGATAGGCTCATTAACATCAGGCTTACTTCTGAGTAAAAAAAATAACACTTTTCAAACACCTCTAGATAGATGTTTGAAACATCTCAATTCTCTTACTTAAATCCCCCCTTTTATTTGCGATGGAGGGAGAAACTGTCAGGCACAATTTGCTAAGAGCTTTGGAGGTAAGGTAATTGGACTGGGGGTTGTGGCACGGCTGAAAAGGGTTAAACCCCCCCCATCACAGCCCCCATCCAAAATGCTGCTCCCCCGTGCCTGTTTTTGAAAAAAAAAAAGAAGAAGCTGCAGTCAAGGAACTCTCACTTTACCTCGACTCAGTGGCGTTTCTACAGGGATGGCAAAGCTCTAAGTTTTGCCAGAAGCCTTACCTTGCAGAGGAAATCACTCCTCTCCTGCACCATTTTAGCCAATCTTGGCGTTGCTTACTGGCTACAGCAGCAAGGGAGAAGAGGGATTTACATGACAGGGTAAGGCTTCTTGCAAAACTTAGAGCTTTGCCATCCCTGTAGAAACGCCTCTGCCTCGACTTTAGCCCCCAAATATGGCTGTGGTAAAGAAGAACGCCGCGGTCACGCCGCGGTCTGAACTCTTGATACCACTTTTGAAAACGCGCCCAAGCCAAGCCTGAACACCACCACCACCAGCACTAGAAACGAGCGAACCGGCACGCGAGGCAGACTGCGCGGCTGGCCTTTTATTTTACCCGCTTTTCGGAGTAAACCGCGTGCTTGACCCAAGCGAGCACCCAAGCAGGTCGCGTCCATAAGCGGCGCAACGTCCCACCTCAGGCTTCGACCACCTCGCGCTATTGCACGTTCAAGGAAAATCGTCCCGGGGAGCTGGAGACCGAGCACGTGACGCCCCGTGGCCACAGTCCTGCCTTGCGTCCCGCGGCTACCGCTCCCCCTCCTTCTCCCCGCCCCCCGCCTCTGTAGCTGCCCTCATTCGCTTTCGCGCGTGATGGGCCCTCGGGGGCTTAGAGGCGGGGAAAGCTCCTGCAGCCGCTCGCTTTGGGGTCTCATTTATTATGATGACCAGCGCGCCGAGGGGCTTAAAGAGTTGCCCAAGCGCCAGGCCGGCTCCGTCTCCTCGTTGCCTGTCCGGGCGGGAAGGTGAGCTACTGAGGCCAGACGCGCGCCGGTAGTTCTGCGTTTCTCCCTGGCCAAAGACGCGCAGCCGCCGCCACCGCCAGCTCGTACGGAGCAAGACGGAGCAGAGCTCCCGCCGCGGAATGGAGTCGGGGGAAGAAGCGTGAGGGGTTTTTGCCCCCCGGCGCCTGCTTTGGGCTGCGGCGAGCGAACGCGGCGCTGGATCGTTCGGGAGAGAAGCATGGCAGAAGCGCCTGAGCAGGTAAGGGGCGCGTGGGCGGCCGGGAAAGGCGCAGGTGGTCTGCCTGGGGAAGGCGCAGGTGAGACCTCCTCGCGCTGCCGCAGCCGTCGGTGGTCCGCAGTCCTCCCGCACCCTAGTAAGAAGGACGGCGCTGCGCGTTGAAAGGGGACGCGGGTCTGTGCTCATCCAAGCAGTGATGCGCCCTTGATCTCTCTATGTGTGCGGAGCTGACCTGCGACTGCGAGGACATCAACAGAGCACCTAAATATACATTCCAGGGATGGTCCTGCTACAGCAAGCGGAGGAAACATATAAGGCAGAGTTTTGCGGCGCAGGCGTACCTAGAGGGGGGGTCACAGCATTACGTTTTGCAAGCGCCTGCTCCCCCTCCTCTTCGGAGCCAACGTAGCCTCCGTTTCACTCTAACCACTGGGAATGGCTCTGAAGAGGAGGGGAAGCGGATGCTTGCCAGACTTAGTGCTGTGATCCCCCTCTAAGCACGCCTCTGTTTTGTGGCATTGTAAGGACCACCAGATTTAGTGGTAGGTTGAACTTTCCTGGACTAGAGCTCTTCTCTTCAGAAAATTATGCCACGGTAATTGCAGATGCTCCATCCGGAAAAACACAAAAACAAGCCAAAATTCAAAGTGGGTTAACTTTTCTCAGGGCCACTGAAAATTTCAGGAAGGCGTAAGCCAGCTTTTGAGTTCTTCGGAGCTGAATGGCAGGAGAGGCCAGGAGGAGAAGAGTTGGAAATGACAAAGCCCCAAAGTTTGCAGTCCATAATTGTCTTGAAACCTGTCCAGGAGGAGTTACACAGGCATAACTAGATTTTCCTCCCCAGATGCTAGACAGGTTTAAGGTTTACCATTTTAGGGGTACTATGAGAAAGAAATAATAATGGCTCCTCAGTGTTTTGATAAATTAAAATCTGTCAGTTATCTGGTTCAGCAGCACGAACACATCGATCCATTATGAGACAGTGAACAGAAATAAAGAAAAATGCAATAGTCTGTATTAACAAAGATGAAAATCTATTTTTTGTGATGCATTAGGTAGTAGTAACTAATGGCTGGAAGGAATATGTTGTTCAGTCGCCAAGTCGTGTCCGACTCTTCGCGACCCCATGGACCACAGCACGCCAGGCCTTCCTGTCCTCCACTAGCTTTCGGAGTTCGCCCAATTTCATGTTCATCGCTTCAGTGACACTGTCTAACCATCTCATCCTCTGCTGCCCCCTTCTCCTTTTGCCTTCAATCTTTCCCAGCATGAGGGTCTTTTCTAAAGAGTCCTCTCTTCTCATCAGGTGGCCAAAGTATTGGAGCTTCAGCTTCAGGATTTGTCCTTCCAGGGAGCAATCGGGCTTGACTTCCTGGAAGATTGACCGATTGGATCTCTTTGCAGTCCAGGGGACTCTCAAGAGTCTTCTCCAACACCATAATTCAAAAGCATCGATTCTTCGACGCTCTGCCTTCCTTATGGTCCAGCTCTCACAGCCATACATTGCTACTGGGAAAACCATAGCTTTGACTATGCAAATGGGAATGTGGAGGGAATGTAATCCTTCCCAAAATTAAGCCCAATACTTTTTGGGGGGTTATTCCTGAATACAAGAGAATTCCATCTGCTCTTGTCCTGCTCGTGAAGTTGTCAGATATTTTCTGAGCTGGGAAATGGCGTGGCTTTAGAAATGACAAGCTGACTCCTGTCATGCAGGGACAGATGACACTTCCAAGTGAAGCCTTTCCATTTACTTAGGAAGACCTTGGATTGTAACCGCCATGTCTCTTGAGTCTCTCTCTCCTGAAAGAGCTTCAGGACGTTCTTAGATCGTGATGAGGTGGAATAATAGGCTGAGGAGTTTGCCATGTGGGATGATGCAATTGAGTTGATCCCTTAGACAGCTGTCTGACCGTGGTGTCTACTTGAATAAGAAGGAGTTAGAGGAAAGAAGCTAGAAAATTGAGAGCAGAGGATGCACATGCGTAGACAGTCTTGTTTTAAAACCTGAATCCCGCGTTCACTTCAGAGAGTCACTTCAAGTGACTTCGTCTTGTACAGGAAGTGATGGTGGAGTGGCCATGAAGGAACGGATCAAATATTGGTAGGCAGTTGCAGTTCCAGGCTTCTCACTTGCATTTTTCCACTTTAGACTTCCATACTTTCTTGCCTTTTTTTTACAAGGAGGTACGAATATGTATGAATATCAATCTCTCTATCAATCTCTAGTATTTATATACCGCTTTCAACACAAAGTTCACAAAGCGGTTTACAGGCAAATAGTAACATTAAAGTTAAATGGCTCCCTATCCCAAAAGAGCTCACAATCTAAAAGAATGGAGAACACCACCAGCAACAGCCACGAGAAAGGCACTGTGCTGGGGTGAAGAGGGACAATTGCTCTCCCCCTGCTAAATATAAGAGGACACCACTTGGAAAAAGTGCCTCTTGCCCAGTTAGCAGGGAATATAGACTTCAAGAACACCCAGAGTTAAAAATCTGCTTGTATGTCTGCTACCTGTTCATCAGCTTCACAACCGCTGATGTAGCTGCAGGTGGCAGCATGAAGGGGGACTCTCATCTGTCTGCTGCCTGGTTCCCGGGTGACATGAGACTAGCTGGCATAGAAAAGTGCTCTGCAAAGCATGTGTGCCATTGGAGGCTCTCTGCAGGGCCTTTGCTCCAGGGCCCCCCAAAAGCTGCAGCTGCCACTGTTGAAGAATGAAAGAAATAAAACACCCTTCTGCTTCATGCCAAGAATGTCCAGCGTTCTCTTTTCCAACAGTGGCCAACTAGATGCTTCCCCAAAGGCCACAAACAGGACTTGAAAACTGCAACCCAGTTCTGTTGTTTCCCTCCCCTAGCAACTGGTACCCTGTCTCTGAACCTGAAAGTTCAATTTAATTATCATGGGTCATAGCAGTTGATAGGCTTATCGTCCATTAATTTGCCATTAATCTGCTCTGATTTGTCTAAGGCACATCTGATTCAGGGCGCTATCTTGTTCTGTTTTGTTGCATCCCTTTCAGTCTACATCGCTTATCAAGAAAGGACATTCAGTGTTATGCCAGGCAATAGGGAATTGTCCATAGCTTAGTGGTAGAGCACATACTTTGCACAAGCAAGTTCCTATGCTCAATGTCTGGCATCTCCAGGTAGGGCCAGAAAAAAATCCTTCTCTGAAATCCTGCACAGCTGCTGCCTATCAGTGTAACTCCCTATGATTCAATGCAGCAGTGCCAGTAGGAAATCTAACTTTCTTGGGGGTTTCAGAAGCCTTCTCAAGGCAAGCCTCTGCTGGCCCAGTGGGTCTGCTAAATCTGCATTGACCCATGAAGGTGAATTGAGCTTGGGAAGGGAGCTTGGATTCTGCAGATGCCATTGCCGTCAAACCTATCCCCTTTCTGGTCACATTCTACCCTCTTTCCTGTTACACTCAGTCCCGCATCTCTTTTATCTCCTGTGCGATTCTACCTGGAGCACCATGTGTCCTTTTTCCACTGCCACACAGAGTCAGCCACTCACCACTCCTGGTAGCAGCCATTCTGCGAACTCCAGTGTGTCACATTTTGCAGCTGCTAGAAAGTGCCTAGTGCCACTGGAACACTTGTTCCAGCAGCATTAGGCACCATTAGGATTGGACCAAAAGTTAGAAAAACTGATGGACTCACTTGGAACAATGTAGTTGTGTGTATTCAAACAATTGCAAATTGGGCCTGTGCTCATCCTAGCTATTGCAAGATGGTAAGAGACCTATCTGTTAGACTCTAATCAAAAAGGTATCTTGATATAGAAACTGCCTTGTAGTCTCTAACCTCCCATTTTTGGGAGTGGTAGTGGAATAAGTGGTGGTGGTGGAATAAGTTGGTTCATTGAGCATACACTAATGCCAAGTGTCAAACTGGGGTATCGTAGTCAGGAATCTGCACTCCAGGAAGGATTGAAGTAGCGAGGTGGCCAAGTTTGCAGATGACACGAAACTTTTCCGGGTGGTGAAGACCAGAGGGGATTGTGAAGAGCTCCAGAAGGATCTCTCCAAGTTGGGGGAATGGGCAGCAAAGTGGCAGATGCATTTCAATGTAGACAAGTGTAAAGTAATGCACATTGAGGCAAAAAACCAAAACTTCACCTATAGGCTTATGGATGCTGAGCTGACTGTGACTGCTCAAGAGAGAGATCTTGGGGTGCTGGTGGACAATTCAATGAAGGTATCGACCCAGTGTGCGGCAGCAATTAAGAAGGCCAATTCCATGCTTGGGGTCATTAAAAAAGGGGTTGAGAATAAAACAGCCAATATTATCATGCCATTTAATTGTACAAATCGATGGTAAGGCCACACCTGGAATATTGTGTCCAGTTCTGGTCGCCACACCTCAAAAAGGACATAGTGGAGCTGGAAAAGGTGCAGAAGAGAGCGACGAAAATGATTACGGGGCTGGGGCACCTCCCTTATGAAGAAAGACTGCAGCGCTTGGGGCTCTTCAGCCTAGAAAAAAGGCGCCTGAGAGGGGACATGATTGAGACATGCAAAATAATGCATGGAAGGGATAGAGTCAATAGAGGGATGTTCTTTTCCCTCTCTCAAAACACCAGAACCAGGGGGCATCCGCTAAAACTGAGGGTTGGGAGAGTTAAAACAGATGAAAGGAAGTACTTTTTTACCCAGCAGGTAGTTAATCTGTGGAACTCTTTGCCACAGGAGGTGGTGATGGGATCTGGTCTAGATGCCTTTAAGAGGGGATTGGACGGATTTCTGGAAGAAAAGTCCATCGTGGGCTATAGGCAATGATGGGTTGTAACCTCCTTTGATTAGTAGTAGGCTACTTCAGAGTACCAGGTGCAAGGGAGTGGCAAGAGGATGCAAGCATCTTGTTGTCTCATGTCTGCCTGGGGCACCTGGTGGGCTGCTGTGAGATACAGGAAGCTGGATTAGATGGGCCTTGGCCTGATCCAGCAGGGCTCTTCTTACGTTCTTATGTTCTTATGTCCCCCGTTCCTATCCTAGAAGGCAATCCAAACGTATACAATGGACAATGGTATCAAAGGCTACTGACAGGTCAAGCAGAACCAACAGGAATGCATTGTCCCTATGATGGATGGATGGATGGATGGATGGATGGATGGATATGTCCCTATGTAGCATATGTCATTACCCATGGACATGTCTGTACCCCAAACTACAGGATTATTGAAATTGAAAAGGATCAGTGGCACAGCTAGGTCATTTGACACCCAGGGCTCATAAATTTTTGACACATTGAAATTACACGTTGAGAGCAAAATCCTAACCCCGAGTTTGGGCAGCGCAGTTAGGCCAGCAAAGTTTGGCTGGCACAAGGGGCACTATAAAGTATGATTGGACCACTCTCAGAGTCAGAGAGACCAGCACAATGACATGAGCCATCCTCCCTGACTAAGAGTGGTCCAAAGTGGTACGGTGACCTTTGTGCTGGCCAAACTTTGCTGGCCTAACTGTGCCAGCCTAACTCCAGGTTAGGATTGCACCCTGAGTCCTGCTCAGTGAGATGGCCTCTCTCTGGCTGCTTTCACAAGCTAGGAGAGGAAAGGTTATATACTGTACTTCCAAGTTCCTGCCCATATTCTCAGGCTAAAAAGAATCCAACCATTCAGGACAAGCAGTTGCCATGGGAACATCAGTTGGCATTACAAAACAGGCATCCAGGTTATGGTGAACATGAACAATTTTAACTGCAAAGTGCCTTTCAGGCTGGTCACATTAGACTGTCAAGGGGTCTACTTCTCCCTGAGGGCACAGGTGTAGTAAACTTTGGACCACTTGAGCAGTCATAGAGACTTCTCCTGAGTGCTGGGATAGTAGCCCTGGCAATTTCTGTTGCCCCAGTTTAGAGAGCATTCCTAGTTCCCAGCACCAGAGGAAGGAGATGTCTCAGAGCTTCTGTCTTTCATACATAGTTGTGGTCTTTTCTGATGCCTTTGGAGAGGTGTGACATCACTAGTCCCCCTGCGACGCCCCCTCGCCCTTGGGGAGGGGGGTGGGGAAGAGGTTGATAGCGTATATGGTGGGGACGCGATGCGCAGCAACGACCAAGGAACCAAATCACCAACGTAACACCTTTTATTGGGATACAACTTTGAGCCTCACTACCAGCAGTCACCCATTCATGCCCTCCGCTCCCCTTCCCCAAGGATCCCATCCCGGTGCTGGCTGCACCCCCAAACCAAAGTCCATGCCTCCTGGCAACTCCAAAGAGCAATAGAAAGTCCTGCCTCTCAGTGGTCCAAATGGAACAAAGTCCACCCCACACAGGTGAAAAGGCAACAGGAAGTCCAACCTGGCCGGGCGAAAACAGGGGGCAGGCGCTGTCTTCGGGCCACTGGCCCACTCACAGCTCAGAGTGTCAGGGTCGTTCTCTTGGGTTCAATGGCAGGGTATGGGTCCCTCTACCAGCGGGGTGTGGTACGATGGCACCCACTGGCCAGGCGTCTTGTCTCGCATCAGAGTGAAGACTTGCGTGGTTCTCCAGGGGCACCCGTCGTCTCCTTTGACTGATGGGGGGAGGTTCTTCCACAGTCCAGAATCAGCCGGTGAGGGAATACAAGCCTCTCCTCTCCTAGACACGCTACCCGCCCTGTCCTCTCTCCTCCCTTTTATTTCTTCCTTGGCACCTGTGTTCTGCCAAATCCTCCCTGCTGGGCCTCGCCAAGGGCCCCAGTGCCCACCCTAGGCTTACTAGTTTCCCCTTTAAGGAGCCTCAGAGATAGGCAAGAGGGAGGGGGTTCCTTCACCCACTGGGCCTCCTCTCTTCCAGCAGCCTTGTTTGGATTCACTGGCTGGCCAGCCTCCTCCAGACTGTCCTCATCACTGGCTTAGCTCAAGATACCCTAAGACTAACTTGGCACCACAAAACCCCACCACCAAACAATAGGCAGTCAGCTTACCTAAGCCACACCTGCCTCTTCCACACGGTGGCTCCAGGGGCATGGCAGCCACACTACAATTCTCCAACCAAGGCACCACATGAACCCACTCACAGTTCCAATAACCAAGTATCCAGTCAGTCCATCCAACAGTCCTTCAGTCAGTTCATCAGTCAGTCAGTCCATCCACCAATCCGTTAGTCAGTCAATCCATAGCCACTTTCTTTCCTTCCTACACCTGCCTGGTGCTGTACCTACCTGGTGCTCTCCTTCAGCACCTCAAGTCAAGAACCTTTATTGGCATACAAGAAATATTAACATAAACAGCCGCAACTATTAAGTTAAAGGGTTAGAGTTAGGTTCATTATCTCACTAAGAAAATTGGCTACAGCACTGGTAATCGGGGGGTAATAATCGCTGAGGAAAATAGGTAGAAGATTGGGAAAAAGAAAAGATAGAGATGATATCCACGATTCCGAGTATAGTTGGCGTCGGAGGGTGTGAACTGGACAACTAAACAAAATGTGGTCTAGAGAGTCAACAGAAGTATGACAGAAAAGACATAATCTATCAGCAGATGGAATGTTGGCAAAACGACCATAGTGGAGGGCAGAAGGAAGTACGTTTAATCGGGCCAACATAAAAGCTCTTCGCATACTTGGTTTAGTTAATAAAATAAAATAATTAAATGGTTTAGCTAACGCAGGGGATAAACCAAAAAAACTCGGAGAACAAGTAGGATTAAGGAGAGTATGGAAGTGGTCGAATTCAAACTGAAACAATTTGGTTTTAATAATAGAGAAAGCTTCAGGAAATTTTGTATCTACCAAGGCCTCAAGGGTGAGACCTATTGATGATAATTTGGCTTCAATAATGTTTAACCAAGGAGAACGAAATGAATCTTTTAGTAAATCAGAAAGAAGAGAGTCAGAATGATCAACTAAAAATAAACGGAGCCAATACTTGAAAGTCTGCAGCCAAGCTAGAGTAATTGGGGAATGTATCCCCAACTCTATCAACAGGGTGGCCAGACGGATGGAGTTAGGTACTCCTAATATCCATCTGAGAAAAGATGCGACAAATTGATCAAGATGGGAGGAGACTGCTGAGATCCATATAGGGGCTCCATATAATAATTGTGGAATAATCTTGGCATGAAAAACGCGAAGCGCCGTGGGGATATATTGATTACCTGTGGAATAAAAGCACCTACCCAGCTCCCTTACTGCAGCTCCTGCCTCCCACTTTATACTGAGGCAGGCCAATCGGTGTCTGTTGCTGGGGCAGGCTCTAGCTCATTATTTATTATTTATTTTATTTTATTTATTGAATTTTTACCCCGCCTTTCCGCCCGAAGGCGTTCAAGGCGGCATTACAAAAACAGAATAAAACATAGTTAAAAACAGCAATTAAAAACAATATAAAATACAATATAAAAAGTATAGACAGTCATCCCACGGGTCATAAAAGTACAGAATATCAAAAAATACAATACAAAGACCAGCCAGCCTGTCAGCAACTAAAAGCCTGCTGGAAAAAAAAGGTCTTCAGCCCCCGCCGAAATACTGCCAAAGAGGGAACAGTTCTTAACTCTAAGGGGAGGGTATTCCAAAGTTGGGGTGCCACCACCGAGAAGGCCCTATTCCTGGCTGCCACCCCTCGTCACCTCTCCTGGTGGCGGCACAGTCAAAAGGGCCCCCCCAGATGACCTCAGAGCACGGGTAGGATTATATGGGAGGAGGCGATCCCGCAAATACCCTGGGCCCGAGCCGTATAGGGCTTTAAAGGTCAAAACCAGCACTTTGAATTTGGCCCGGAACAGAACCGGCAGCCAGTGTAGTCGCCGAAGCAACGGCCCGACAGAGTCAAACCGACGTGCCCCAGCGACCACACGAGCAGCCGCGTTCTGTACTAGTTGTAATTTCCGGACCGTCTTCAAAGGCAGCCCCACGTAGAGCGCATTGCAGTAGTCTAATCTTGATGTCACTAGGGCATGGTTCACTGTGGCCAGGTCCGTACAGCTCAGGTACGGTCGCAGCTGGCGGATCAGCCGAAGCTGAGCAAAGGCTCCCCTGGCCACCGCCGACACCTGAGACTCCAGGTGCAGCTGTGAATCCAGGAGAACCCCCAGGCTGCGAACCTGCTCCTTCAGAGGGAGTGCAACCCCATTCAGAGCAGGGCGATAGTCCAATACCCGAGATGTAGCTCATCAGCCACATCTATCTACACCTGTGCTAATCCCTTCCTAGCCAGGGCCCTCATCAGCCTGCAGCTGTGCTCCTGAGGCTTGCAGAAGCTCTGGGATTAACCCTGTACTTCTTGGGTAATCTGGGACAAGGGGCCACTGCTGATACCATTCCCTATGTCCTGCCTTTTCCAATACAACCTGGCTCTCGGGCCCCCCTAGCACCCCTGGGGGTGGGGGTACGTGGGGGTCCCCACATGAAAACGGTCAAAAACGGCCGAAATCGGCATTGAATCCACAGTTTCTGGGGTCGCCAAGATGAGCGGCAATGCTCCCGATGCCGTTGGAGCCCGGGTTCAGCCCCCCCTCAATGTGGGGGGCAAGAAGGGGTGCGAAACAAAACATCCGCCATGCCCTGCTGGAACGCCTGGACCGATAGGCACCAAACTTGGCATACGGAAGCCTAGCGGCCTGGCCACAAACACTGCAGGGGTTGGGCCCCCCTAGCACCCCCGGGGGTGGGGGTACATGGGGGTCCCCATGTGAAACCGGTCAAAAACAGACAAAATCGGCATCAAATCCACAGTTTCCAGGGTCGCCGAGACGAGTGGCAATGCTCCCGATGCCATTGGAGTCCAGGTTCAGCCCCCCCTCGATGTGGGAGACAAGAAGGGGTGCAAAACAAAATGTCCGCTATGCCCTGCTGGAACGCCTGGACCGATTGGCACCAAACTCGGCATACGGAAGCCTAGCGGCCTGGCCACAGACACTGTGGGGGTTGGGGCCCCCTAGCACTCCCGGGGGCAGGGGTGCGCAGCGGGGCCCACGTGAAGACGGCCGAAAACGGCTGAAATCGGCGTCGAGTCTGTAGTTTCCGGGGTCGCCGAGATGGGGGGCCAGAAGGGGTGCGAAACAAAACATTCGCAATGCCGTGCTGGAACACCTGGAGCAACGCGCACCAAACCCGGCACGCGTGTGCCTTGCGGCCTGGCGACAAACACTGCGGGGGTCAGACCCCCCCAGCGCCCCCGGGGATGGGGTGCGCAGGGGGCCCCACATGAAAACGGTCAAAAATGGCCAAAATCGGCATCGAATCCATAGTTTCTGGGGTCACCAAGGCGAGCGGTGACGCACCCAACGTGGTTGGAGTCCGGGTTCGGCCCCCATCGGCGTGGGGGGCGAGAAGGGGTGCAAAACTCATAAACTCTGGAAGATCATTTTGTTACCCGGGCAACGCCGGGTAACAAAAAGCTAGTTGTAAATAAAGTGGTAGCAGCCCAATCCTATCTAAATCCCCATGCAGCAATATAATGGCAATGGTGCAAGATACGCTGTATTTTGTGTGGAATGTTTGGCTGCTGGTGGTCTTCCTGGGGGTAAGGAGGCATTTGACTCTTTGCTCTGGGTAAGCCCCAGAGTTGTAGCAGGTCAGTTTGGACCGGCAGCAGTGATACTGCTGGCAGAAGTCCATATTGGTCCATTTAGGCGGATCAGGCCCAGGAAGGGCATCAGGATTCAGCATTACATGTGCCGCCACTGCTGAACCTGGCCTCACAGGCCTCATCCACCCACCCTGCTCCATTTCCTCCCTGTTCCGCCTTCCCCCAACATATTCAACCCCTTCGCTACCCCAAACCACCTTCTGCGCTGGGCATACCTGCTCTGATGAACCACTGTCAAACATTAGGTCCAGCCTTCCCACTTGTTCCCTATGATGGCACAAAGTACTTTATGGTTCTTTCCAGCAGCCAGCACTGGCAAGACCTATGTTCTACTGCCACCGACCTTGGTTAGGATTGGGCCATAAACTTAAATTAAGATAAACAAATATTGCTCTGTTATCTGCATCCTAATTATAAATATTTGCCTTTGAGATGCACTGGAATAGCATCTTTGCTAGTGTAGCATCATAGTTTATGGCATTATTCCACATAAAAATGCAACAATTTACTATTTTAATCAAGAAATTTTGAAAAACAATATAGACAACAGTATCCCTCCTCTGGTTAGATAGTGTCACCAAAGCAATGAACATGAAATTGGGCGAACTCCGGAAGCTAGTGGAGGACAGGGAGCCCTGGCGTGCTGTGGTTCATGAGGTCGCGAAGAGTTGGACTTAGCGACTGAACAACAACATCCCTCCTCACCCCTGCTTAATGTGTCAGAGAGGCACTCTCTAAAGTGTTGCTTCCTGTATTTAGTAGACAGAGAGCAGTTGTCACTATTCACCCTAGCATGGCATCTCTGTAATCAAGGCTCATCAAGTAACAAAAGAAAGTTTGAAGAACAAACCTCACAAAAGTACCACACATTCCTATGGGCATGTAAGGTATGAAAAGCTGGATCCTCAGCATCCTCATGTCTTCCACCATTTGCTCATCTGTTGCTGTGTTCATGCTTGCCTGTGTATTCCCTACACTATCCAAGAATCGCGGTGCCAAGCCAGCATCCGGGACTGATTATTTCCCTATCTTGTCTCCTCCCCTTCCCTGTTAAAATGTAGCATTTATATAGCACATTTTAAGCACTCTATATTCATCAGAAATTCCAATAGTGACTCTGTAAAGTAGGTCAATATCACCCTTTGCCATACTGCTGCCTTCAGGCTGGACAGCCAAGACAGCGCACTTAGCCAGCTGTTGACAGGGAAAGAATTGCATTTACTGTACATGACTACCTTCTCTCCCATCCCCAGTACTCTCCTCTTCTTGACTTACGTCATGGTGCATGGTACAGCTGCACCTGTGCAATTGCATCAGTGACGTTGAAATCCTATATACTCTTAGTAAGTTCCATTGAACATTTATTCTGAATAACACACATAGGATTGTACTTTTTTTTTCTGTGCTCATGCGATGCTACAATTTATTCCATTGCACTGGTACAAGCGTGCTTGTGTTTGATCCTATCATCTTTCCTTGCAGACGATAGGATCAGGTGGTTAGGACTGCAACCTCATATATATCCCAGTAAGCATTTTACTTGGAAACTAAAACTATTGAACTCATTGGACTTATAAATAAATATGTTTATGTTTGGGTTGTAAAGTACCTGGATGGAGTTTCTTAATCATCAATCTGTAGAAAGTTAAATTTCAGTATCTTCTAAATCTGGTTAGGAGAGTTCACGTCATGTTGTCATGTTATGTGCTAATACAGTACGTTTGTCCACTTGCCCCAAGAGTAGGCGCCAGCCGCACCTATGGGCTACTCGGATCTGTGTCCACTATGTAGCAGGCACAGGTCTGAGCACACTGCATGGCCTGATTTGGAACCACGCAGCCTGGGGACAGGCATTTGGATGCGGCCATTAGGGTCCCACCACCCTCCCCAAACCGGCTCACCTCCGGAACGCCCTTCCCCCCACCCCATTCCACCCTCCCTCCCACCTTTCCCCTGCCCAGATTAACCCCTGTGCTAGCTGAACTCAGCTGGCGCAGGAGCAGCCTACCTGCGGCATCTTCTGGCACTGCAGGGCCAGGGTGACTGCTTGCGTCAGCCCTGCGGGCTTCGCACTGGCACAAAGGTGCTTTATGGCACTTCTGCAACACCGCAGCTTGCGTTGGCTCTAAGGCGTCATTGGATTGTGCCCTAAAGCACTTCTTTTTTTCTCAACATCTTATCCGTGTGTGTCTGGTTTCTCTGCTATGAACACAATGAAGAGCAAGAACAGGTCAAGGTTTCAAAACCTGGAGGAAGACTTCAAGGTATGCTTGTCAACCATCTGTCCTTGGATAAGGGGCATCATGAAACATCCCCAAGCACAGATTTCCCACTGATTTTTCTTTTTAATAACACAGTGATTAAAACTTTTGTTACTGAACTTTAAACAATCTCATTATTAAACACAATCTCAAGCACTCAATTTATCCTTCAAAAACTGATGGTGTTCCTTGACAATTTTAACACCTGGTTGGTGTGTTCATCAAGATGAAAAAAGTTGAACATCACTGTTTTAATATATTATCAAAATGGGCTTTTTAATTCATGAGCTCAGTATGTCCACTCTGCAGAACAGGCAAATGGAAAATAAGTGTCGCCTGGCGAGCGACAATGCATTTTTAAAAATATAAAATACCTGCTGTTCATGATTATAAAAATTCATGAGTACATGAGTTCTGTTGAAGTCATAATGGGAAGATCTGACTGACAAGAGTTAGGAAATAAATGATTAAACAATGGACCTTTCCAGATGTCAACCTGGAATGAAGAAGACTAAATGGAATCTATTGTTGATATGCATTTACAAAGTACATCTGAAAAGACACCTTTAAGGTCAGAATCTTATACTAGCATCAACCACATGCACTCTGATATAATTCATTCTTACCAGATGTTGAGCAATCACCATGCACTGATATTTGCCTCAACAAAACTTTAACCTCGACATTCTTCAGAGATGTTAAAAAACATTTACAGAGTGGAGTTTGTTGTTTTTAATTAGTACTACCATTTGATCAAAGTTTTGCAGAAACATTTTTTTTTTTTTTGGTAGAGGAATGGGAAGGCAGAGGAATGACTTGAACTGGTGAGTTACACTATGTTTTATAAAAGGGCCACTGGGACCAGTGAAGGTGAGTAGGTTGAAGGCAGGTCAGGCAGATGGCATTTGGAGCACTTCTGTACTTTTAGGTAGAGGACCAACTTTTGTTTTAATGACAACTTGTCCAATTCTTAAAATATTTCTAGGAACAGTTGCACTGGATCAGGCCAAAGGCTTATCTAGTCCAGCTTCCTGTATCTCACAGTGGCCCACCAGATGCCTCAGTAAGCACACAAGGCAACAAGCTGCCTGCATCCTGTTGCCACTCCCTTGTATCTGGCATTCTGAGGTAAATTTCTGAGTTAAACTTCTGAGGTAAATATGAGGTAAATAAAACAGAACTTGCTATCCTGTCTGTGGGAAGGAGCTATAATAACTTGCAACCCAACCTGGGCCTTAAGAACATAAGAAGAGCCCCACTGGATCAGGCCAAGGCCCATCTAGTCCTGCTGCCTATCTCACAGTGGCCCACCAGATGCCCCAGAGAGTATACAAGACAACAAGATACTTGCATTTCGCTGCCACTCCTTGCATCTGGTATTCTGAGTAACCTATTACCCTCACACCCCCATCCCCATTGAAGACACTGGACTACAGGTTGGGTTTAGCTTTGTTAAACACAAGTAGCCATTTAAAAAACATGAAATCTACTAGATACACTGTCCCTCCCGTGCCAATTTTTTGTCATTCTGGAAACGAAAGCTGTCATCAGCTTTAAAAAGCCAGTTCTCCCCCCTCCCCAGATCTTGAGGCAAAACAGTGGTCTAGGTGAGGCAGTACATACACTGGCTTCTCCCTGACTACAGTTCTGCTGGGAGTAATGTTACATGAGCAGCTGGCAGCATTGTTGTGCCAAAGCTGGGGATTGAAAATGAGTCCTAACATAATTACACATTTGATGGATTCACAAGCCAATCCTATGGCCAGCTGCATAAGTAAGAATTAAAAGGTAAAAGGACCTTTTACCTTTTAACTCTTACTTACACAGCTGTCCATAGGATTGGCTTGTAAATTGTGTGCAATTCCATTGCTGACCTGTAACCTTTAGAACAATTTGAGTAGGCACAACCAGTTTCCTGAAAAGGAAAATGTATAAACACCTGCTACCTCTGCTAAGTGGGCAAGAGGCACTTTTTCACGTGGTTCCTCTTACACTTAGCAGGGCCAGACTAATTGCACCCCTTCACCCCAGCACAGTGTCTTTTCTAGTGGCTGTTGCTGGTGGTGTTCAATATTTTTTAAAGATTGTGAGCTCTTTGGGGTCAGGGAGTCATATAACTTTATTATTATTTTGCTTATACACTGCTTGTGAACTTTTTGTGGAAAAGCAGTATATAAATAGTGATTGATAAACCAAAAGATATCGCAAACATAAGAAAGGAATTTGCTCATTTTGGTGTTTATACTGATTGGTAAGAATAACGCTGTTAAAAATCAGCAGAATGTGAATCCCTGTGTCAATAAAATCCATCACATTTAGCACAGTTTATACAGGTAACATATTGTATATTTATATTATTTCATATGTTTTCTAATATTTCATATTTCATAATGATTTCATATGTAATCATTTCATATGCCGTAATATTTCATATGTTTTTAAATGCAGAAATGCAGTTTCAGAGAGACACCCGCAGCCTTTTCCTTTCTGAGAAAGTAGGAGAGAGACGAGAATGAATTCAATAAACAGCAAAATAACCATATAAACTTTGTTATATGAAATGCTTTCATTTGTATTGATCAGCTCTGTGTGTGCTGTGTTGTCTTGATGTGAACCACATTTATAGCTGTCATGTCCTATTAAGTGTAAAGCGACTGAGTTCAGAAATAAACCTGCATGGCCATTGATTCATGACGATCAATATACCCGAGATCCTGTGGCTACCAGTAGGTAATGCTGGGTGTGTAGATTGAGCTGTTCTCTTTGTCCAGCGCCAAGTTGAAATGTACTGTTCAATACAATGCAGTACTTTATTAAATTCAGTGCTTGGGGCCTTTGGGCCTACTGGAAGTGCTCCAAGATCCCTCTTTCCCAGTCCCTTAGATTTGTTGAGGCAGCCTTATTCTGCCTCCTCTCCAGGCCTGCTTCCTTCAGCCAAGTCAAGTTTCCTTAGAGTCTCAACCATCAGCCACCCGTCAACATAAGCATCAACCATTTTGAATAGTGATTTGCAGCTTGTACAGTTGGTTGAAGGTCAATCCTTGGTCTCACAGAAGGAGTGCCCCTCGTGGGATGAGCCGATGGTTGCCTGTTGCCCTGGCAACCAACTTGGTCCGGCCATCAGGCTCCATGTCAGTTCCTCAGCCTGGAAGGTTTCCTAACGCTGCTCCTTCTTCCTCTGTGGGAAAAAGCTTGGCTCTCTGTCAGGGTCATAGGCCAGGGTGTGGCCCTAGACATTCTTGGAGAGTTTTATAGTCCTTGTCTCATTGGGGCTCTGTGTGGCCTTGTGGCAGAACATTAATATTCTCATTTTACAGATGGGAAATTGAGATTGAATAATTCTCAATCCTAGAGCTGTCTTAACACGTATGCAAGCCCTGGACTGCAATAGTGTTCCAGGGGAGCAAAGTGCTAAGTTTTTCAGGTGCTGTGACATGGAAGAATTAATATGTTCCAAACATACTTTACAGTGTCCCTTGTGCAGACCAAACTTAGTTTATGCCAGCCTAACTCAGTTTAGGATTGTGTTCCAACCTGGCTCTGAATGGGGGTGGGAGAAGGTTACAGACTTCTGCAAAACCTAGCAGAATCCCCCCCCTTCAAGGTACAACTGGGAGCGCAATCCTAAACTGGAGTTAGGCCAGCATAAGCTAAGCTGGCAACGTTTGGCCAGCATAAGGCCACCATAAAGTGTGTTTGGACTACTCTCAGAGTCAGGGAGGATGGCTCACGTCTGTGGGCTGGCCTCCCTGACTCTGACAGCACAATCCTATACATATCTACTCAGAAGTAAGTTCCATTGTGTTCAGTGGGGCTTACTCCCAGGAAAGTGGGTATAGGATTGCAGCCTGAGAATGGTTCAAGCATGCTTTACATACTGTAGCCTTCTCCTGCCCCCATTCAGAGCCTGAACATGTGTGTAAAGTGGCCCTTTCTCCTCGCCTTCATTCAGAGCTGTGAGAGCAAGCAGAGGAGATGCCTCTGCTTTGCTTTCAAAGCCCTAAATGGCTCTTAAGGAAAGGGGGAGGGGCCACTTCACATGCATGTTCAGGAGCCTTAAAAATGTAGTACCTTGCCCCTCCCGGACACCACTGCTGGACTGGGATGTTAGCAGCGGCGTCATGCAGCCGGAATGCTGGGCGGGAGGAACGGGTGAGC
>JAJKFI010000112.1:820674-847005 GCA_029204185.1 Lerista edwardsae | reverse complement strand
CAGCGGCGTCATGCAGCCGGAATGCTGGGCGGGAGGAACGGGTGAGCAGCAGCCCGCCCATTGCGTACCGCTCCATTTCGCCGTCTTCCCCGCTGGGCGGGGAAGATGGCGAAACGGAGCGGAACGCAGCGGGCGGGCTGCCGCTCACCCGTTCCTCCCGCCCAGCATTCCAGCTGCATGACGCCGCTGGATGTTAGTGCTGCTGAGCTCAAATAATCGGGCTGGTTTTTTAAAGATTATGGAGTATTTAAGGGATCAAGACTATGTATTTGCTTTTTTTTTTGTCAAAGTGCAATAATTTAACAATGTCCCACATAAACAGGCACAACACCCAAACATTTTAACTTAACTTTTTAATTGCTACTTCTATAGTTGCCACCAAAAGAGTGTCCTTTTTAAAATCAGTCTTAAACCGGTTGGAACATATTAATCTTTCCATGTCACAGCAGTCTTCTGATGAAAAATTCATACTATTTAATACAGAACCACAGCTGTCCTTAATGAGTAAAATTGAAGTTCAGGAATCAATTTCACGCTTAGCGTCTTCACATCATTTGCTGGCTTCTTGTCCCTCTGTTTATAATAAGAATATTTATTTTTTAAATACTCACACTCCACTTTCCAACAAAAGAAACTCATAAATGGTTTTCAGGTCCAATTTTCTGAAAGGGAGAATTCACAGATGCCTCCACTCTGCAAGACCAGTAATATCTTACTGCGCAATATTCTCGTGCCTCTGGGCTAGCAGAGTGAGCGCTCTGCCAATTGCAAATGTGCTGTAAAGTACACTGTGACAGTGCACAAAGCAAGACAGCAGGTGGGGAAGGCTAAAACCTTCCTGCATTCCAGAGCAGGTATATGCCCAGCTAAGTGGCACAGGGGAGACAAAGTGGTAAGGTAGGGGATTGGCCTTGGGAAGGGGTGGGATTAGTTATGCAGGTGCATGATGTATCCCAGCCTCCTTCCCAGGTGGATGGGAGGCAGGGGTAAAATGGGGAAGAATAGCTACTATTTCAGTTACACATATTTGGGCTTAGTTAGGATAGTCTAAATGAGAACTAGGGGGTATTGGATGGTTTGTTGGTTTATACCTTATCCTTTCCCCATGCATGTCAAAGACCATGAAAGAATTAAGCTCTCAGAGGGAAATCTAGTCATTCTGGGCAGCAAAAAAAAACTTCAAGGGCAACAGTTTATATTAAACTGTCGTTAGTCCCCAGGTTGTGTATAACTTTGGGCACAATCCTAAGTTAGGCCAGCACAGATAGGCCAGCAAAGTTTGGCAAGCACAAGGGACACCATAAAGTACGTTTGGACCATTCTTGGCGTCAGAGAGGACAGCACACAGATGTGCGCCATCCTTCCTGACTCTATACTAAGAGTAGAACAAAAACCCTTTACAGTGGCCCTGGTGCCGGCAAAACTTCGCTGGCCTAACTGTGCCAGTCTAATTCCAGGTTAGGATTGCGCTCTTTGTCTCATTAAAACTTGTTAATAAAATTTTATTTAAAACATTTCATATATATGTGGTATTTACTTTATTACTTGTTCTGTTTCATTAGTCAGGGCATGGGGAAAGGCCAACTTTTTTCTATCTAATCTGAATCTGATCACCCACAGAGAGGTTAATTATTTATTAACCTGTCCATACAGTCAAGGCTTCATAGGAGATCTTAGAAGAGCTACATTTTACATTCAGACCACCGTGTCTACAATATAATACTATGGAATGCCTTGTATGTCGTATCAAGACTTTGCACAGTGGAAGATCGCAGTGTAGAATTGATTAACTGTAAAGCAGTGAAGCACAGTGCAGTATTAGCTTCAGTATTAGTACAGTATTAGCTTCTGAGAACTAACTGGCCGCTTGTGGCTGTTCAACTAGCCATTAAGCCAACCACATCTCAGTACCTAACTGCATATAACTTCGGGAATTTGATTGATCAACCTCCAGAATACGATGGAGGTGAGCTCAGGACTGGGCATCTTCTAATCTTGTTGGCTAGGAAGCACTTATATGGAAAGCTGTGGGCTTGCATTCTTCTTCCTGACTCATCCTCTTCCTTCCTTACCACATATAGAAGGTAAATAAACAATCCCACCATTATTTGAATGCTGGATCCCTCTTAAGCGTGGGTGTGTACCTGGATTATTTTTGGGGTAAAGTAGTTCAGTATAACCATGGGAACTCCCTTCATCGTATGATTAAGGAATAGGCAGAAACACACAAATCCCAACCCAGCAAATATAGGATTGTTTAGATCAATGGCTGCTTTTTCATTGAAGCAATTCAGCTCTCCTTTTAAAGAAGAGCCATGTTAAAGAAAAGCTTTGCATGTTTGATTTGTATACTGCAAATGGATATTGCATTGCATGCTTTAATCACTGTATTCAGTGGAAGCGCATTGGTTGTGGTAACATTTTGCTTTCTGTACTGTTTTACCTCCAGACGCAGAGTATGGGAACTCAGCACCGAACAAAAGTGGATGTTCCTGATCACGTTCTTTATACTGTAGGCTCCTGTGTCCTCGTAATTGGCTCCATTGGAATTACAGGAAACCTCCTAGTCCTTTATGCATTTTGCAGGTATAGTTTCATCAGCTTGGTAGTTAAGTTATAAGATGTTTTTTATTTGAGATTTTTTTTTAAAGGGTGGGAACAAAACTATAACTTGAAAGAATGTTGAGTCAATATTTACCTGATTTCACCTCTGTGTGTGATCAGGAGCAGGTCTCTGGCTGTCATGCTTAGTTAAGTAGAATCATTGCGCAATCCTATTCTATTCAACGGCAGTCATCCTAAGTTTAATAACTTTCATCTGGGAACTTTCATTTAACCCCCAACTACACCTGCATGGTTCTAGAAACAGAGCAGTAACTTGCATTGCTGATGAACTTTGTATGCCGATTGAATGGGCAGAACCAGGCATAAAAAAGCAGAAACGGAATTCATATTGCCGTCACTTCCACATTGAAGTAAAATTGTTTCAGAGAATATAGGGTAAAAATCCATGCCATTGTGATTTTAACTGTTCAGTTGCTGAGTAAAGCGTGTTCTTATTTTTAAATTAGGCATATGCAGTGGTGTCATTCAAATGATTTAGGAACAGGAACTCACTTTTGATTGGCACTTGTCGGGATCCTGGAACCAGCCACTGAGCCCGTTAGGATCCGGAACGCCCGTTCTGGTCCGTTCCCCCTGAATGACATCACTGGGCATATGTAATAAGGGAGCTTTGTAGTTCAAAGAACTGCTCAGGACCAGCTCTTATTTGAGGTTCATTTTGATTGGTTCAAAGGAAGTTGACAGTTCCGGGCACAAAAATGCTATTGAGTTTGAAAGAAAGTCACATTGAAAGTGGTAGTTTTATTTCCTACTGGAAAATATGTTTAGTATAGAGTTAGGGTGCCAGATGAATTGCAGTATTCTCAAATAGCCAAACAATCCTTAGAACAGTGCTCCTCAAACTGGTGGGTCGCAACCCACCAGCCTGAGGAGCATTGCCCTGTTCCTCTTTAAGGGGCTGGGAGAGGGGAAAAAGCAGTAGCAGCAAAGCGATCCCCAGGATTACGCCACTGTTTTGGCAGCAGGGAAGTGTCCTTAGCATACCTTAAGATTGTGCTGCCCCATGGGGGAATGTGGGGAATCTCAGGGAAACCGCCTTGGGGCTCCCCAGGCCTCTCTGTTCATAAAAATTGTGATCACAAACCGCTTCCTGTTTTGCAGTCAAAAACCAGAAGTGGTTTGCTATAGCAATTTGCTATCACATGATCTTAAGGTACATGTAGGACCCCTCCTTCCTGCCGAAACAGCGACATGATCCTGGGGATCGTGTTGCTACTGAAGCCCCACCCCCTGGAAGCACTTACTCTCCTCACAGTGGTCCTCTCCTCCGGGGGAGAACTTTGAGGACCATAGCCTTAGTGGGTCACTTAAGATTCCCAGGCACAGGGCTTGCAGCCAACATCTTTGTTCCTTCTGGAGGTTCTGCCCCATCCAACCATTTTCTTGAGTGGGGCACCAATCCCTGAAGATGCTCACCAATCCTTGTCCTCAATCCCCTACCTACACAAATCCTGCCAGTTACAACCACTATGGCTATTAACGCCAACCTATATGAACAGTCACATTAGGCAAAAAAAGCCCAAAAGTACAAATGGCCAATTGTATGAAAAATAAGACATTTGTACTTGACTCCCAAACAGCACAATCCTTCTGTAGACTTGTAGGTTCCACTATGTTCAATGTGGCCTACTTCCAGAAAAGTATGTATAGGATTGCAGCCTAGGCCAGCTAATCTCAGACTGATCTAAAGGATGGGTATGTTTTCTCAGCCAAAAAAATGCAGTGAATGGTTCTCGTGATAAGGGAGAGCAGGATTGCTAAACAAGCTACTTACTCCAGTATGAGCCAATCAGCCTGTGCCATTCTCCTGCATCACCCTGTTCCAAGGGAATGAGACCTAGCTGCCTACACCTGAAGCTGTGCATGACAATGGAGTGCTATTCTACCCATGTACAAAGTTTTTTGTACAATCTCTTTTTCTTTTTTTCTTCTTCCAGGTAATGATTCTTCTGGTGGTGAAACGAACTGCCCGTTCACCTCTGACATTGCTGTGTCACGCCCACCGAAAGTGACACCAAGTTTGACTTTAGCAGTATGTACGTAGCAGAAACTACCTATTTCTGCTGTCACATCACAGCATCAAGTATAATTCTTTGCAATCCTTGGCAGCTGTTGTTTCCCTGTACCATTAGATTGAATTCACATGTAAGGCTTCCTGAAAACCAGTAATAGGCTGGTGTGAAACATTATTGGACACTTCTTTCAGGATCTGAAATGGTCATGAAAAGTAGCCTAGACAAGGGGGCAGTGGCATGGTACGTACTGCAGGTGCTGCAATGCGCTGTGTAAGCGGCCCCTCCCACTTACCATTGGAGCCATTCAGGGCAGTGATGGCAACACACAGGTGCTCACCTATGCATTGTTATCACTGTCCTGAATGGCTCCGACAGCAGCAGGCGCATTGCAGTGCCTGCTGTACTTACTTCACATCCTCCTCTGGCTGCTCTCCTGGTCATGAAGCTTTTGAGCCAGTACGGTCCTACAGCCTGCCTCTGAATATTGTGCAGCCTGCAGGTCTTTGAACCCAGTCAAAATGATCTCCAAGGGATATTGCATATTGCAAAACATTTTTGGCTTGGAGAAAAAGGGTCAACTTGTGTTTGGGATGTGGTAGAATCTTGGTATCGAAAGAAGTGCTCATTGAAGCAAGTGCAGAAGCTTCTGCCTTGGAATGTTTTTTTTAAAAAAGATGGATCGGCTTTTAGACATGAAAGATC
Organism: Lerista edwardsae; assembly: GCA_029204185.1. Classification (NCBI taxonomy): domain Eukaryota; kingdom Metazoa; phylum Chordata; class Lepidosauria; order Squamata; family Scincidae; genus Lerista; species Lerista edwardsae. The sequence continues at coordinate 841,663 of JAJKFI010000112.1, read as the reverse complement.
TAAAGTCTTTCGTGTCTAAAAGCCCATCCATCTTTTAAAAAAAAAAAATTCCAAGCCAAGATTCTGTGTGTTTGATGCTCCGATAAACTTTCTGTGAGTGTTGCCAGAAGTGGTTTGGAGTTCTAGGTGAACAGAGATTCCTGCGTAATTCCTTATGAATAGCTGGACACAAGTCAGATAGTAATTACTCTTGGGCATGATAAACAAAGACAGGTTTGACCTACTAACCCAAAGAATTAATACTTGATTTCAGACTTTCATTTATCTTCTGAACCAATTGGCTTTTGCTAACTAACGTGCAAGATCTGTAAATGTAAAGTAATGATATATCATGCCAGGAGTTGAAAAACTGTCACTCAGAACTTGCCCAAGCAATCTTGGGTTGCATTGCGTTCAGCCCCAGTACTATGCTGTATATGGGGCAGGCAAACTGGCCTCCCTGTTCCAGCAGGGATTAGGATTGGGCTGCCTGTGTGATGAGAGTTAACTCAAAAAGGAGAAACATGACATGGCCATGTGAATCTATCCTAAGCTGACAAGTGATAACTCTTTCAGTGGTGCTCTCAGAGCTTTGAAACAGAAACAGGGAATAGATTACATAGTCTCACTGTTACAGGATTTTGCTTCTATGAATGTCATGGAAATATTCCATTCCAAGCATCCAGAGGTGTACATCCATTATACAGATCAGTTCATGCATAATAGACCACTTTGACACAGACAGGAATGCACCAGTATTTTCTAGTCTGCACTTGTAACCTTCACTAAACATCTGCAGAAGAGTTCCACCATAGGGGAGGGTGGGAGGAATATCTATATATATAAAAACGGACGTGGGTATGTTTGTGTGTATGTATGCGGGTGTGTATGTATGTATGTTATTTATAGGCGTCTCCGTGCCTTGAGCCACAGCCACGAAACTTGGCACACAGGTACCTTGCAGCCTGGAAAGGGTCACTGCGGGGGTCAGACCCCCCTACAGCCCCCCGTTTTGTGGGGAGGGGGGCCAGATCGTCAGGAACCAAGGGGATTGCATGGGGCTACAGGTCTGCTGCCACCCTGTGGTCACAGACGATTCTGCAGGGTCTGTGATACACAGGGAAAGCGAAACCGAAAGCAATTTGCACAGCCGGAGTTGCAAAGAGTTGCAAATGATCCAGAGGGTTCCAGCACCCAGCCAGATCTGAGAGGGGCCTATTATATGTCCAGGGAGCTAACAGGCCACCTCTGCCTGCAGACAGTAAGTGGGACCTTCATATTGCTCTCTTAGTTGATTGTGTCCCTGTCTCCTCATTCATTTCACAGTGCTGGTGTGCATTTTGGGTTCCAGGTCATCAATACTGTTTTATTTCAGGGACGGGTTCTATATGTCTATATATGGATCTCACTATGTCACACCTCTGAGGAAGGTTTGTATATTTGTGTGTATGTTCCACCATTACTCTGGAACGCCTGGAACGACGTGCACCACACGTGGTACACTTATTCCTTACGATCTGGACAGATATACTGTGGGGGTAGGGCCCCCCTTACGCCCCCAGAGGTGGGGGTGCACTGCACAACAAACTCATTCCTCCTCCTAATAGAGCCTGGGGATAATTTCTGCCCCCGGGCAACGCCGGGTCACAAAAAGCTAGTATATATATAAATATACTCAGAAGGATTTCTGGGGTGGTGATATTGTCCTGCAAAAGGTCATTCATGTAAACGTTTTCTTCAGCAGGGAACTCTTAGGATTTATGTTGTTTGTTTATGTTGTTATACTATGCCCTTCAGATTAAAAACCTATCAGGGCTGCTTATTTATGATATAACAGAATAAAACAATATAAATGTGCCAAATTTTAAAAAGGGCACAGAATCGTTTGAAAATGTCATCATGCAACTAATAACACATAAAAACTTGCCCTGTGCAAATAGAAATATTTTCTGCCTGCACTCAACAGAATATAAAGAAAGTACCAGGGTGTAAAATACCAGCCACGGGAGTTTAGAAGTTTCTTTTGAACCGCTGTAGCAATGTGAACCAAACACTATGCGCCAGAGGTGCAAGGTTCTTGGAAATTCAGGCCCTTAACAAAACCCCTGTTAATTGCCTGGCTTCCGATTCTTCCGTGGTCAGCTGTGAGTACTACCAAAACGAATGCTAACAGGAAAACCTGCTAAAAGACGCCACCAGCTCAGTTAACTGCTGACTCAAGCCTCAGTGGAGCAGCTCGGGCTGAGTTAACCAGCAAAGAAGGTAAATTCCACTCCTCCAACCTCATTCAACCTAGAGGCGGTAGTTTTGGAAAAACCTTAAACAGAAAAGAATTCTTAGCAGTTCCTATTGCAATAGTAACAGGCGAAGAGCAGGTTGGATTTAGCCAGCACCCTAAACTTTCTTCCCCCAAACAGAACCGTACTCACACTAAAGCAATTAAGCTTGACAAAACTTTATTAAAACAAAAGCTTAGTTGGTTACACGCAGTGGTGGTATCTAAAGCAGGAGGAACCGGTACGCTGGGCAGGACTTGTGTGATTGGCTGCCCGTCCATTCGGTTCTGCCACCTGACCGCCTGCTGCGCGGGCTGCCCTGGCCTTAGAGGGGGCGCCTGCTCACCAGGGGGGACAGGTGGGGAGCGCGCCGGGTGCCTGGGTGAGCAGCGGTGGTGCGCGCCAACCAGGGGCAGCCCGCACAGCGAGCGGGAAGGCGGCAGAACAGACTGCCCAGCGTTCTGGTTCCTCCCGCTTTAGATACCACCACTGGTTACACGGCCAAGGACAAACTTAAATGAGATATAACACATAACAAATAAAACATTAAAAATCTAACTTTCTATTCTCACTGAGACTAACATTGCTTAACACTAGGTTCCTAACCAGATGGCATTGTAGCAAGCAAGCAAGCAGCTCTGCTCTTCAACTGATGAAGCCATGTCTGGAACAGCCAGAGAAAAGCAGAACTAACACAAGCTGAAGGCTATTTTTATAGCCCCTCATCCTCTGCTTTGCAATCAGGGCTAATTGTCTTTCTGCCTAGTAACAGGGAGACAATCACCATCATGAATTACAGCTGTGAAGGAATGTGGGCGGAGGCAGCTGGTACCACGCTGTCCTTGGGTTGCTTGTCTCATGAAACCTCCCAAAAATTTCCCTAGGCTAACTGATGAAAGTTAAGGCACCAATGCTGTTAAATTGATTTCTTACTTTGGCCTGTCTTTTACAAGGGGTACTCTGAAAGTTCAGAGCACCATTCAGAGATCTTTTGGCACTTCCTGCTGCACTCAGCTGGCTTCCTGATGGTCTCTGGTGCCTTCTTCTGAAGGCAGATAAGGCACCCCTTGCACCTAACCGCATTGATCTCATAGGATCAGTGATTCGTTATCTGCAAATTTGCTATCTGTGAGGTTTTCCAGGAACCTAACCCTAATGGATAATGAGAACTGATTGTAAGTGCTGCATCCTACAGGGCAAGGCAGCCCAGTAGGTCTCCTCCAGGTAAGGAAACATTTCTTCCCTTGCCTGGGGTAAGCCTCCATCACCAATTGGACCTCCATCACCATCTAATTGGACCTATGCCAGCAATTTTGTTGGTACATGTCCAAGGGACCCAGGAAGGTGTATCAAGGCTGGGGAAGGAGATAGGATCTGTGGTGTTATCCTGGCGGAACGGCCCGGTACGCCGTTCCGCCAGTTCTGCGGATGGGCCCGGGCCGCGCCGCCTCTCCGGAGGACGGGCGAGCTGCTCCTGGGCCCGCCTGCCCTCCCTCGTGTCCCGAATCACTCTGAAATGGAGCGATTCGGGCACTGTGAGGCTCAGGGAGGCATGGCAGCCCTCCGCCATAAGGGCGGAGGGCTGTCAATCATCCGGGTGTTCTGGTTCGTGGCGCGCCCGGATGACATCACTGGATAGGATGTTGGTGGCGCTGCAGCTGCTGCTGATACTACCCCCTTCCCAGCCTTGCTCTGTCCCTTCTCAGCACTCTGTTCCTCCCACTCCCAGCCTCTCATCGACCCATCCCCTCTACTCACCAGTGCCAGGAGTTATTGCCAGGCCACCAGCATGGCCACTTGCATTTGTGGTAGCAGTCCAGCTGCACAAAATTGCATGATACTGTTTGCAACAGCCATTAAAGACTTTGTGCTGCCAGAACACTAGTTCCAGCAATACAATCCTATTGGGGCCTAAATATAGCTTTAAAGAGTTGAGTCTATCTCATAAACTGAATTTTAACTAAAGAGAACCTAACTGGACATTCTTTCTCTCTCCCCTCCCCATCACACCTTTCTACACGTTGGTGATTAAGCAACAAGAGACTGAGGACACCACCAAACTTTTTTATAATGAATTTAGCAGTAAGTGATTTCCTGATGTCTGCAACACAGGCTCCAGTCTGCTTTCTCAACAGCATGCACAGGGAATGGATACTTGGAAACATAGGTATTTTCTCAACACTGTTGAACCTTGTGCTCTCCTTTTTGCCTGAGAATAGTATTTAGCATTGTGTTATCTTTTGTGCCATGAGAAGGTTGTTGGAGCTGTTTGGTTGGCATTATCATTAAACAGGTTTTGGGCAGAATTGCTAAACACTCCATACCTTGTTCAGATCCTTCCTGCCTTTGCTTTTTTCTCAGTGAAAGAAATCAGAACTCCAGCATTAGGACTAATGCACTGCTCACATAATATAAGGAGTTGGACAAATGTCAAGAGACTGTTAACATATGTAATGTGCTTTTGAGGCTTATGGGGTAACATTAAAAAAGAGAGCCTCTATATCTCCTCCAGTTCACATATCTTTGGGAATGCCTGCTTTGGATTTTACAGTGAGAGGATATGGTTAAAAATCCTGGATTTCTCTTCTGTTTTTCACTAATTTTACACAATCATAGAGTTGGAAGGGGGCTTCATGAAACAGTCCATTCTGTATTGGAATCTTTGATTTTTTTTGTTTTTGCCTAAGTGGAGAACTTTATATTTTTCTCTTATACTTCATTTTGTTAGTTTCAACCCAGTATTCTGGGTTGAAACTAACAATAGTTTCAGTATTCTCCTGAATGTTTCTACTGTCTTTTGTGGTGTTAGCGGTTTCTCCTAGTTTCGTGTCATCTGCAAATTTGCTCTTTGCCTCTTCATGTATGTCATTGATAAAGATGTGGAAGAGAACTGGGACCAAAGCAGACCCCTAAGTACTCTCCTCAAAACTGTCCTCCAATTGATGTGGGTCAATTGGGGAGCATTCTTTGTGCACAGTTGTCCAACAGATGGTTTATCTAATGGTTGTTTCATCCACCCCATATTTTGCTAGCTTTCTGGTCAAAATATGATGGGGAACTTTGCCAAATGCTTTACTGAAATCATGAAAATTACACCCAGTTTTTCCTAATATCCACTATGTTACTAACCTATTAAAAAACAGAGATGAGACTTCTCTGGTGAGGTTTATTTTTGACAAATCCATTTTGGTTTCTAGTGATCAGTGCACTGACAGTGCCCCCTGTCTTAAATGAACACTATTCAGCAGTATATAAAGTAACTGCAGCAAATTGCACAGCTTCTCTAAGACCAGCACTGCAAAAGCTAAATAAACCAAGGGCGCAACCCTAACCTGGAGTTAGGCAGGCACAGTTAGGTCATCAAAGTTTGGCTGCCACAAGGGACACTGTAAAGTATGTTTGGAGCACTCTCAGAGAGGCCAGCACACAGACATGCACCATCTTCCCTGACTCTGAGAGTGGTCCAAATGCGCTTTACGGTGGCCCGGCCAAACTTTGCTGGCCTAACTCTACGTTAGGATTGCGCACAGATGTGCGCCATCCTCCCTGACTCTGAGAGTGGCCCAAATATACTTTATGGTGGCCTGGCCAAACTTTGCTGGACTAACTCCTTGTTAGGATTGAGCTCTCAGTAAGGTTTGAAGGGCAATTTTGAATATATTCAAGATTCAATTTCTGTAAGATAGGTGAAGTCCACAGTCACCCAGGAAGTTCATGGCAGAGCAGGTATTTGAACCTGGATCTTCCAGGTCTAAGTCCTACTCCTGAACCACTACATTGCCCTGGCTCTGTACAGGTAGAGACTTTTTATCTGCAAGGGTTTCAGGAACCCTGGATGTAAAAGAACGTGTTAAATGAATTCATGCTGTTAATTAGCATTCAGCCTTTAAACAGCCTCTCTTACCATGGCAATGGGCTGCAGCCATTCTCCAGGGGCTTAGAGCAATTAGTATCCACTAGCTGAGATAGGACCTCTTCCCTGGAGCAAGGCTAAAAAGGCTAGAAGTGATTAATCACACTTCCGGGAGGAGGTCTTATCTCAGAGCTAATGAGATTGGCTGCAGATCTCATGGCTGCAGCTGCCTTGCCTTGGTAAGAAAAGCTTTTTTAAAACACTTTTTAAAATTCTTAACTAACAGCATGTGTTTGTTTTACAAAGAGCCTCTCTTCTGGTATTGAGCTGAGTCAAAACCGTGGGAAAAACACTGATGAGAAGGCTCCACCTGTATATCTATTTTATTCAAGGATGCTATAAACTGGCTGTGTTTATCTAAATTGGTTAGATAACACCTCTTTGAGCAAGAAGATTCCAGCCACACACTGAAGTACAGGATGTACAGTATAGGTGTTTGTTTTTCTTAATTAACACTGCATATCACCCCCTTTTCTGCTTTAGGTTGCAACTTGTATGCTTTTTGTGGGGCCCTCTTCGGAATAACGTCAATGATGACTTTATTAGCTATCTCAGTTGATCGCTACTGTGTGATTACCAGGCCTCTGCAGTCTATAAAGAGGACTTCAAAGAAACGCACATGCCTAATCATTCTCTTTGTCTGGCTGTACTCGCTGGGATGGAGTGTGTGTCCACTATTTGGGTGGAGTAAGTTATTTACTCCCTTTCTCTCCCACCACCACTGCCCCATGCTGCATTCAGGGAATTGGCATCACTGCACAGAGCCCTCCTGTGGTTGTACAACAGCCTTACTCATGCAATAATCAATAGGAAGAGTGCACACTACAACAAGAAAAGGTTCCTATGTGATAGTTCAGTATGCTTTGCAATCTTTTGCTGCTGCTTCCAATAACCCTATAAGATAGCTATTTTCAACCAGTATGCCATGGCACACTGGCGTGCCACAAATGGTCTGCCTGTGTGCCACAAGAGTTTGGGGGGAGAGTCATTTGTTAGTTGGACCATTGGGGGATGTGAGCCCCCGCCCTCCCACAAGCAGCCTGGCATGCCCTGTCAATTTGTCGAAAAGCTGACGCTGCGCCTTGACAATTTTAGTGCCTTGCCAGTGTGCCATGAGATGAAAAATTTGAAAATCTCTGCCATAAGTTATTGTATACTGCAATCATTCTTATTTTACTGGAGCAGATAAGAAGCTGAGACCCAAGGAATCCATCTAACATACATCTAACTGGGATTCCCTGGGCCTCAGAGTGCCTTATAAGGGCATAAGAATGTCACTTATTTCCCCCCCCCCAAAAAGTAGCATTTATTTTGCCTGGGATGGGCATTCTGAGACATTAAGAGGCTGTGGGTGGCCTCTGTGGGCCTCAGAACACCCTCCAGAGGCAACCAGAGCCACAAGTGATGAAACCTGCACATGCTGAATCAGCAGATGAGGGCTCACCTATACAGTAACTCAGAAGTAAAGCCCATTGAATTCAATAGGCCTTCTTCCCTGACAAGTATGTGCACTGGGCTTTTGGTATCCTTAGGATAACTGTTCCAGGTCCCACCCACCCTGTGGATCCCAAACTGCACAAATCTTGACATCCACCGTGGTAGCCTGTGCAGTGCCGCAATTACTTGGGCTATCTGTGGACTATATGCGGCCCCTAGGCCAGTGGCGTCATGCAGCCGGAACGCCGGCAGGAGGAACGGGTGAGCGGCAGCCCGCCCGTTGCGTTCCGGTCCGTTTCGCTGTCTTCCCTGCCCCCGCGGGGGTGGGGAAGACGACAAAACGGACCAGAACGCAACGGGCGGGCTGCCGCTCACCGGTTCCTCCCGCCCGGCGTTCCGGCTGCATGACGCCGCTGCCTAGGCCTACTCAGAAGCCTCCCAAGACATGACAGCCCCTCCAGCCACTGTCTCAGCATCTGCAGATGTTCAAATCCATGAATGCCAAATCTGCAGATAAAGAGGGCCCACTGTATAGGATAGCAGTAACATCAGCCCCTCTGATATAGCTTCAAGGTGCTTTGTGTCATATATGTGTGTTCTCACTCTTCTTAGGTTCCTATATACCTGAGGGTTTAATGATATCCTGTACATGGGACTATGTAACCTATTCTCCAGGAAACCGAAGTTATACCATGCTTTTATGTTGCTGTGTGTTCTTCATCCCTCTACTCATAATCTTCCATTGCTATCTATTCATGTTTCTAGCCATTAGAAGTACCGGCAGGTAAGCAAACCACTGAAAATTATTCCTTTAAAACAAAAATTCAGGCATATGCTACCAGCTGGTGATGTGTTCATAATATTGTCCACAATAATTCTGCAGTTTTCTTCAATGTTATCACAGTAATACATTTTTTGTTCCTTTGTGACAAGCTACTTTTTTATCTTGTACACTACTTGAGCTTTTGAGAAAAGGTCTATAAATCTTTAAATAAATACAATGGCTCAGTAAGTAGGAAAAAGTCCTTGTGATGCATCTAAGAACACAATCCTAACCTGGAGTTAGGCCGGCACAAGTTAGGCCAGCAAAGTTTGGCCGGCACAAGGGACACCGTAAAGTGTGTTTGGATCACTCTTGGAGTCAGAGAGGATGGCTCATGTTTGTGTGCTGGCCTCTCTGACTCTGAGAGTGGTTCAAACATAATTTACCATGTCTCTTGTGCCAGCAAATCTACATTTGAGGTACATCTATAAATTATGGCTTCTTGAGCTTGCTTGTTGTTTACCATTTCTCTGAATACCATCTTTTGCAAGTGCTATTGCCTCCAGGATAGCTGTTGTATGGGCATCTGAGTGGCTCACACATAGCAAGAGAGACATTTCTCCACTACTGCAGTCTCCTGGCCTCTTTTTACCCTTCATCTTCCCCAATCTGCACCTGTTTTGGAAGGACAAGGCCTGGGCTACAATTCATCTGTATCCTACCACTGACCTGGCCGTCTCCACTTCCTGTGAAATTTGGCAGGGCAGAGCAATACCTCATGGCCTGTTTTTAGCAGCAGCACTTTACAGTACTATCTTTACAGTACTACAGAATAATCTGCAAGATACCAGCTATCACAGTATACTTCACAGTATGAGGTAGGGCAAGTGGTGCTTGTAGCACTGATTGAAAAATGCTCCTATAGATTCACTGTTTTTATTGTGACTCCTTGTCTTTCCCTTCATTTATTAGCTATTTTGGATCTTGTAGAAATATGAGAAATCTTAGGTTTGATTCAGTGCCCTTTCAGTATTTTTTCTAAGACTTCTACGAGTGGGTCTGGTAATTTAGGGCCAAATCCTGTCCCATTTTCCAGCCCTGATGTAGCCATCCCAATGGATGTGTGTGCTGCGTTCTGTGGTGGAGGGGGAGTCAGCGATGCCTCCTCAAGGTAAGGGAGCATTTGTTTGCTTGCCTTGGGGCTAGCCCCAGACACCTCCCCTGGGAAGCGCTGGGCCTCCATGAGTCTCAGAATAGCCTGCAGAAGCCTCCAAAAACTATTTCCTGTTTCCAGAAGCAAACAGGAAGTAGTTTTCAAAAAACCAGAAGTAGCTTCTGGAGGCCTCTGCAGGCCATTCTGAGGCTTATGGAGGCCCAGTACATCCCAGTGGAGGCATCTGGAGCCTCCTAAGGAACCCACCAAAACAGAGGTAAGATTTTCAGTTACTGTACTGTAAATCAACGATGGACTGTCGTATATATGGTCTGTTGTTGATCAGAATGTCGCTAAGCAATGCACACCTGTAATATCAGTCATGCTGTTCCAGGGTAATTTTACTCATTGCAACATTTGCTTTCTCTCTCACAGGAATGTTCAGAAGTTAGGATCAACTTATGGACGGAAATCCTCAGTCTCACAGTCCATAAAGAATGAATGGAAGCTAGCAAAGATTGCCTTTGTGGCCATTGTGGTGTTTGTCGTGTCTTGGTCTCCATATGCTTGTGTTACTCTAATTGCGTGGGCAGGGTAAGTGGCAAACTGCCAGTGAAGCAAAGTTGATGAGCAGGAAAAAAACCATCTAGCCTGAACTTACTATTCCTTTGAGAGATGTAACATATTTTTTCTCTCTTGCTTGCTCTGTGAAAAACGTGTGACTGTAATAAATGCTGTCATCTATAAACAGTAACATCTTAAAAATAAACACCACGTTAGAAGTGAATTTTTCCCCCTGGGGTAGTGTATTGGAAAAGGCAGGAGCTACCCAAGGAGTGAGGGAATGGTATCAGCAATGGCCCCTTGTCCCAGATAAGCCAAGGATTATAGGGTTAACCCTCAAGGTCTTTGCAAGTCTCGGGAACACAGCTGCAGGCTGATGAGCTCTCCGGCTATGAAGGGATGTTAGCACAGGTGCAGATGGGTGTGGCTGATGAATTAAAGCCTGCCCACTGATTGGCTGGCCTCAGTATAAAGCTGGAGGCAGGAGCTGGAGAAAAGGAGCTGGATGGGTGCTGGAAGAAGGCACCTGGGAAGGTGCTGGAGGAGGGCACCAGGTAGGTGCTGGACAGATGGAGTGCTGGACTGATTGCTTGCTGGTGGACTGACTGCCTGAAGGACTGAGGAACTGGCTAAGGTAAGGTTGTTTGGGGACCATTGGGAATTGTTATATGTCTGCCACGCCCCTAGAGCCACCAAGTGGAGGAGGCAGTTATGGCTTGGGCAAGCTGACTGCCTATTGTTTGGTGGTGGGGTTTGTTGGCGTTAGACTAAGAGTAGTTTGGAGCCAAGCCAGTGATGAGGGCAGTCTGAAAGGCTGGCCAGTCTGTGATCCTAAGCAAAGCTGCTGGAAGAGAGGAGGCCCAGTGGGTGAAGGAACCCCCTCCCTCTTGCCTATCTCTGAGGCCGCTCTGTGTGGAAACTAGTTAGCCTAGTGTGGGCGTTAGGGCCCTTGGGGTGGCCCGGCAGGGAATTTGGCAGAACAGGTAGTCTTGTGAAGAAAACAGAATCTCATTTACTATTCTGTTTCTCATTTCAGATGAGTAATGTATGTTTAATGTTTGCTGTCTGTTTTCTTAGAATGGTTTCCCCACTGCACACACATCTGAGGTAACCATTTCCAAACCAGAATGTTATGAACAAGTGCACAATGTCTACCTTCTTTTATTTGACACCTGCCACGTCAAAAAGATGATGGGTAGCCTAGGATAATTCAAGGCACCTAAAATACATACATTAGCTGATGAAGAAAAGCTGATGTGAGCTCTCCAGTCTGGCCCTTGATCATTCTCCCACTATGGAATAGCCAGGCAACAGTCATACATCCTGAGATTTATTCTGTAATAACAACCCCATCCTATTGGGTGTCCCAGCTGACAGAACGTGTGTGCCACCAGTGCTGGCTGCTGCAAACCAGCCATAAATTGCACCCCAGCAGCATTGGGTGGGGGAGCGCTGGTGGAAAGGCTGGAGCCTTCCCACACATACTGACAGATCCCACTGAGGTAGATAAGATGGTGTGGGAGGTGAAAAGGGGTGGGGGGATGGAACAGGCAGGTGATGGCCTGGGGAATGGGCGAATCAGGCTCAGGAGGGAGCGGGTTTGGCAGGAGCAGTGCCCACCAAATCCTAACCCCCTTCCAGGGCAGGTCTGCACAGATCCATCATGGCACAGGTTGACCTATATTGCCCATACAAGGAATTAGTATTGGGTTGTAAGGCTCCTAGTGTTCTGGAAGTACAAGGTCCTTTACAGCCAGAGACGAAGGAAGGGTGTAGCCGAGGGTGGCACGAGCCATGGGCGCCGGCAGCAGCAGGGCGCCATTGCACGGAGTCCGTGGACTAACCCGCGTGCTGTCTGGACCACCCACCCTCCCTGGTGTCCATTCCGCTTCAAAATGGAGTTATTCTGGGTGAAGGAAGGTGTGGCTGAGCGATGCACAGGGGCAGGGCGACGTGCTGGGGGCGCAGTTTCGCCGCCCTGCCATGGGCACACTCGAGGCTCCGTTTGTCCCTGTTTTCAGCAGTGTGAAAACTGCTTCTGTAATGCACTTCCAAGCTGCTGCTGCAGACGGCACAAGGGGTTGCATGTATGGCAGTGATTCCAGGAGACTCTGCAGGGAACCATAAGTTGATAGCAGAGGCAGGCTGTGGATGGGGAAGGGGAGTAATGGGGAGTCTTGGAGGAGGAACGAAGGGGGAGTTGCTGGGAAAGCAGGGGATGGATCCAGCACCAGTTGCTCAAGTAGATCTTATCCCCCATTTTTCTGCTCACCCTGCCCACAGTTATCCTTGGACTTGTGTCCGCCAGGGCCATAACTAATGAAAGTGTAACCCGGTGCAGAGGGCAAAATGTTGCCCTAGAAGTGACATCACAACAGGAAGTGGTGTCACAGTTGTATTTTTGTTTTCTCTGAGTTTTTGGCCATAACTTTTGATAAAATGAAGATATTACACTCCAGTTTGTTTCATTGAATTCCGCATGAAATTCCACATTGAATGATATATAATATGACAGTACTATTACTACAAATCATGATTTTAACAAACTGCAATTTTTACATGACAGTTATATTTCTGTTTTCTGGTTTTTTTTTTGGCCATAACATTTGATAAATATATTACACTCTGGTTTGTTCCATTGCATTTTGCATTAAAATTATCTTTTCAAATGATATATAGCATGATGGTGTTATTCATACATGCCAAGGTTTTCACCATTTTGGCCACTAGTGTCAGGCTCAGCTTGTTGCCCCCCCTAAAGCTTGCTGCCTGATGCGGTTGCACCAGTGGTGTCATTCAAATGATTTAGGAACAGGAACTCACTTTTGATTGGCACTTGTCGGGAACCCGGAACCAGCCACGGAGCCCATTAGGATCCGGAACGCCCGTTCTGGTCCGTTCCCCCTGAATGACATCACTGGGTTGCACCCCTTGCACTTCTTTAGCTGCATCCCTGGTGTCAGCTAATTGAAAATACCTTTCTGTACCTCCTGCAGCCATACCAATTGAGGCCACACTACATTCTACAGTGGGGGACACACGATTGGATAGCCTGCAGGCTGTAGCATGGCAGGGGATAGGATTGGGCAACTGATTTTTTTTCCACATATTTCTGTCAAAGCATTCCACCCCACAATCAATCAGAAAATACCTGAAATAATTTGTGATTAGTTAATGAAAAATTACAAACCTTGTTTTCTGGTTTGTCGTCTTATTTCCAGCCGTAGCAGTGTTTTAAATCCATATTCTAAATCTGTGCCAGCTGTTATTGCCAAAGCATCTGCAATCTACAATCCTATAATCTATGCAATCATTCATCCAAGATACAGGTACAGTAAATGAACATTTGTGATCGTAATTGTATACGATCACAACGTATATGTTGTTTAAATCAATTGACCATTGGATAGCAAAGATAACCTCACTTAGAGCTCGGGTTACCAGATACGAACTGGAACAGAGTGCCTATACCTTTAACCATTGTATAGAAGAGGGAATTTGGTCAGGTACCGCTCATCATGGAAGGGTTTCAAAAGTTGCACCTGCCAAAATTCCCTCTTCTATACAATGGTTAACAGTATAGGCACTCTGTCCCAGTTCGTATCTGGTAACCTTACTTGGAGCACAATCCTACAGTTAGGCGGGCACAGTTAAGCCAGCAAAGTTTGCCCGGTACAAGGGACACCGTAAAGTATGTTTGGACCACCCTCAGAGTCAGAGTGGCCAGCACACAGACGTGTGCCATTCTCCCTGACTCCGAGAGTGGTCCAAACGCGCTTTACAGTGTCCCTTGTGCCGGCCAAACTTTGCTGGCCTAACTGTACTGGCCTAATTCCAGGTTAGGATTATGCCCTTAATGTTATAAATCACTTTGGTTTCACTTAGAGGGAAGCTATAGATAAGTGTTCAGGGACGTGGTGGCGCAGCGAGTTAATCTGCTGTTGCTGGGCTTTCCAATCGGAAGGTTGGGAGTTCAAGACTGCGTGACGGAGTGAGCTCCCATTGCTTGTCCCAGCTCCTGCCAACCTAGCAGCTCAAAAGCACCTAAATGCAAGTAGATAAATAGGGACCACTTCGGTGGGAAGGGAACGGTGTTCCGTGCGCTACGGCGTAGAGTCATGCCGGCCACATGACCACGGAAGCTTGTCCTCGGACAAAACATCGGCTCTACAGGCTTTGAAACGGAGATGAGCACCGCCCCCTACAGTCGGTCAGGACTAGACCATTTGGTTGTGGGGAAACCTTTACCTTTATAGATAAGTGTTAAGATATGTGATGCTACCACTAGATAGCAGCATAAACAATTTTAGCTGGGTTAGCAAATGAATGAGGTAAGGAGCCAACTGTGATTTTATCTTTGAAGTAAGATAAGCCTAGTGAGGAATATTATACTAACAGCATTATTATTTATTTATGCAGTTGTGCAGTAATATGCAGTTAATACAGTACTTGGTAAAACATTAGTGAATGTCAGAAAGTAACAGTATCTTGAATTTGGGGGAAAAATATATTTATAGCACAATCCTCTACTCCACACACGTCAGTGGCAGGGCTGTAACATCCCTATTGAGTCTTCTTGCACTGATGGAACCTGACAATATGCCATTAGCTGCACCAGTGTTAAAAACTAGCAAGGCAGCCGCTGCAAGTGTTTTGTCCTTTTTATTGCTTTCTTTCTATATGGCTGCAGGATTAGTATAGTCAGGTTGTTGTTTTTCTCACACTATTGCTCTATAGTTTTGTTTCGCCCTTAAATCTCTTTTCGTTTTTCTGTTGGCTTTCAGGAGGACCATTCGAAGTGCTGTTCCTTGCTTGAGATTTTTAATACGGATATCAAAAAGTGACCTTTCAACAAGTTCTATGAGTGAGTCGTCATTCAGGACGTCCATGACCCGTTACTCTTTTGCTTCCCGGAACAAGAGCAGTTGTGTTTCTTCCATTTCTGCTGCAGAAACAGTAAGTCGTGTGTCTATGATGATGTTTTTGATAATCCCCAGGGATGCACCCATAGGATCACAGCCCACTGAAATAAATGTCTGAATGCTTTGGTCTGACCAGCTGACCAGGCCTATGCAGATCAGAAGCAGGTCTGTTCTGCCAAATTCTCCCTGCTGGGGCTCCCCAAGGGCCCCAATGCCCACCCTAGGCTTACTAGTTTCCCCTTTAAGGAGCCTCAGAGATAGGCAAGAGGGAGGGGGTTCCTTCACCCACGGGTTCTCCTCTCTTCCAGCAGCCTTGTTTGGATTCACTGGCTGGCCAGCCTCCTGCAGACTGCCCTCATCACCGGCTTAGCTCAAGATACCCTAAGTCTAACTTGGCACCACAAAACCCCACCACCAAACAATAGGCAATAGCTTACCTAACAATAGCTTACCTAAGCCACACCTGCCTCTTCCACTCGGTGGCTCCAGGGGCGTGGCAGCCATACAACAGTTCTCCAACCAAGACACCACAGGAATCCACTCACAGTTCCAATAACCAAGTATCCAGTCAGTCCGTCCAACAGTCCTTCAGTCAGTCAATCCACAGCCACTTTCCTTCCTTCCTACACCTGCCCAGTGCTGCACCTACCTGGTGCTAACTTACTGCAGCTCCTGCCTCCAACTTTATACTGAGGCAGGCCAAACAGTGTCTGTTGCTGGGCAGGCTTTAATACATCAGCCACACCCATCTGCACCTGGGCTAATCATCCTTCCTAGTCAGGGCCCTCATCAGCCTGCAGAGCTGTGTTCCTGCTGCAGGCAAAGACCTTGGGGGTTAGCCCTGTAATCCCTGGCTTATTTGGACAAGGGGCCACTGCTGATACCATTCCCTATCTCCACGGAGTATCTCCTGCCTTTTCCAATACAAGGTCCCATTGTGTTCAATAGGGCCACAATAGGTCAAAGGTCTGAGGAAGCCGTGAGGCCCAAATCAGGGCCATGTGACCTAGGGATGAGGCCATTCCCCTCCCTGGGCCACCCTAATGCTAACCCACTCAGTCCCCACCCAGTTCCGCCCACTCACTGTCCAGAACCGCCCCCCGTACCCCGAGAACCGTCCCTGCGCCAGCCAAGTTTGGCTCGGCACCCACACTCCCAGGCCAACGATACTTCTAGTGTCATCCTGGGAGCTCTAGTGCCGATGTGGGGGTGCCAGTCAGCGCCTCTGCATCGGCGCTAGTGCCATAGCGCTGACACATCGGCCCTATGTCAGGGCTAGGATTGGGTCCTCAGTTGTAGGGTTACCAGATAGAAATGGAGACAGAGTGCCTGCACCTTTTAACCATTGTATAGAAGAGGGAAACCAAACCCTTCCATGGCCATCTCCTCCCCATTCCCAACCCTTCCATGTTTGGCAGCTACACCTGCCAAAATGTCATCTTCTTTATAATAGGCAATACAATAGGCACCCTGTTTGTATCTGGTAACCCTGCTTAGTTAGGACTGGATTGTGACCAAAATAGCCAAAGTGGTTAGAATTCTCTCTTTATCCGCGTATAATAAAACAGCAGAAAAATTTCACAGTCCGTTGCTGTTTTTAATGTTTTAACACGTTGTTTATTATTTAATATAAACACTGTATAAAAAGGTAAAGGTTTCCCCATGACCGAATGGTCTAGTCGTGACCGACTGTAGGGGGCAGTGCTCATCTCCGTTTCAAAGCCTGTAGAGCCGGCGTTTTTGTCCGATCATGTGGCTAGCATGACTCTACGCCGTAGCGCACAGAACGCCGTTCCCTTCCCACCGAAGTGGTCCCTACTTATCTACTTGCATTTAGGTGCTTTCGAACTGCTAGGTTGGCAGGAGCTGGGACAAGCAACGAGAGCTCACTTCATAAACACTATATATAAACAATAAAAACAATATAAGAGCCTTAATGGATCATTCCAAAGGGCTACCTAGTCCAGCATCCTGTTTCTAACAGTAGCTAGCCAGATGTCTCTGAGAACATCACAAGCTGGGCTTATAATCAGGGGCTTTCCCCTCTGAATGATTTCATATAGAGCTTTTGATAGAGCTTTGAAAGAGCTTTCTTCCATGATTTTATCTATGCTTTGTGCATATAAAAGTTTCAAACCCATGGGACTATACTTCCTCATGTTTGCTGAAAGGCCAAACACCGAAGCTTGCATTGTGAGAGTACTGGGTCATTCAAGAAGAGCTTAAAAATGCAGGAAAAAATGCAGCTTAAACTAAACTCCGCTTCACACTAGGGAACTGACTCAGCTAGCACAAGCTAGCTATCTGTAGGGACCTGCACTGTTCAGCACAGTGTGCAGAAGCTGGATTGAGAAAGTTTAGTCAGCTCTTACAACAACATAAATCACAGCAACAAGCTGATCTCAGAGCAAATCAGGCATTTTTCATTTAGCTGTTCTTCTAGAGCCAGATGGTACCTCAGTTATCTAGTATCGTAAATGCACTTATTTTCCTTGTTTACCCTTGATACTGCTCACTGGGCAAAATGCACTTGTGTTCAGTGGTGTCATCCACAGATGAGGAAGCGGAACGCTGGGTGGGACTTACGTGTGATTGGCTGCCCGCCCATCCCGTTCCGCTGCCTGCCCGCCCGGCACGCGGGCTGCCCTGGCTTCGGAGGGGGCGCCTGCTCGCCGGGGGGGGATGGGTTGGGGGCGCACCGGGTGCCTGGGCGAGCAGCGGTGGGGCGCGCCAACCAGGGGCAGCCCGCGCGGCGGGCGGGCAGGCGGCGGAACGGAACGGGTGGGCTGCCAATCACACGTAAGTTCCGCCCAGCGTTCCACTTCCTCGTCTGTAGATGACATCACTGCTTGTGTTCCTCTTGCCTCAAGTGGTGTTCCTCTTATATTTAGCAGGGGAAGAGTAATTGTCCCTATTCACCCCAGCACAGTGTCTTTTCAATGATTGTTGCTGGTGGTGTTCTGCATTTTTTTTAGATTGTGAGTCCTTTTGGGACAGTGAACCATTTAACTTTGTTATTATTACCTGCCTGTAATCCACTTTGTGAACTTGGTATTGAAAAGCGGTATATGAATAATGTTGGTTGATTGATTGATTGATTGATTGATTGATTGATTGATACTGTCATGTAGGAGCTGGTACAACTTTCTCAAGAAGCTCTGCTTCTCCCCTACCTTTCCTTCTTAAAAGCCATATTGTACAACTCATGCAATTTCAGTTCAGCGATCTGTAATGCTGTTTATGGCAGTTTAGTAATTATTTTAAAAAAGAAACCTTTACATCTAGAAAGCAGAAACACCCACAAACATTTATTGAATAGCTAACAGCCATGTTTGGCACTAATGCTGATGGAAAGAGGTGGTGACTGCCTTAAGCAGTCAGAAAGCCTCTGGCAGTATGCAAAGCCAGGCACTGCTGGAGTGCCAGTGGAGAGGCTGTAGCAGCCTTACCTGTGGCAACAGTGCTGGACCAGCCTGCTAACTCAGGTAAGTCAGTGGGGGAGGGGGACAGGTTAATTGGAAGGGAGGAGGGTTGATCAGACCTGGGAACAGGGCATGTTCAGCAGCAACAATGGCTGTTGAAGCCAAACCCTCTTCCCAGACCCAATTCAAGTCCAATTTTGCTAGTGCAGATTTCAACAAGCAGCTCCATGCTACAGAGGTTTACCCCTGAATACGGGAGCACATATTCCATTACCAGAGAAGACTTCTGGGACTGTCCCCCCACAGGATGCAGTGTGAGCATGCTGCATCAACTGGGAGTGGGGGAAGCATAGGATTGGGCTGGAGAAGATGTTAACAATTTATTTGACTTAAGAGTGTAATCCTACAATGGAGTTAGACCGGCATAAGCTAAACCAGCAAAGTTTGGCCAGCACAAGGGCCACCATAAAGTGTTTTTGGGCTAATGAAGTCAGGGAGGATGGCTCACATCTGTGTGCTAGCCTCTCTGACTCGGACAGTGGTCCAAACATAGTTTACGGTGTCCCTTGTGCTGGCCAAACTTTGTTGGCTTAGCTTATGCCAGCCTAACACAGTTTAGGATTGTGCCCTTAAATAGATTCAGGGCACAATCCCAACCTGGAGTTAGGCATAGATAGGCCAGCAGAGTTTGGCTAGCACTATGGTTCCCAAAGTGGTCGATATCGATTTCAACTTTCAGGGGGATTTCAAGATTTTCTTGAAACTTTCAAGATTTCAACTTTAAGGGGGTCCGTGTCAGTGACAAAAAAATTTGGGGGTCCACGATATGTAAATGGGGGTCCACCCACCAAAATAAGTATTTCAGGCGTTTCGTAAACTTTTAAGAAGATATTTTAAATTTGAAATAATTAATTATATGAGTAGGTACGATAAGTTTTGGACTTTGTTATTATAATTCTTGCAAATTGAACAAAGGGGGTAATGGAGAGGAAGCTCCGTCACCCTACACTTACACAGACTCCCTGTGGATCCTGGCACTGCGGCACATGTAAAAAAAAAAAAAAACTTGCGCTGCAGCGCCGGGATCCACAGGGAGTCTACCGTCGGAGAGCTTGTCTTATTTATTGTCGGAGGGTTGCAATATTTATTGAAAACTAGGGGGTGGGGAGGCTGCAATAGTTATTAAAAACTGGGAGGCTGCAATATTTACTGAAAACTAGGGGGAGGCTGAAATATTTATTGAAAACAGCAGGTGCGGGGGTTGCAATATTTATTGCAAACTGGAGGGCTGCAATGTTTATTGAAAACTGTTTGGGGGGGTGCACGGATATGTTAAATTAGGCAATTATAAATAGGAGTGTTAGAATCAAACCTTTTGAACCTTAGCTTTATTTTATGGTTTTGTTCTGTTACTAAGTTCTGATTTTTGTCCAAAACCCAAATATTTACAGAGTTTTTGCTAAATTTTAAAGAGAATTTTAATTTGGCCTTTTTTTTTATTTTGAGCTATTAACGTTTAATTTTGTTTTATTTCACATAAAAATAAGATTTTTAATTTAATTGTTTCAATAAAGGTCTGAATAAAAAAATTAAGTTCGTTTTCTTTTTTTACAAAGCCCTATCAAAGTGAACAGCACTGTGTCAGCTGTGAAAAACATATTGGACGATATAAAGTTTAGGAAAATTTAATATTAGGCAGGCAGGGGGTCTACGGCAAAAAAATAATTCGGAAAGTGGTCCACAGGACAAAAAAGTTTGAGGACCTCTGGGCTAGCACAAGGGCCACTGTAAAGTGCATTTGGACCACTCTCAGAGTCAGGGGGGATGGCACATATCTGTGTGCTGGCCTCTCTGATTCCGAGAGTTGTTCAAACATACTTTATGGTGTCCCTTGTGTCGGCCAAAATTTGCTGGCGTAACTGTGCTGGCCTAACTCCAGGTTAGGATTGTACTCTTAAAAAATAGTGTTTTGCAAGAAAATCTCACCACGTTCTGACAAATCTGTTCCATGTTTCCCTAGTTCATAGTTCATTACACTTGTGCAAAAGCATGTTTTTATACCACGGAATAAAAGGCAAAACAATTGCCTCTTGATTGTTCCCTTTAATAAATGTTTCTGTCTTAATTTATCCTTAGGCTTGGAATGATGTGGAACTCGACCCCATGAAGCCTGTGCATAAGAAACAGCAACCATATCGAAGTAACTCGCTTTCAATAAAAGCAGAAGAAGAAAAGAGTGAATTGCTTCTGAATGCCCACCGCTGCAACGTAGCAACTGGTGAAAAGGTTAAAACAACAACAATTTTAAATGCTCTTCATTATAAATTTTCAGTGGTGTTCTCTTTGGTACATGCATTATAATCTGGAATCCTTACATATGACTACTCCATTTCTCACTCACTATAGCTTCCTATGCAGCGGCGTCATGCAGCCGGAACGCTGGGCGGGAGGAACGGGTGAGTGGCAGCCCGCCCGTTCCGGTCCATTTCGCCGTCTTTCCCACCCTCGTGGGGGCGGGGAAGATGGCGAAACGGACCGGAACGCAACGGGCGGGCTGCCA
>JAJKFI010000112.1:793751-820274 GCA_029204185.1 Lerista edwardsae | reverse complement strand
AACGGGCGGGCTGCCACTCACCCGTTCCTCCCGCCCAGCGTTCCGGCTGCATGACGCCGCTGTTCCTATGTGTACTGTATTGAAATAGTTTCTACTAATCCATTTCACTGTAGTTTAGCCTTTTTCTTCTAGATGGACAAAACAAACATCTAATCTAAAAGTCAGAGATATTGCCTCACACAGTTTAGACCAGGAGTCTCTAAACTATGGCCCAGGGGCCCCATCCGACCCCCCATAAGATTTTATCTGGCCCACAGGAGCTTAGAATATTTGACATTTTCACCCATTATATCCCATTTCCCAGTTTAAACATGACATTATTTCTGTGTAAATGTCACATTTCTCTTTTGTTCTGAATCACATCATGCTGGTTACAAAAAAAAGATCCAAGTAAAACTTATTCATTCATTTAAATTTCATTCATTCATTTATAAAACTTTTTTTTTCAGCCTGCAAAAATCTGTAAAATATATGATGTAGCCCTCATACTGAAAAGTCCGGAGACCCCTGGTTTAAATGGTGGGATCTGACACCCAAATCATTTTATCTCCATGTTTTTTCCTCCTCCATTTCCATTCTTTATTGTTGATATCACTAAGTCCTACTAGTTTTCTTACCTCCATCTCCTTCAAATTCCACTTTGGAAATTGATATAAAATGGTGGGACCCACTTTTTAAAAAATATCTTTTCTTTGAGGGGGAAGATGAAAAAGAAACTCCTGTTTCTCACTGAGAATGGGAGATTTTGGCAGCTGCCACTTTTGTGAAACAGAAGATGGTGAGTACTGAGAGCATCTCTTGCAGATGCAAACAAGAACTGCTGGCCAATTGGCCACAGTTCAGTGTCATTATAAGAAGTCTTCCATTTTACACATGGAAGCTTAGACAATGACTTGGTAGTCTGTGTGTTGCGCAAACACTACAAATTAGTCTGAATATTGCTTCAGTGACACTTGCTCAGTGTTAGCTCATGGTCCTGTGCAGTCCCGAAAGCCATTCTAGCTGCGTAGAGTATGTGAAAGTGACTGGTAGGTAAACATATGGCCACTGCTTACAGAGCAGTGCATCATTTCTGCTATTGCTTCACATGGATACAGAGGTGTACCAAGAGGGGGATCACAGCACAATCCTAACCTGGAGCTAGGCCAGCAAAGTTTTGCTGGCACAAGAGACACCATCAAGTATGTTTGGACCACTCTCAGAGAAGCCAGCCCACAGATGTGCGCCATCCTCCCTGACTCCGAGAATGGTCCAAACGTGCTTTACGGTGGCCCTTGTGCCTGCCAGACTTTGCTGGCCTAACTGTGCCGGCCTAACTCCAGGTGAGGATTGCACCCTAAGTTTTGCAAGCAGCCACTCTCCCTCCTCTTTGGAGCCATTTCCAGCAGCTAGTGCAAAACAGAGGCCATATTGGCTCTGAAGAGGAGGGGAGCGGCTGCTTGCAAAACTTAGTGCTGTGATCCCCCTCTAAGTATGCTACTGCATGGATAAGACCGAGTATGAAATGTTGTTGTTGTTTCTTTCCTGTAGGTTGCACTGTCATCCCTCAGCCTAGAGGAACCACTTGGGAGATCTCCAGGAGAGAACCCTCCAGAATTGCTGCTTATAAGCAGTTGTCTAAGAGCATCTTCTCTTCCCTTTGGCTTAAATAGTAGCAGCACATGGGAAAGCACAGATACTTCCCAAGCAGGTGCTCCAGAAAACCAAATAAACGGAGGCCTGGACTCCTTTGTGAGCCCCACTCTCCCACAAATTGTTGTCATTCCTACCTCAGAGACCACCCTCTCTGAAACGCAAGTTGAACAAGAAAATGGACAAGGGGGAAATAGTGTTTTGTTATTCCCTCAAGAAAAGAATCGTTTGTTGGACACTGGAAGGCTTAGCTCTTCCATTGACCTCCTTGAAACAATTGAGAAGCTTCTCTCATAAATACAAGAGAAAATCTATCTGGTCTCCATTTCCTTGTCTGCTGCTTTGCATTATTACACCAAGCAATAAGAGCCCTGTAGAGACGACAAAGGACTTTTTAAATGCAAATTTTTTTGCCTTTCCTGAATTTTGTGCACTTTCCAGAAACAAACTACAAAGCTCAATGCTGAAAGCCCAAAGCATCCATAGCTTAGATGACAAGTGGTTGCCGGCCATAACATATTGGAAACATTTATTTGGATATGTTCTTGGGATAGATGTTCATGCTTTGGTATCTCTCCATGCACCACCACTTCTTCCTGTGAAGGCTGTTCTTCCTAGAATGCCCAGCAAGCCAGCCCTACAGCATCACCAAGTACTAAGAGTAGTTCTTGATAAATATCTAGGATTATAACTACAGTAGCTATGCATCTCCTCAACATGCTATCTCCACAAACAGTGGTGTTCCCAGAGGGGGCACAGCAGTAACTTTTGCAGGCGTGTCAATCTGCTGGATAAATGGCCCCTCGCATTTGGAGCCATTCCAGGCAGTGACAGCCAAGCGGAGGCATCTCATCCACTTTGCTCTCACTGCCCAGAATGGCTCCGAAAGTGACAGGGAGGGGCTGTTCACACAGCTCATTGATGCACCTGCAAAACCTAGAGTGCAATCCTATACTATGCTGGCTTAGTAAGGCTGACATAGCAGGGCAATATCCTAAGGCCCAATAGGAGGCAGCAGCAGCAATGTGCAGGACAAGGGGAGGTTTTCCCCTTGCACCTGTGTAAGCCCCAGTCACCCCTATGGGCCTGCTTGGATCTGTGCCAGCAAAATAGCAGGTGCAGAGGAATGTGGACAGGAGCAGCCCGAATTGGGGCTGCCCTGGGACGGGGTTTAGGATTTGGTGCAACGGATGTCCTGTGTCACAACTGCTGTCTCCGCCCACTGTGCCGCCAAGTTACGCCCCCAGAATGCCTCTGGAACACCCTCACGGAGGCCCCGCGCCAACCGAGCGACGCTGGCGCTTGTCTGGTGCACGGCCGGCGCTGCCGACAGTCGCATCAGCACCTGAGCTCTGGCGCTGCTGCATGTGCCAGCCCAGTGCCATAGAACCGCCACGAACGTGCTTTATGGCACATTTGCAAGTGTTCGGCCGGCGCAAGAGCACAGTGCTGGCGCAAGAAGGATGTAGGATTGCGCTGCCCATAATGTGCCCCCCATCTACAAATTAGTTACCCCAATCCTTGTCCCCAGCTGAAAGATGCTGATTAAGTGGAGGTTATAAACCTGGAATATTGTGTCCAGTTCTGGTCGCCGCATCTCAAAAAGGACATAGTGGAGCTGGAAAAGGTGCAGAAGAGAGCGACAAAAATGATTACGGGGCTGGGGCACCTCCCTTATGAAGAAAGACTGCAGCGTTTGGGGCTCTTCAGTCTAGAAAAAAGGCGCCTGAGGGGGGACATGATTGAGACATACAAAATTATGCATGGAAGGGATAAAGTCGATAGAGGGATGTTCTTTTCCCTCTCTCAAGACACCAGAACCAGGGGGCATCCACTAAAGCTGAGGGTTGGGAGAGTTAAAACAGATAAAAGGAAGTACTTTTTTACCCACCGGGTAGTTAATCTGTGGAACTCCTTGCCACAGGAGGTGGTGATGGCATCTGGTCTTGATGCCTTTAAGAGGGGATTGGACAGATTTCTGGAGGAAAGGTCCATCGTGGGCTATAGGCAATGATGGATTGTGCAACCTCCTTACAAAGGTGGTGGGCTACTGGTACCGGGTGCAAGGGAGTGGCAACAGGATGCAAGCATCTTGTTGTTTCATGCCTCCCTGGGGCACCTGGTGGGCCGCTGTGAGATACAGGAAGCTGGACTAGATGGGCCTTTGGCCTGATCCAGCAGGGCTCTTCTTATGTTCTTATGTTCTAGGTGTCTGAGGAACATATGGCGACATTGCACAGTAACCACAACCGTGTTTAGTTTGTATCCTGACTTGGCAACATGGCTAGTTTGTCCTCTATCCTGAAATGGAAGCTGTAATCAAAAGGGGAATAAAGAGGACAGGTAAACCTCCCAAGCACGTGACCAGCTGAAGACAAACTGTGCCAGGAGTGCTACCTTCAAAACTATGCACTGGCAATATACAGTAGATAGAACCTGTTGAGTTCAGATGCAATACTGTAAGTAAACCCTTAGCAATCCCCCCACCCTGCCCTGGTAAAAGGTGGATGGAAAAAGGCAAAGGAAGACAACATGGATAAAGCTACATCATCCCTATAGAATTCCAACAGTGGCAAAAATAATCTTAGATTGTGGTTAACGATATGTGTCAATTGTAATGACATTGCTGTTGAACTCTCACAATAGACTCACTGAGGAAATAAAACACTTAACTGCAATGGTACAATTGTCTCTTTGAGGTTGATTACAAGCTTTTCGTGTTTACCTTAGGGCAGTAAAAAAAACAACAGTGTGCATATTTTGCTGTAAGGGAAGATAGGTTTCTGCCTAGTTGCAGTTACAAAATAATGTTCTTGCGCTTAAAACATTTTCTGAAACCGTTTTTTTTAATGAATTATAATAATTCATTAAAATTATAAAATCATAAATAAAATATAATAAATACATATAATAAGTACAAATTACAGATTACCAAATTAGAATACCAAATTAACATGGAAACAACACAAATATAGTAAAAGCATTCACAGGTTTTGAAACACTGTTAATTTAGGTCAGTAATTCTCAAACTATGGTGCTAGTATCATAGTGCTATAGATTATTTGAGAAATGCCCTGTAAGGATGAATGTCCTTCCTACCAGAACCTCTCCATCCCTAATTCTCTGTGTACACAGGTTCACATCAGCACATCAAACAATAGGGCAAGAAGCTTTCTTTTTTCAAAGATTCATCATAGCATGTAAGCACCTTACTTTCCCTCTCCTAAACCTGATTCAGAGCGCAACATAACCTGGAGTTAGGCCAGCAAAGTTTTGCGGGCACAAGGGCCACCATAAAGTGCGTTTGGACCACTCTCTGAGTCGGAGGATGGCGCAGGTCTGTATGCTTGCATCTCTGACTCTGAAAATAGTCCAAACGTACTTTGCGGTGGCCCTTGTGCACATCATCTCCATTTTAAGATGTGTTGAACTCTAATGGAAACATTACAGGCACTTTTGTCAATATTAACCATCTATACATGGAACGGCATAGGCATTTTACGGATTCAAGGGTGAACTTTCAAGGGTTTGCTTCATAGTACACATTTTATCCTCTTTGCCATGCAAATGAAATTATTTGCTATATTTTTTTCTAGTATGGCCGGACTACTCCGCCATTGCAGGACATGCTAACTACAAAGCCTAATTGAATTTTCTTTCTAACCAGTGATGAGGAAATCCTTCCTAGGGAAAGAGTGCCCTAGAAGTCTAGGCTGATTGCATCATCCCTTCTAAGTAAGGATCAGACAGAGAGAGATTAATTAAAAGGAAATAGATCAGTGGATAAGCTTGGACATCTGATTAGGACATCTGATTGATGTGGAAACAACTACTGTAGTACAATCCTTACCAAATGGAGCACAAGCCCTTAGAAATGTGAGAACTTTGATAATGTTAACTGCGTGGCCAAGAAGGCAGTTCTCCCTGTCAATTCTCTACGGGCGCAATCCTAACCTGGAGCTAGGCCGTAAAGTATGTTTGGACCACTCTCAAAGTCAGAGAGGCCAGCACACAGACATGCACCATCCTCCCTGACTCCGAGAGTGATCCAAAGGCACTTTACAGTTGCAATTGTGCCAGCCAAACTTTGCTGGCATAACTGTGGCAGCCTAACTCCAGGTTAGGATTGTGATCTAAATTAAACGCAGGCAACTGGGTGTTTTTTCTGGTTTATCTTCTTCAACTGGGCTTGCTTCCAATGCAAGTCTCACTGAAGTGTGAGGTTGGATATGTTCCCTGAAGGCAGAGTGACTTTCAACCAGATAGGAAATCTGTTTCAAGTAGCCACGTGTCTCACCATCCACTCAGCTTTGCATGGCTTTTGCCACTGCAAAGCTACTGACAATGCACTCAGCTGTTCCAATCACATGATTACTGCACCTCTGAGCCAAACTGCACCTTGGTGTCTCATTATGTCTGTTGGTGATGTGAATTGGCATAAACATGCAGCACAGCTGGAAACACCGATCTCTCTTGCCTAAGTCTCAGGGCGCAAACCTAACCTAGAGTTATGCTGGCACACTTAAGGCAGCAAAGTTTGGCTGGCACAAGGGCCACCGTAAAGAGCATTTGGACCACACTCAGAGTCAGGGAGGATGGTGCACATCTGTGTGCTGGGCTCCCACTCCGAGAACGGTCCAAGCATACGGTGTCTCTTGTGCCAGCACAACTTTGCTGGCCTAACTGGGCCAGCCTAACTCCAGGATTGCTCTCAGTAATGAGGTAGTGTAGCTTATGTCATAAGGCTACTGTGCAACATTGCAACTCTGCATGCTTTTGACATCTGAGCAACTACCCAAAAAGCATTACAGCTGTTCATCTTTACAAGACTGCTATGATGAAATGCAGTGGCTCTTCTCATTTTACAGAAGCGCCCCAATGAAGAACTAGTTCTCCAAACAGAAACATTGTCATGGAAAGGCCTTTTCAGAGCTAGCCTAGTAGTTATGAGTAGTAGTAGTTATGACCTTAGGAGTCCCTGGTTCAAATCTCATCTCATTTATATATCAGCTATGCACACTCTCTCTGATGCACTCTTACCTGAATACAATGAGACTGTTATTTCTGATTTAAGTATAGGATTGCCTGCCATTTGGAGCCCTCCAGTGGCCCAGACAGGCCGCGGCTGAACTCTGTCTAACCCTCTGAAAGTGTTCTGAAGCCTCCAATGGGTTTTTAAACATTACTTCCAGTTTTCTTCAGAGGCCTCAAAGCGCCTTCTGGGGACTCGAGCTCTTCGCACACAGCCTGTCCTGGCCACTGGAAGGGTCTGAATGGCAGGCAGCAATGACTTGGTGATGGCAACTTGGCAGTGGGCAGGGCACTGCCCCCACAGGTTTGCTGCCAGGGACATGCAACCACCCCCAGCCAACAATAGGGACACCACTGCCCACACTCCCTAGTTTTACAAAAGGACAGTGAAACTAAGCAAGGTAAGGAAGTGCGAAAGTTTAGGTAGGCTTAAACTTCCCCTGTAAGCAAGATGGGGGTTGAGTCATAACTTTATATCTAAGCTATCAACGTTCTGATGTGGTGATTTTTCCATGGCAGTGTAGAGAGGTTTTTGGCAGCTTTCTTGGGAGGTGGCTGTGTGATGGTAAGCAGTCATTGGCTTGGATCCAAAGAGCTATTTTACAAGTTCCACATGGACTTACATTTCTCAAAGAGCAGCTCAATGCTGCATGTTGTTGTTCAGTTGCTAAGTCATGTCAGACTCTTCGCAACCCCCTGGACCACAGCACGCCAGGCCTCCCTGTCCTCCGCTAGCTTCCAGAGTTCACCCAATTTCATGTTCATCGCTTCGGTGACACTATCTAACCATCTCATCCTCCAACGCTGCATGGATGACTTTAAAAAGCAGTTTGTGATATGAAATGGGAGCATCTGCCCTCTAAAGGAAAATAGAGAAAATTCTATTGTGTAGGTATGTTGTGTGTCTAAAGTAGCTCTGCAAGCCAACCACCATGATCTGTGTCAAATTCTTGGTAAATTTGTATGTCTTCTCACATGAGAGACAAATCCAGTCTCAGTGTATTTCCATGTTCACAGTTTTAAGAGCAAAAGGGCACACAAGGAGGGAAGCTGAACTCTTTTTTCCCCATGGTGTAGCCTTTCTGCAATTGTTTTTGTCGCAGACAAAAGACCCACCCCTCTTTACTCCTTTGCCCCCTTCTCTTAAGAGGCACACCCAAGTGGGTCTTCTAGTTGGCCCCCAACACTTAATCAAGCTGACTACCCCAGTCCCAGCCTGATTGAGCTGGAGGACTTTCTCCTTTAAGGAGGAGGGACCAAATGGCCATACAAGCCTCAGGCTCTTTAGTCAGTTTCTGTTTACTACAGTAAACTACCAGCCTGATATGTTAACCAATTTCCTTCCCTCTTCTACCTTTAAATCCCAGGGTTCGTTTTGTGAGTAGGTATTGATACCAGCATGAATCCAATCAAATGAAATACAAATTAAAAGTTTATTAAAGCACATTTAAACACAAGAGCACAGTGATGAATTCACAGTTTCAAATCAAAACAAGAAAGAGCTATCTCCTAAACCTATTTACTCCTTTCTATGCATACAGAACGTTACTTCCAAACAGCTGTATAATTATTCCAAACTTACAAAGCTGATCTTGTCAGAGTCTGTCTTTCTACAAGCATCCTGCAAAGTAGTTCCATCTTACTTCAATTTCTCAGCCTGTCTTCCCAATGGACAGAAACACAGTTCCAACATTCCTAGCATAGCTCTCCTCAACAGCTAACCCCCCTTTCCCCCCTCACTAACTTTCTTAGTGAGGATTTCCATCCTTATAGGGATTTCCAACCCCTCCCGTGTCAATCACATTCCAATACCCAATCACTTAGTTCACGTTGCGAGCAGGTTTAATTCGTCCCACCCCTTTTCAGCTAAACCCAATTAACAATTAACAAGGTCTTTACAAACAAGGTACAGATGTAAACTGTCAAAACAACCAAACCATCTCTCAATTTCCAATATCTTAACAACTTCCGATCTCCCTCAAGGATACAGCCAGCACAGTCATTAATCACCATTTGATGTTTCTTAGGTTACTCCCTAACTTTCTCACAATCTTCAATATTACATGTTTTCAAAGCAGTTCACTTTAAGTCAGAAAAGTAGCCTCACTCTAGTTAAAAAAAAACCCTCAGATTTATCTGTCCGTAACAGTTTTGCCTGAAACCATTTCAGCAGTTTCCCTCAGGCTGATCATTTCTGTTATCAAGCTGCAGGGAGGCATTAGGGTGATCTCTTGTGATCTTGTGGGGAACAAAGGGTTCGGCACTCCTTGTCCTGCTCCTAATGCTGTTTAAATCAGAATTCCCCCTCCAACTCTGCTTTTTATGTTGTGGTAGCAGATCCAGGTTTATACACATGGATCTGCTGTCATCACGTCTAGGTTGGCCTTGGAGTACAGTGTCCTCTTGGAGAATGCACCATGAATATAGCACATAGCAATGTTTGATAAGTTAAGGGCACAACTTGTTCTCAGGTTTTTTTTTAGAGGCTACAGTGTAGGTAAACCTCAGCAGGCAAGCCTGAATCACTTGATATTTCATTTATCCATAGTTTGCCACACACAGGTTACACCAACAAGTGTTATTTTGCACATTTCCATATAGTTTGCACGTGTATACGTGCAGTGTTCTATCACTATCACAATTCACTATCTAAACACTTACAAATGGTTGACTGAAGAATGGCTAAAGCAGGAGTGTCCAACTCACTTTATACAGCTGGCTGAATAGCATTTATGATGCCTGCCGAGGGCTGGAAGTGATGTCATTAAGCAGGTTATGATGTCATTAAGACGGTCATAACCAGAAATAAGCCCTTTTTTCTCACTTAGGAACTCACTAGCTGCAAATAGAAGAGAAAATATGCAATCATATTGATCCTATTTCCTAATTATGGGAGAACCCAATTATCATGCAGTCTGAGCTTTCAGCAGTGAAACTTCAGCCGTTGAGAGCAGCTGATGGTAGGGTTTGCAGAGCCCAAGGGCCAGATAAAGGTCTTTCGCAGGCCACATCTGACCACAGGCCTTATATTTGACACCCCTGGGCTCAAGATTCAAATGGCAGAAAAGAAGGCAAAAAATCCTTCAGGGAAACTTGAAGCACCTTTCAGAGCAACCAATTTATTTCAGCAGAAGTTTTTGTAAACTACAGTACACTTTACCATGTTTCCTTTTCAAGTACATTAATCTGCTCAAACATGCCTTGAACATACAAGGACAAACAAAGCTTGAAATTATTTAGAGATCCACTAGATGTCACCAGTGAGGTTATTTCTCAAGGTAGCCTCTGGGTTTAGAATTTTCAATACACCTCGCTGGTTCTGTCTGTCTGTCTGTCTGTCTGAATGTTGATATAAAACTACTTTCTCAAACAGGCTGACCAAGATCTTCAACTGCACAGATTCTGAGACACAAAAAGTATTTTATCTGGGTAGAGAATTGGAATTATCTCAGTGCAAGTATTACTGTACTGTACTGTTTAGGGAGGGGACGTGGTGGCACTGCAGGTTAAACCACTGTTGCTGAACTTGCTGACTGGAAGGTTGGCAGTTCAAGACTGCACAAAGGAGTGAGCTCCTGTCACTTGTCCCAGCTCCTGCCAACCTAGCAGTTCGAAAGCACGTAAAAATGTGAGTAGAGAAAAAGGTACCACTTCGGTGGGAAGGTAACAGCGTTCCGTATGCCTTGGCGTATAGTCATGCCGGCCACATGACCATGGAAGCTTTTCCTCAGGACAAACGCCGGCTCTTCGGCTTAGAAACGGAGATGAGCCCTACAGTCGGTCACGACTAGACCATTCAGTCATGGGGAAACCTTTACCTTACTGTTTACGTACATACATGAGCAGTTTCTCACATGGATTATCCAGCTGCAATAACAGTCTCCACGAGGTGTAAAATCCATACTCTTAGCTGTGACTTTGGCAACAAAATTTCTGGAAACACACAAACTGAACTTCCAGAGTTTGGAAGCTACTTCAGTGAAACTCAATCTAGTGTGCAGTCACAATCCCAGGTGGGACCAAATGAAACCTTTTTGTTCCAAGTCTTCCAGTTAATAATAGTTTAACACGCCAGTTAAATACCGAGAAGGAAGACATAAAGGTCCTTGCTAGCTGAACTCTTTAAACATAATAAGCCAAGAGTTCCTAGGAATGTATGGCACGTGATTTCGCTACACCTGAAAGCAGGCAGCTGAACTTGTGAACTGGGCTATGTCTTTTTGGAAGATACAACTTTTTGATGCTATACAAATGTCTGATCATTATACAGATGCCTGTTCCAGCGCAGGTTAGGATTACACCCTTAATATGATAAAACAAAATAAATCAACTATCATTAAATCAAACAAAACAACTAAAGAGGCAGCATAAAACAAATACAAACCACCACAATCAATCAATCAACCAACAGTATTTATATACTGCTTTTCAACACAAAAATTCACAAAGCGGTTTACAGGCAAATAGTAATAAGAAAGTTACATGGTTCCCTGTCCCAAAAGGGCTCACAATCAATGGTGTCATCTACAAATGAACTAACGGAACGCTGGGCGGGACTTATGCGGGGCTTCTGCGTGATTGGCAGCCCACCCGTTTCGTTCCGCGGCTGCCCTCGGGGGGCCCCCCGCTGCTCGCCCAGGCACCCGGTGCGCCCCCCCACCTGTCTCCCCCAGCGAGCAGGCACCCCCCGAGGCCAGGGCAGCTGCGGAACGAAACAGGTGGGCAGCCAATCACACGGAAGCCCCGTGTAAGTCCTGCCCAGCGTTTCATTAGCTCATTTGTAGATGACGCCACTGCTCACAATCTTAAAAAAATGCAGAACACCACCAGCAACAGCCACTAGAAAAGACAGCACAGGAGTGAAGAGGGACAATTGCTCTCCCCCGGCTAAATATAAAAGGAACACTACTTGAAAAAGTGCCTCTTGCCCACCACCATAATCCCACCACCATGGCTAATAATCCCTCTCCAAAAGCCAGATGGAAAAGCCAAGTCTCCTGAAGGAGCATGGAATAGCAGGTCAAGAGGACGTCTATGTGGTGGGCATTTCACAAGGTTGGACCCATCACGGAAAAGGATCTGTTCTTAATGAAGGCAAGGGCAGCCAGGCATGGGCTGATGACGGAAGTGTACAGGGAGGAGTGCATGGGAGGAGGTGGTCTGTAAGCTTCCCAGGTCTCGTATCATTAAAGGTCAGAACCAGCACTGTGGATTGTACCCACCATGTAACTCTGGTAACCAACATAGCTCTTATTGTGCCTGGGCTGGGGCAGTGACAAAAGACACCACCATGCCCCCTGCTTCCAGAAGGGGCTTCCATTTTGGAGTGTAATGGAGGCAAGGGTGGGTGGGAGGACTGTGGCTTGCCCAGCTCCCTCACCAGCGCCCACAGCAGGTGCTACACCATGCCCTATGGGCACGACACCTCTGCGTGGCTGCCACATTTTGTACCAACTGAAGTTTCCAAATGCTTTCATGGGCAACCAAACATAGAGGCCATTTCAACTGTGAGGTAGCAATTGTAGCTAAGCCAGACCTCCTCAGGCAAATCAGTCAAAGCTGATAAAAGGCCTTCCAGGGGAAGGCCTATGTCAAGGAACGCCACAGGACTGCAACCTTTCTCTTTAAAAGGTAGTGTAACCCCATTTACGACAGGCTGAGCACCATATCTCAGATCAGTAGAACCCACAGCTAACAGCATGCCTGTCTGGTCTTGTCTGGATTCCATTTCAGCTTGTCCTCTCCCATCCGGTAGCGCACGGCTGCCAGTCATGGCTCATTGTTTCCACTGCCTCTGCAGAGCCAGATGAAGAACTGAGATAGAGCTAGCTGTTATCAGCATATTAATGATGCCTCAGCCCAGACCTCCAAATGACTTCATCCAGCAGTTTCATGTAGATGTTGAGTAGCACAGGAGACAAGACTGAAAGCGCAATCCTATACCCCCGTTGTACCAGCGCTACTCTTGCGCCGGCCAAACGCTATTGCAAACGTGCCATCAAGCGCATCAGCATCGGCGGTCCAGCGCAGGACTGGCGCAAGCAGCAGCGCCAACACTCGGGCGCTGCCGCAACCGCCAGCCAAGCCGATTTTGTGCCGCTTGAGCATTGGCAGCACACGGTTGGCACTGGGCCTTGCAGAGGGTGTTCCAGAGGCGTGCCAGGGACATAACTGGGCAGCGTAGTGGGCAGAGACGGGGGTTGTGATGCAGGACGGCTGTAGTACCAAATTCTAAACCCCATCTCCAGCCTCGGCAGCCCCAATTCGGGCCGTTCCTGCACAGGTGCAGGCACAGAGCCGAGCAGCCCCATTGGGATGACTGGGGCTTTTGCGGGTGTAAGGGGAAAACCTCCCCTTGTCTTGCACGTTGCTGCTACTGCCTCCTAATGGACTTTAGGATACAGCCCTGTTATGTCGGCCTTACTATGTCGGCCTTACTTAGGATGGGGCTGTGAGTGCGCAATCCTAGCCTGGAGTTAGGCCGGCACAGTTAGACCAGCAAAGTTTGGCTCACACAAGGACCACTGTAAAGTATGTTTGGACCACTCTCAGGGCGCAATTCTAGAACAGACTTAGCTCTGAAGTGGGGGCATCAATTCGCACCCCTGCGTCTGCGCTACGGCTCCCAGGCCAACACTAGTTGTAGCCAGTGGTGTCATCTAAATGATTTAAGAACAGGTCCTCACTTTTGATTGGCACGTGTCGGGACCCGCCCACCGGAAGTGACGTCATAAGCCAGAAGTGATGTCGTGGCAGGAAGTGACATGAAAAAAGCCCTTTTTGAGGACTCAGACGATTTTAAACTGACCCAACAGTTGCAACAGTATTCCACAGCACCCCCAGAACATGTTAAGGAGGCCTGGCATCATGTTAAAACCCCAGAGCAACTCATTTTTTAGTGGCAAGGAAAGGAAAGGCTCCGCTCGCTGCCTGCCTGCCTGCCTGGCTCTCATTGCTCTGCATGAGTTGTCTCATGCAGGCAACTCAAACATGCAGGAAATTCAAACGTTGCAGAGGGCGGAGTCGATGAGTGGGCGGGCGAATGGGCGGGGCCAGCTGTAGTCCTAGAAACCGGTACTCGCGTACCCCCGCGTACCCCCCGCATGACATCACTGGTTGTAGCGCCAGCCTGGAAGCATAGGTGGAGAGCTGCTCTTGCACCAGCTGAACTCAGGGTGTGAAGGTGGGTATGTGTGGAATTGGGCAAGGGGAGGGCAGAACTGGGCAGGGGTGGGTGGGTGTGGGATGCAGCTGTTAGGCTGCATCCAAGGGCCTTCCCTGGGCTTCGTGGCCCCAATTCTGGCCACACGGCTGCTTTGGAACTGTGTCTGCCAGTGGCGTAGCTACTTATGGAGCGTGTTGTAACACTGGAGTCTAAACTGGAATGGACGTGAGACATTGTACTACCAAAGTGCTTAAACACTGGCCACAATGGGCCTCCGGGGGGGCTTTTGACTGTTCTCTCTGGAGGTCAAGCTGTAGAAGGTCTCTCATCCCCTGAGGCAGCTCCAATGGATGGCATTGAGGTGGCACAATGGTGGCTAAGTTAAAACCTTCCCTTGCCACCGCCACTGCCAAAGTAGGCCTAGAGATGGGCTGTGATCTGGTGGATTTGTCATATGATATACTTCGGTGTCACTCCAGTTCCATTGCTTTCAAGGAAAACTGTGGAGCTGAACTAGCTCTACTGCACTGCCTATTCTGATCAGCAACAGTAGGATAGGATATGGTGTGCACTGGTGCCACCGATCCTACCTCCTACTGGGCCTGCTCGATCCACTCCTGCTCCTGCCTCCAACCTCCCTCTGCCCTATTCCACCACTCCCTACCCTCCTGCTGTCCCTGCACCTGAGTCACCTGCTCTGGTGGGTGTCTTTCTCTGCTGGCAAGAACAGGAAGCCCCCAGCCTTCCCACTATTGCACCTGAAAGAAACACTGTTACCAGTGGCATCCCTACGGGGGGGGTGGAGCTCTAGGTTTTGCAAGGAGCCTTACCCTCCTGTGTAAATTGCTCCTCTCCCTTGCCGCTGTAGCCAGTAAGCAATGCCAAGACATTGCTTTTTCCCCTTAGGATTGGCTAAAGTGGCACAGGAAAGAAGTGATTTCCATGGCAAGGTAAGGCAAAACTTAGAGCTCCGCTCTCCCCGTAGGGACGCCAGTGCCACTGAATGTTGCAAAGCATTTTATGGTACTTTTGCAACAGAGTGTACTAGTGGAGCATGCACTCCAACAATGCAGAAGACTGGATTGGGCCATAAATTCACAAAAGATAAGGGAAAGTGATAGACAAATAGAATCATGTGGATTCCAGTCCTTGGTTTATTTTCCCTCCTGTCTCCAGCCTTCTTTCTCCACCTATTTTATCTCCAGTAGCAAATGATAACTTTGGTTCTTTTACATTGCTCTCCAGCAAGACATGAATGATTTCTATATTTAAAATGTTAATCATGGGAGTGTCTCGTTCATTTGTTTATGTGTTGGCACTCAAATCACTAAGGGCTCTTTTTGTCCTGAATTAAAATTCTGTGGGTGGGCGTGAGTGGCAGAGGCACCAGACCTTCCTTGGCTTGGCAGCCGCACGATCAAGACTCTATAAAAGTTTGGGATTCTGCAGTGTCAGGTTCCTTAGGAGCCTGGGAGCGTCACAGTACCCAGGTCATGTGTTCATAAGGAACGTATCTTGAATAGTGCCACTGTCAGACTGAAGTCCAAATGTGTTCATGGAGTCCAAGGGCACAAAGTTGGTGCAATCGTGAGGCAGGCTGAAAGCTTCCCCTTCAGGGGTAAATCTGGGCAAAATCTGAGATTGGCACATCAGATTTCAGCATGAGAGAACAAGATTCTCAGAGCGTAATCCTCACTTGGAGTTAGGCCAGCATAGTTAGGCCAGCAAAGTTTGGCCAGCACAAGGACCACCCTAAAGCGCATTTGGACCATTCTCGGAGTCAGGCAGGATGGTGCACATCTGTGTGCTGGCCTCTCTGACTCCGAGAGTGGCCCAAACATACGTTAAGGTGTCCCTTGTACCAGCCAAACTTTGCTGGCTTAACTGTGCTGGCCTAACTTCTCATTAGGATTGCGCTCTTACTAAGGTTTGAAGGGCAATTTTGAATACATTCAAGATTCAATTTCTAAAAAGCACTGAGCTGGATCCCAGAAGACTCTCAAGAAAGTGGAAGGCACTCCTACAGTGGAGGAATTCAAAATTTTGTGAACTCCCCCTCTATCTGCAGCCTTCTTGCCACAGTATATTCTAATCTACACTATACTACCGAGTTCCCTGGCCTTTAGGATTGGCTTTTGAGAGGGCACAGATAGCTGCGGCAGGGAGAGGAAGACCTGTTCAGCAAGCAGAGTTTCACTTGTGGTTTGTTGGATGGATCCCAGCCAATATGTTTATAAAACATCTGTTGTGTTGACATGTTATGCTGAGTAATATCAATAACAAGTGTTACCACCGCAGGTCGTAGGTCAAAAAGTCACTTGTTTCTTTCCTTACTCAAGAGAGCTGTGGTTATGGTATAGGCACACCTATACAAAGGCCCATTTAATTGCAAGCTGTCCAGACGTATATGTGCTACTTCTTCAAAATAAACAGATGAGAGGGATTCCCCACTCGCTCTGCATGGTGTCCATAAGCCGCTACTTGCAGTGAGGGCCCCCACTCACCAAGAAAAGCACTTGTGGTACCGTGTACGACACCTGGAAATAGTTGGTGGTGACAGGATGACATCACGGGCAACTGCTTCCAGGAGGCCCATTTGGGGCCATTAGGAGGCAGGGGCAGGTGAGAGGGCCCAAGGTAGAGCTGCTCTGCTTACCCCATTGACTTTCAGCCCATAGAGATCCCGGCTGCAGCAGCAGGTGATACGCTCACTGCACTGGTGTGGGGGACCCCAAAGTGTGGGGCCCAATGTGACGACCTTGGTCACATTGGCTTAAAGCTGGCCCTGCTCCCAGACTCCCACAAGCACATAAAAGTTGCATTGCTTTCATCATGCAGCTCGCCACATGTCCCCTTCGCTACATGAACTTACACTGGGAAGCCGGACCAGTCCATGTGTTCATACATGCCATTGCCTCCATGCAATTGGATGTTTGGAGATGCTCTGCATGGGGGAGTACAGCGCCGAGGTACAGGCAATGCAGCTCTAAGGAAAGGAGACAAACATTCCTTTACCTTGAGGAGGCCTCCTCTATTTCACTGCAGAATGCAGCACATGCCCCCATTGCAGTGGTGTCATTCAAATGATTTAGGAACAGGAACTCACTTTTGTTTGGCACTTGTCGGGAACCCGGAACCAGCCACGGAGACCATTAGGATCCGGAATGCCCATTCTGGTCCGTTCCCCCGGAATGACATCACTGCCCCATTGGCACAGCTATGTCAGTGCTGGGAAGTTGGTTAGGATTGCGCCCTGAATTAGAACAATATTTAAGCCTGGCAACGCAGAAGGTAGAGAGAAGGTTGTGGGCAGGGGCACATTTGGGGCCCATGTGGGCAGGGGCTAGTGAGTGAAACATCCCTCCGGATGAGGTGAGGAACTGAAAGTAGATAATGATGGAACCAAAAGGACGGACCACAGTATGCCAATCATTCTAAAAATTCTTTCCACGTTAACAAAGCCTGCATAACATTATAAAGCACTGTAAATAAATGATACAGCTCATGGTTTAGTTATTTATGCGGTGAACCTCCTCCTTTCCACACAAGAGCTCTGTCCATCACTGGGACTGGTCCCAAAAGCTTGTAATCCTGATGCAATGCCGCTGCTCCTGCTACTTATACCTTCAAGCAATCCTTTTGTGTTGGCGGAGCCAATCGAGAGTTCCAGTTTCTGTAACTGAGCTTCACATGGGGAAAAGGTCAGAAGGAGAAGGACATAACTTCTGCTTTGTTTACGGCGAGTGACGCGGACTCTCTCCAAAGGCCTTCATGGGAAAGCCATCCAGTAAGGATCCATCTATTACCTTTTAACTGCTCACCCCTGCAGATAAAACACT
Organism: Lerista edwardsae; assembly: GCA_029204185.1. Classification (NCBI taxonomy): domain Eukaryota; kingdom Metazoa; phylum Chordata; class Lepidosauria; order Squamata; family Scincidae; genus Lerista; species Lerista edwardsae. The sequence goes on along the minus strand of JAJKFI010000112.1, from coordinate 802,607 downwards.
TTTTAGCACATTGGCCCAATACGACAAAAGTAACAGCGCAATCCTACACATGTGTACTCAGAAGCCAGCTCCATCACTGGCGTTCCTGAAGGGGGGCAAGAGGGACACATGCTCTGGCTGCCAAGCTGGGTGGTGGAAAAATTGCTGCCAGCTCCCCTGCTTGGCGCCCTGGGGTTGTGCCCCCCCCAGGGCTTATTTCTCCCTCCAAACTGCAAGGAAAGGTTTTTCCCACCACTCTGAGGATCGATGCTTTTCCCCTGCCTGCTCCCTCCTACTCCTCCCCTTAAAAAAAAGGTGGAGAAGGAGAGAGTGAGTGGAGGGAAAAAAACTCTAATATTGGCTGCAATTGCAGTCCCCAGTTAGAGCTTCCTTGCACCTTCTCCAGGGCCAGGGCTGCCCTCCCTCTCCACTTTTAAAGTGGAGAATGAGGAGAGGTGGGCAGGCAGGTCTGCGACAGCGGCTGTGATTTCAGCCACCGATGGAGGTTTTCCCCTCCACCCGCACCCTCCTTCTCCACTTTAAAAACGGCAGAGAAGCCCCCAGATAGACGCAGGAAGGCTCTAACGACGGCTGCAATCACAGCCATCACCAGAGTTTCTCCTGCCTCTCCTTTTAAAGGGGCAAATGCTCAGAGTGCATTGCTTGGACCACCCTCCAAAGGGGCAGGAGCTGCTTTGGAAAATTTCTTAAAGGGACAGCCCGCCAGCAGTAATTGCTGTGACATCATTATGCCACCTCAATTACAAGGGGGGGGGGAGGCATTGTAGGTCCTGGCTCCTGGGTGGAAAGAGAGTCATATCAGGACTGCCCCTGAGCTCCATTGAATTCAATGGGACTTACTCCCAGGTAAGTGGGTATAGAATTGCAGCCTAAGACATAGAAGAAACAAGACAGTTCTTTAATCTCAAAATTATGTTCCTAAATATGACTTAGGGTTTTTTCAATATCCATAAATCACAGCTCAATGACTGCTTCTGTATAGACCCATAACTAATAAAAATTTAGTGGCTTTTAAATTAGCAACAGTGCTTTTTATAACACTTATAGCATGTCCTTACCCGGCATTGCCCAGGTATTTATGTATCCCAAGCTTCTATTAGACAGGAAAAGGAATGAATTCTATCTATAGCGTAAAATCGAAGTAATTTTATGTACAGGAAATTAAAAGTGTAAGTACAGTATGAAAATTATAAAGTAAAATCTTTTACAAATTCAGTATAATATTAATTAAACACAGAACTTGATTATAAACATTTATAGTTTCACCTCCAGGAGCAAGAATACATAAAGTTGTTGGTGGGAGAAACATGGTGATCTCAAATCCACTCCGCAGTACTTAATAGACTGCCCCTGTGACTTGTTGATTGTGATCGAGAATCCTAGGGGTGCATTCTATTCGACTACACTTGGGCTTAAATGTCATCAGGACTGTCACCAATCAGCTTAGCGACCCCAAAAACTATGGATTTGACACTAATGTTGGTCATTTTGGACATTTTATTTTTTACCCCTTCTCACCCCCCATGCCAATGGGGTCTGAACGTGGACTTAAACGGCATCGGGAGTGTCACCGTTCATCTCAGTGACTCAGCGAACTATGGATTCGATACTAATGTTGGCTGTTTTCAATTATTTTTACATGTCACCTCCTTCCCACACCCACCCCTAGGGATGCTAGGGGTGTCTTACCCCCACAGTATTTCTAGAAGTGGGATGAGTTGTGAAATCTGAAAGCAAATGGTGTCCTCTATGCCACCATCAGCGTGCTGTATCTTGCACCCCTTCTCACCCCCCCCATGCCGAGGGGAGCTGAACGTGGACTTAAACGGCATCAGGAGTGTCACCGTTCATCTCGGCAACCCTGAAAACTATGGATTCGACACCAATATCGGCCATTTTTGAGTATTTTTACATGGCACTCCCTTTGCACCCCCACCCCTGGGGGTACTAGGGGGGTCTTACCCCCGCAGTATTTCTTTCCAGATTGCAAGGCATATGTGTACCAAGTTTGGTGCACATCGCTCCAAGCGTTCCAGAGCTCTGCTGGAACATACACACAAACACACGTACAAACACACATCCTTTTCTATATATATAGATAGATAACAGGTGTACATGGGAGAAAGCAATTGTGTGCACAAGGCCAAGACAAAGATGCAAGAGAATTTACGTTCGTGCTCAAAAACCATGAATTTGAAATCACTCAGGGCCCAGTTCTAACCACGCACTGGGCCAGCACAACATGCAGGCTTCCCGCATTGCATAGTTTGTGGCTGTTAAAATGCAACTCTGCTGGAGAGCATCATCTGGATGCTGCTAGAAGTAGCAAGCAGCCAGGTCTGTGCATTGATAGATGCCCGATGCCCACAGTATCCCCGGTATCCACTGATTCAGTATCTACGTTTTCAGTTATTCACGAATACCATGGATACTGGGACATCTACAGCGTCGGCATTCAGCCGGTACGCTGGGCGGGACTTACCTTTGACCGGCAGCCCGCCCATTGCATAACGGCGCGTTCTGCCGCTTTTCTGCCTGCTGGGGCGGGCTGCCGGTCAAAGGTAAGTCCCTCCCAGCGTACCGGCTGAATGCCGACGCTGGACATCTATTAAAAAGATAGGGGAACATTAAACAAATCCCCTTTTTATAACCTTGTTGCAGCAAAACCACTGATATTCCCCTTATCTTTAAAAAGGTGTCCCCAGTATCCATGGTTTCAGGTATCCACAGTGGGGTCTGGGACAGAACCCCAGTGGATCCCGGGGCATTCCTATATATTGCATGCAGTATATAATCAACTATATTGTGGACTTGTGTTCCAAAGGGGCTTGCAATCTTTCAAAGACACAAGGGATACACTGGCAACAGCCCCTGGAAGAAATGCAATGCTGTGGTGAATATGGATTTTGCTTTCTCCCTGGGACCTGTAAGAAAACCATCATTCTAAAAAGTGCTCTTCTCCAGGGAGCAGAATTAATTTAAGGATGCAGGCATCCTAATTTAAGCATCCTTTGATCATTTGCTCTTCTGCCCCTCAAAAAGAATTTTTTTTCATTTTTTTTAATGTGGCGGGGAAATTATACAGAATTGCATGTAATGTTTTGATCCTATGTAGAAAGCATTAGTGCTAAATAAAGAGATGCATGATCTCATGTACTATTTGGTGAATGTTTCTATTCCACCTCTCAAGAGTAGTGGCTGAAAATCATCTGTAAAACATCTGCAAACTCTGTTTGTTGGCCTGCACAAATAGTCATTATTCTGTTTGCAAAATTCATATTCAATTTAAAGCCTCTCTGGCAAACTCAATAAGAACATAAGAACATAAGAAGAGCCCCGCTGGATCAGGCCAAAGGCCCATCTAGTCCAGCTTCCTGTATCTCACAGCAGCCCACCAGGTGCCCCAGGGAAGCATGAGACAACAAGATGCTTGGATCCTGTTGCCACTCCCTTGCACCTGGTACTCTGAAGTAGCCTACTACTCATGTAAGGAGGTTGCACAATCCATCATGGCCTATAGCCCACGATGGATTTTTCTTCCAGAAATCCGTTCAATCCCCTCTTAAAGGCATCTAGACCAGATCCCATCACCACCTCCTGTGGCAAAGAGTTCCACAGATTAACTGCCCACTGGGTAAAAAAGTACTTCCTTTTATCTGTTTTAAATCTCCCAACCCTCAGTTTTAGCGGATGCCCCCTGATTCTGGTGCTTTGAGAGAGGGAAAAGAACATCCCTCTATCGACTCTATCCCTTCCATGCATAATCTTGTATGTCTCAATCATGTCCCTCCTCAGGCGCCTGTTTTCTAGGCTGAAGAGCCCCAAACGCTGCAGTTTTTCTTCATAAGGGAGGTGCCCCAGCCCCGTAATCATTTTCGTCACTCTCTTCTGCACCTTTTCCAGCTCCACTATGTCCTTTTTGAGGTGCGGCGACCAGAACTGTATACAATATTCCAGGTGCGGTCTTACCATTGATTTGTACAATGGCATGATAATATTGGCTGTTTTATTCTCAACCCCTTTTTTAATTACCCCAAGCATGGAATTGGCTTTCTTAAATGCTGCTGCACACTGGGTCGATACCTTCATTGAATTGTCCACCAGCACCCCAAGATCTCTCTCTTTTTGGTTTTTTGCCCCAATGTGCATCACTTTACACTTGTCTACATTGAAACGCATCTGCCATTTTGCTGCCCATTCCCCCAACTTGGAGAGATCCTTCTGGAGCTCTTCACAATCCCTTCTGGTCTTCACCACCCGGAAAAGTTTTGTGTCATCCGCAAACCTGGCCACCTCACTGCTTATCCCTGTCTCCAGGTCATTTATGAACAAGTTGAAAAGCACCGGCCCCAAGACAGATCCCTGTGGCACTCCGTTTTTCACCTCTCTCCATTGTGAAAATTGCCCACTCTCTGTTTCCTGGCCCTCAACCAATTCTGAATCCATAAGAAGACCTGCCCTCTTATTCCCTGACTGTGAAGTTTCTTCAGCAGCCTTTGGTGGGGGATTGTGTCAAACACCTTCTGAAAATCCAGGTGTATGATATCCACAGGTTCACCCACATCCACGTGCCTGTTGACCTTTTCAAAGAATTCCAAAAGGTTTGTGAGGCAAGACTTACCCTTACAGAAGCCATGCTGACTTGCCTTCACCAGTACTTGTTCCTCTACGTGTTTTAGGATTTTATCTTTGATGAGGCTTTCCACCATCTTACCCGGAACAGATGTTAGGCTGACCGGCCTGTAGTTTCCAGGGTCCCCCCTTCTCCCTTCCTTAAAGATTGGCGTGACATTGGCTATCCTCCAATCCTCTGGCACCGTGGCCGTTTGAAGGGACAAGTTGCATACTCTAGTTAAGAGGTCAGCAACTTTGTTCTTTAGTTCCTTAATAACTCTTGGGGGTGTACCATCTGGGCCTGGTGACTTATTTATATATAATGACTTAATATATAATGCAGTGACTTAATAAATACTCTCTCTACTTCAGTATATTTTCCCTTGTGTTGAGGCACATTCATTAAAATGCCAGGTTCCAGTCGTGATGTACAGATGTGGATAATCGAATTTCTTGTTGCATTCCCAAGCATCCTATGACCCTTCGTAACCTTTCAGAGGTGTGTGCAGAAACTTAAATAATATTTATGATTTTAGGATCTGCAGGAGTATAATTTAAGCAACAAAACTATAAGTATTTTGGAAAGCCATGAAATCCACATGATCCAAATCTAGAGAAAGGTCATTCTCTGAATGCACAATATTCATATACACATTTTTATAAACCTCTTATGAATATTATGTGCCAAATGACAAATTCTGCTTTAGCAATATGATACTCAAGGAAAGCAAGTCAAAAATGCACCAGGAGGCTCTTGAGCGAGGAGATTATGAACTTTAATGCGTGTCTAATGTTTTGCATGCGTGTGCCAAAGTCCTTAATAGTTTTTTTAATTATTGTAAGAAACATGACTGAGGGCGCTATCCTTACTTGGAATTAGGTGGGCACAGTTAGGCCAGCAAAGTTTGGCTGGCACAAGGGCCACCATAAAGAGCATTTGGACCACCCTCAGAGTCAGGGATGATGGCACAAGTCTGCGTGCTAGCCTCTCTAACTCTGGCCTAACTTATGCTGGCCTAACTGTGCCATCTTAACTCCAGATTATGATTGCACCCTTAATTCCTAAAGCAAAGCCTCTGTTTCAAGTATTTCCAGCATGGTGCTGATCTTTTTTCTTACTCGTTTTCCTTATTTGATCCTCCATTCTTGCATCTTGTAATTACATGAATAAAATGGTGCTATCTAATTTTGGAATAATGAAATGAAATGGGAATCATTTTGTTACCAATCTGTATTTACCTCATATTTTTAATGAACAAACAAGGTGGGGCGTACTTATGAACTATTCACCATCTGCCAAGAACACAAATTCCCTTGGGGCTCCAAATGTTTTAAACCGAGTTGTGTCATTTTTGATAGCTGAGATTCTGTCTTGCAGAACAGGACAAAAGCCAAAATATGCTACAATCCTTCAAAATGTATTTCAGTGTTAGGCTCAGAGATCCTACTTATGGAAAAAAAGGGATTTCACAAAATTTTAGTGGTTCTGAAATTTTAATATGAGCAAAAGCAAATGAGCTGGTTCTTGAGTGAATTTATACTAGCCTCCCTGCATGCTGACGTGGAAGAGACCTCTCGTTTCACTTGGGAAAAGGCTTTGGTAAAGGTAAAGGTTTCCCCACGACCGAATGGTCTAGTCGTGACTGACTGTAGGGGGTGGTGCTCAACTCCGTTTCAAAGCCTGTAGAGCCGGTGTTTTGTCCAAGGACAAGCTTCCGTGGTCATGTGGCCGGCATGACTATACGCCGTAGCGCACAGAATGCTGTAACCTTCCCACCAAAGTGGTCCCTATTTATCTACTTGCATTTAGGTGCTTTTGAACTGCTAGGTTGGCAGAGCTGGGACAAGCAACGGGAGCTCACTCCGGTTGGAAAGCCCAGCAGCAGCAGTTTAACCCACTGCGCCACCAGCCTCCCAGCATGCTGTCATGGAAGAGACCTCTCATTTCACTTGGGAGAAGGCTTACTCAACAGTAAATATACTAGACCAGTGGTTCTCAAACTTTTTAGCTCTAGGACCCACTGACAATCTGTCCGAGACCCACAGGAAATTATATCATGGCTGTGCCGTCATTGTGACACCAGAACCTGCTGCTTTCCTGAGAATGCAGCAAGAAGTCAGGTTATTTCTCAGACATTTTCCAATAGCCATTTTCCAATAGCAGCATGAATGAGAAAAGAAAAAAAGCCTATGCAAAACTTTGACACAAACAAAACAACTACACAGGCCTCCCCCTTTCCAGCATCCCATCTTCCCATCTTTTAAATATGGCTGCTCTAGGTGCTTCGTGACCCATCTGAAATTGGCTTGTGGCCCACTGGTGGGTCCCAACCCACAGTTTGGGAACCACTGGGCTAGACCATACTGGCTCTTTTACAAGGAATGCCAGAGTCATTTTATTATAGAAGTGCAGGCAGATAGTTATGATCTTTCCATTATATGTAGTTAATTATTTCATATGTTGTTTTAAGAAGATAATAACCATTGGTAGGCTCCAGGGCCAGAGCCAGCGGGAGGATTATAAATGTAAATATAAATGTTAGTAAGCATCTGTACATTGCCTGGTTGCCTGCAAGCACAGTATCTTTTTACGTGTTCTAGGCATCCCTGTTTTGTAGGCGTAGGATGTGAGTACATATAAGTGCATTACAGATCATAAGGCACCCACAGATGATAGAAATCACGCTGAAATAATGCATGAAATAGAAACTCCATCCTTTGATCAGCTGGCAGAAAATGCTGATGGATTCTAAGTGGTGTATCTTTTTTTGTTTGTTTGTTTTACAACTTTGCCTCTCAAAGCAAGCCTCCGGCTGAGGAGTAGATACAGTTCACTTTAAAGCTTCCGTTCACATTAGCATCTGTTACTTGGACAGCAGTGTTTGTATTAGGTTTTCCTTCCCTAGAGGCAGTGGTGTCGCCTACAAACAAGGAACGGGAATGTTGGGTGGGACTTCTGCGGGACTTCCGCGTGATTGGCTGCCCGCCCGTCCCGTTCCGCGGCTGCCCTGGCCTCAGGGGGGTGCCTGCTCACCGGGGGAGACGGGTGGGGGGCACGGCTGCCCTGGCCTCAGGGGGGTGCCTGCTCACCGGGGGAGACGGGTGGGGGGCGTGCCAGAGCCTGGGCGAGCAGCGGTGGGGCGCGCAAACCAGGGGCAGCCCCCCCCCCGAGGCCAGGGCAGCTGCAGAACAAAACGGACGGGCTGCCAATCATGCGGAAGTCCTGCCCAAGTCCCGCCCAGTGTTCCCATTCCTTGTTTGTAGATGACACCGCTGCCTAGAGGGGTGTGATGAAGAGGATCTGGGCAGGATGTCCTAGTCTAGAGGGTTAAAGCCTCTGTCATGCCTGAAGATAAGATCCGAAGGTCGCCAGTTCAAGAGCACCGGAAGTTTCCATGAACGGCAGACCTTGAAGAATGCAGCTGATAAGATTGGAGCTGAGCCAAGGCTGCCTGTGAGAGAGGAGTTGTGCTGGCCAGCTGTCTTTTGGTGAGAGCAAGAGGCCGTGTATCAGCCGTCAGGAAGGCATCGTGAAGCCAGAAAGACAGACTGGACTTGAAAGTGTCATCTGAATGTAGATAGTTCTTGTAAGATTAGAACTCTTTGTGATTGTAAAAACCCTCGGGTTTAGAAATGCCTGCCGTGTAAACCGCCTTGAATTAAAGTCAAAAGAGCAATCTGATGACCAAGACAGGCGGTATATAAATACTAAATATTATTATTATTATTATTAATAATAATAATAATTATTAATTATAATTAATTATAAGATTAATTAAGAAGATTTAGCCGAGAGGGTTAATGCCTCCGTTTGCCCGAAGATAACACCTGAAGATCTCAAGGTCGTGAGCTCGGGACTGCCGGAAGTCTCTGCGAGCAGCAGACCTTGGAAACTGCGGCTGATTACAAGCTGAGTTTCAGCTGCCTCGTGGGAGGAGGAGTGTGCTGAAGTCAGCTGCATCTCTGGTGGCAGCAGGGAAGCCTCATCAGCCAGCAGACGACAGACGGGTGGCTAAAGAAAGAAGGCTAAAATCCAGAAAGAAAGATCTGTAGGAGTGTTGTTCTTGGAAGACAGAACATTCTGTAAATTGTAAAAACCTTCGGGTTTGTGAGAAAGTCTGCCTATGTAAACCGCCTTGAGTTCAATCATTAGAGAAATCTAGTGATATTAAGAAAGGCGGTATATAAATAAATGTATTATTATTATTATTATTATTATTATTATTATTATTATTATTATTA